>CM056376.1:84646569-84736569 GCA_029718625.1 Synaphobranchus kaupii | reverse complement strand
TTATTTTGTGCTTTTCTCCTTCGCTTGGCCGTTCCTTTTGTCTTTAATATGGTGTTTTTATCTAAAGGTATGAGAGAATAGAGCAGCATTCCCAGCGCTCTAATTATTTGGTAAAATGGTGATAATGGAAGTTAAAGTAAATGGTGGGATTACCCTGGTGGGATTCTGCCCTGTGAAGACGAGGCAAGGTTGCCTCATTAAGGCACGAATGAAAGATGCCAGGCCTGTCCTGTTATGAAACATAAATGGGGAAAGCACCACAGAACATTCCAGAGAGGAGGGTGTGAATAAGGCCTGGGAGAGAGTGCTCGGGCAGAGAGAGGAGGTACTGATATGACCTGTGTGTCATTCCTGCGTTTGTGTGAGAAATGTTTGCTCTGGCCTCTGTGAACGATCCCTGTCTCAGGCCGGGCTGGGGGTGGTGGGGGGGGGGGGGGTGTCACGGGGTGGTTGCTATGGATACCTCACGCTGTGTACTCCTCTTGTGTCTGCCTGTCTCCTCTCCTCTCCTGGAGTCAGACGACTGTCCCTCCTTTATCCTGACAGTGAGGCTCATAGGGAGTGATATGCAGTCACACTCTCCTTCCTGCCAGGGGGGGGGGGGGGCTCATAGGGAGTGATATGCAGTCACACTCTCCTTCCTGCCAGGGGGGGGAGGCTCATAGGGAGTGCAGTCACACTCTCCTTCCTGCCAGGGGGGGGGGGGGGGGGGGTAGCTTGAGAATGGGGGGGCAGGGGACCTCAGTCTCTGGAGCCCCCCAGTAAGGATCAGAGCCCCCCAGTAAGGATCAGAGCCCCCCAGTATGGATCAGAGCCCCCCAGTAAGGATCAGAGCCCCCCAGTATGGAGCAGAGCCCCCCAGTATGGATCAGAGCCCCCCAGTAAGGATCAGAGCACCCCAGTAAGGATCAGAGCCCCCCAGTAAGGATCAGAGCCCCCCAGTAAGGATCAGAGCCCCCCAGTATGGATCAGAGCCCCCCAGTAAGGATCAGAGCCCCCCAGTATGGATCAGAGCCCCCCAGTAAGGATCAGAGCCCCCCAGTATGGATCAGAGCACCATGTTCCAATTTTTATTTTTTAAAGTAATGGATTAATGATTGTATTTCGACTTGTAGTCCACCTTAATGGACTACATATCCAGTACTGCAATGCACAGGTGGTTATATATATAATCATCTTGTCTGTCTGGACATTTTTGGCAGAATGGCAGTACTGCCGCTGAATACGAGCTAACGTTAGCTTGCTAAGTTGAGAAGCGCGCCCGAAACTACACTTTGGTTAACCACATAAAGCAATTCTAGCTTTTAGTCCTTCAAGCTAGCTAGCTAACGTTAGAAAAACGTGTTTACAAACGGAGCTGTGTGCTACTGCTGGCTAACGGTATGTGACAACGTTTGGAGACCACGCTGCTCGTCCGGAGGGAATTATGGGACGTTGAGTTTTTAAACAGTGCTGGTATATTCACAAAAAAATACTAAAACGTAAAATATATTCGAAGCTGGTCCATTAAAACGGCATATTTTGCGAACAGGCCTTATATTGAACAATCCAGGAAAAGACATGTTAAGACATAATCACTAGAAATGGTCCTGGACGACCGGCTGGACTTCAAAGAGCACATCAGGGCGACGGCTCGGTCCTGCAGGTTCCTCCTGTACAACATCAGGAGGATTCGACCGTACCTGACCACCTACTCCACCCAGCTTCTTGTCCAGACCATGGTCACCTCACTGGACTCCTGCAACTCTCTGCTCGCAAGCCTACCTGCCTGCACCATTCTGCCTCTCCCACAGATCCAGAATGCAGCTGCCTGGCTTGTGTTCAACCTCCCGAAATTTTCACATGTAACCCCCCCTGCTGAGGTCACTCCACTGGCTGCCAGTTGCAGCCAGGATCAAGTTCAAAGTTCTGACCCTGGCCTACACTGCAGCCAATAGGACAGGCCCCGCCTACCTGCAGGACTTAATCCAGAACTATGTTCCTGCTCGACCACTTCGCTCTTCTACAGCAGGGCGACTGGCACTTCCCCCCCTCCGTGTCAAAGGCTCTCGCTCGTCCCGACTGCGGAGTTTTTCCACCTTAGCTCCTCAGTGGTGGAATGAACTTCCCATTCCCCTACTTTCTACTCCAACCCTGCCTGCATTCCGTCGAGGCCTGAAGACACACCTCTTCAGACTCCACCTTGACTGATATCCTAACCTAGGAATATCAGTTCCCTGTGTTTACTAGTTCCCTGTGTTTTCCTGTCTGTTTATTATAGTTTATAATAGTATTTAGAATAGAAGTGTAGTATTGCTGATTTACCCACAGCTTACTGTGAACTACAGTCAACGTTCATTACTAGGGATAGCTGCTACATTATGGGAAGGATGTGCTTTGTCTTGTCTGTTCTGTAGTGATCTTGATGATGTCTCTGTATGCACTTACTGTACGTCGCTTTGGATAAAAGCGTCTGCTAAATGAATGTAATGTAATGTAAAAGTACGTTTTAGTTAATGTCTACGCTCTAAATGAATAGTCCGAAACCAGTTTACTTCCGGAATTTACTTCGGAAACCAGTGTGACGTAGTCACTTGAGTACTCTATATCCCTCCGCGGTTTGTTTACATTTGATTGTTACATTGTATCATATTTAGAACTAAATTATCAGCTGGTATACTTTAAGTTGCTTAGCAACAGTTAACAATCATGGATAAAACAATCTAGCTGATTTAATCACTAAAACTGATTGTTTGACTGATGTAGTACTGTTGTATAAAAGCAACTAACTCTGCTGTGCGTCGTGCCTAACCGAATCACAGCAGTTCCGATATCCGTGATATAGCATGACCTCTCCTAAGTTATTGCTTAAGTAATATACCTGTTCATGTGAGGGACCAGACTCATGACAGTGTAGTTTTGATGGCTATGTGAGGTTTGGAAGAAGGGATTGAAGAGCTCCGCCCAGACAGACATAAACATATGTAAGTAACTGTTGAAGGGTCAGTAGACCGCCGGTGACACTTTATAACTGTTGAAGGGTCAGTAGACCGCCGGTGACACTGTGTAACTGTAGGGTCAGTAGACCGCCGGTGACACTGTGTAACTGTAGGGTCAGTAGACCGCCGGTGACACTGTGTCGACCAGATTAACAAGTTCTGTGTGGATGTGACAGGAAAAGAGAGAGACGTTTTTCCACTCTGAGGACCTGGGGGGTTGACCCCAGATATGCCTGCAGGATATTGCACATTGCGGAGTGTTCTATGTTCTAGACTTGGGAGTGTTCTATGTTCTAGACTTGGGAGTGTTCTATGTTCTAGACTTGGGAGTGTTCTATGTTCTAGGCTTGGGAGTGTTCTATGTTCTAGGCTTGGGAGTGTTCTATGTTCTAGGCTTGGGAGTGTCTAACCAGGTGCCTGTCTGTGTAATTGCATTTTTGAGGTGCAACTCACACATTTCTATATATTAGAACCAAACTAGCTACACCAAATATTTTTCTTGAATGTAGCAAAGCCATGTGGATGGAGATTGTGTCATTCTGATTTGAAAGTAAAAGCTTGTTATTACCTATTATATCACACACTGCGTTTATGGCTTTATGACCAGTTTTATTTTCACAATATTGTCTCTGGTGAAGAGCTGTGTTGTGCATTCCCTGGTAGTGTCCCCACAGTACCAGTCTGTTTGCACACGGACAGGGACTGTTTTTTTTGGGTACACTCACACACATTTCCTTCAGTGTCTGGTAAGAACTCATCCTCATTCTTCTGGGCCCTTACCTGACCTGAGCTATAATCTGCTGTTGAATTGAGCGTTCCCTTGGAAACGGGCTGTGCTACCGATGTCTTGTACTCCAGTAACCCTTGTGTGCGTGTGTGCGTGCGTGCATGCGTGTGTGAGTGTGTATGTGTGTGTGTGTGTGTGTGTGTGTGTGTGTGTGTGTAAGCTTAAATTGGCTCCATTTAGCTTTAAAACATCTAAATTGTCTCATTTTTCCCCAAGATGGTGCCAAATGGCATTGCCACATGGAAAGTAAACAGTTTGGTTTAGCATGCAAGCTCAGGGACTTGCTCACTGTTCATTAGCCTCACGATCAGATCAGGGCACTTTACTCTTTGAGGAACATTTTATGTTGACACATTGAAGGAAAACATCGTGTCAGTTTCCACAAGCCGTAAACAGCGGAGCAGTCTGGCCCCTCGTCTGGCCCCGGCTGATTGGCTTCAGACACAGAACAGCATGATGGGTACGCTGTTTCCCCTGCGTGCAAACAAAGCTCCGCTGGATAAACTGCAAATAAAAACAAAACTAAATAAATACTTTCAGCAGAGCGAAGGTTGTGGGGGTCGGTACCAGTAAGGACTCAGCAGAGCGAAGTTTGTGGGGGTCGGTACCAGTAAGGACTCAGCAGAGCGAAGCAGCATTGGAATGTTTCGGGCCCTGCCTTGTGAGTGTGTGATTCACGGAGTCAGCCACCATCTTTAAAAGTGTTTTAATCTTACCCTTCCACATGCCACACACACTTTTCTCTGTCTCACACACACACACACACACACACACACACACACACACACACACACACACACCTTTGTATGTATCCACCTCACAGTTCCAGAGGTCCATTTTTTAAAGTTATAATTTAAAATAGCCTAATATCTCTCTCTCTCGCCTTCTCACTTTCTCATTACTCTCTCACTTTCTCTCTTTTATTTTTTATTACTCCCTGTCTGTTGCTCATAATTGTATAATATTTTTTATTACTCCCTGTCTGTTGCTCATAATTGTATAATATTTTTTATTACTCCCTGTCTGTTGCTCATAATTGTATAATAGTTGCATCCAGCCCACATATGGGATGCTAGTCTCTTATTTTCTGAATGACAACCAAGGTTCTGTAAATTAATCTTTTGGATAAACACAGCAAGGCGTTACACTCCTCTGTAAATTAATCTGTTGGATAAACACAGCAAGGCGTTACACTCCTCTGTAAATGAATGTTTTGGATAAACACAGCAAGGCGTTACACTCCTCTGTAAATTAATCTGTTGGATAAACACAGCAAGGCGTTACACTCCTCTGTAAATTAATCTGTTGGATAAACACAGCAAGGCGTTACACTCCTCTGTAAATGAATGTTTTGGATAAACACAGCAAGGCGTTACACTCCTCTGTAAATGAATGTTTTGGATAAACACAGCAAGGCGTTACACTCCTCTGTAAATGAATGTTTTGGATAAACACAGCAAGGCGTTACACTCCTCTGTAAATGAATGTTTTGGATAAACACAGCAAGGCGTTACACTCCTCTGTAAATGAATGTTTTGGATAAACACAGCAAGGCGTTACACTCCTCTGGAATGCGGTGTGAGCAAGGCCGTGTCGGAGGAAAAATCTTTCTTAAACGGGGTCAAGTAAAGTTCACCGAACAGACCCATAAGATTTTAAACTTGCAGTCCTCCACTCCAGTAGGTGGCGATGCATAAGGTCACAGTCCACAGTGCTGAGGAACCCCTGACTGGCTTAGGGTTACGGCCGAAGCGTGACTCCTGCATTGCTGACAGACACTAGACTTCCTGTGATATGTCTGCCGATATTGCATGGCTGGTGTCGATGTACCCCAGAACTGCCCTAAGGGGGCCCCTGAAATAGCAAGAGGTGTGAAGGCCATATTTTTTCGGTTATCCTTTCAAATCTTGCTGTTCCCTCGACGGGGGTCTTGTGTGTCTGCTTTAACTCAGTGCAAGGCTGATGTTGACTTGACCGAAAATAGCCAATCTGTCACGATGTCATTATTTATTTTTACTTTGACCAGTTCTGACAACTTAATTGGACATATTTGGTTTTTAAATTAAGTTATTTTTGTAAATTTGAGTGTGACTTACACTGTGTGTGTCTGTGTGTGGGTTTGTGTGTGTGTGTGTGTGTGTGTGTGTGTGGGGGGGGGGGGGGGGTACTGTTTGCTGTGTGTTAAATGGTTGGAATTCCTGCAGTAAAGCTGCTCATTTGGTCTCCTAGAAGTGTGTATATTACAGTGTGTTTTTTATAGTGTGTATTTTTCAGTCTGTATATTACAGTGGGCTCACCCTGATATGATCACATCATTATCCATCAGCAACAACCTGTACACAGCTAATTAACGCAGACACGTACACTTATGCACACACACACACACACACACTGACCCTGTACGCAGCTAATTAACACAGACAAGTACACGCACACACACACACACACACACACACTGACCCTGTACACAGCTAATTAACACAGACACGTACACTTATGCACACACACACACACACACACACACACACACTGACCCTGTACACAGCTAATTAGCACAGACAAGTACACGCACACACACACACACACACACACACTGACCCTGTACACAGCTAATTAGCACAGACAAGTACACGCACACACACACACACACACACTGACCCTGTACACAGCTAATTAACACAGACAAGTACACGCACACACACACACACACACACACACTGACCCTGTACACAGCTAATTAACACGGACAAGTACACGCACACACACACACACACACACACACACACTGACCCTGTACACAGCTAATTAACACAGACAAGTACACGCACACACACACACACACACACTGACCCTGTACACAGCTAATTAACACAGACAAGTACACGCACACAGACACACACACACACACACACACACTGACCCTGTACACAGCTAATTAACACAGACAAGTACACGCACACACACACACACACACACACACACTGACCCTGTACACAGCTAATTAACACAGACAAGTACACGCACACACACACACACACACACACACTGACCCTGTACACAGCTAATTAACACAGACAAGTACACGCACACACACACACACACACACACACACACACACACACACACACTGACCCTGTACACAGCTAATTAACACAGACAAGTACACGCACACAGACACACACACACACACACACACACACACACACACTGACCCTGTACACAGCTAATTAACACAGACAAGTACACGCACACACACACACACACACACACACACACTGACCCTGTACACAGCATGGTTGGGGCCTGAGCCTCCAGTCATGCAGAGCTGTCATAAACAGTCGTGCAGCTGCTTAATTGATGTGATGCCTGTTCTGGGGCCCTGCTGAGGCCAGGCCTGCATCCGCCCCTTGTATGTGGTAGCGTCCAAAAAATTGATGTGTTCATAGTGTGTGAGGTGTTTAATTGTGATAGATGTGTGGTGCGTGTTGAGGGTCTGAATGAAGTGTTTGAAATCTTCTGAGCTATGTGTCCATGTTTCCCAGATGTCATCTAAATACCTAGGGTTAGGGGTTAGGGTTAGGGGTTAGGGTGCGTCTCTCTGAGCTTCAGGGCTTCAGTAGGGTTAGGGGTTAGGGGTTAGGGTGCATCTCTCTCAGCTTCAGGGCTTCAGTAGGGTTAGGGGTTAGGGGTTAGGGTGCATCTCTCTCAGCTTCAGGGCTTCAGTAGGGTTAGGGGTTAGGGGTTAGGGGTTAGGGTGCATCTCTCTCAGCTTCAGGGCTTCAGTAGGGTTAGGGGTTAGGGGTTAGGGTGCATCTCTCTCAGCTTCAGGGCTTCAGTAGGGTTAGGGTTAGGGGTTAGGGTGCGTCTCTCTGAGCTTCAGGGCTTCAGTAGGGTTAGGGTTAGGGGTTAGGGTGCGTCTCTCTGAGCTTCAGGGCTTCAGTTGGGTTAGGGTTAGGGGTTAGGGTGCATCTCTCTCAGCTTCAGGGCTTCAGTTGGGTTAGGGGTTAGGGTTAGGGGTTAGGGGTTAGGGTGCATCTCTCTCAGCTTCAGGGCTTCAGTTGGGTTAGGGGTTAGGGGTTAGGGTGCGTCTCTCTGAGCTTCAGGGCTTCAGTTGCTTAGATCAGCCTCCATATCTGCTTAAATTAGGTTTTAAGACCTAATGTGGATTACATTATGACTGGCTTCCAATGTAGGGAACAGTATTGTGTAGTTGTGATGTTTTCAGTTTTATTTTTTTCCTCGTGTTTTTTTAAAAATTCATTTTTCAAACTGACATTTAGCGATATGTAAACACGCAGCTCAAGTGAAGCTCACGTTGCTTTCTTTAGATTTAGTGTCATGTAAACATCTAGACAAAGGAAAGACGCCCACCCCGCTGTTAAAGACTTCTTCTGGAAGGGCCGCTGCTGATGTACAGTATCTTGAACATTAAGGAGGTTTCATGTTTCGTGGTGTTTATGTTATCCTCTCCTGTTCTCAGAGGCCGGGGTTAGGGTTAGGTTGGGTTAGGGTTAGGGTTAGGTTGGCAGAGGAGTGCATGCAGGAGACAAACACAGTGAGGAAATCTACAGCAGAGCGGCGTTAATGTGGGGAAAACATGCTCTGATTGGTCCAAATCAGTCTGTGATTGACAGGATGTTGTAGCTTCACCCCCTGTAGTGTTGGAAGTGTGACATGGTCAGGGACATCGTCAAAGGCAAGGTGTGGTACTGTTGCTGTACCCCAGTGTACCCCAGTGTAAGGTCCTTGTGTTATCTTAACATCTCTGTACATTACTGTGAATTACAGTGTTGAAGAAGAGGAAAATTATTATTTATTTTTTTAAAGGGGCAGTTCACCCAAAAAATTTAATTTTGATATGTTTCTACATACCTGGAGTGATATCTATCATTTGTAGATATCCGCTGCAGCTCACCGTGATATCCCCCTGATAGAACGGACCTCGTTTAGTTATGGAATCTCTCGTCCCAAAATAATTTCCAACATTTGTTCTGCCATCGTAGGGAAACTCTTCTCCTCCGTTTTCACACTCTCCATCTTTTAGCACATCCCTTAGAAAGAAAAGCTCTGGCTCTCATTGGCTCAGTCCTTGACTTATGTCCCATCCCATCACAGTGGAGTATAAACTACTGTGTCAGAATGAGCCCTAAAGGAAGGCCAAACGGACCCACTTTATCTTTCATGCAAAAAACAGCAGCTTTACCAATTGAAATGACTCCCGGCTCGGGACACAGAGCAGACTAACTGGTTTCCATGGCCACCAGCGCCAGACACTAACATGGGGGGAGGAAATAAATAGGAAGCATATTGCTTTGAATAAAGAAATTCTCGTCTCGCTAACGCTCATGCTATTCTCCGTCATTCATTCCAACAGACTTTATTCCTTTGTTATCTGTGTCTCCTCGATGTAGAAGTTGGGTTAGGGTTAGGGGTGTAACTGTAGGGTTAGGGGTGTAACTGTAGGGTTAGGGGTGTAACTGTAGGGTTAGGGGTGTAACTGTAGGGTTAGGGGTGTAATTGTAGGGTTAGGGGTGTAACTGTAGGGTTAGGGGTGTAACTGTAGGGTTAGGGGTGTAACTGTAGGGTTAGGGGTGTTACTGTAGGGTTAGGGGTGTTACTGTAGGGTTAGGGGTGTAACTGTAGGGTTAGGGGTGTAACTGTAGGGTTAGGGGTGTAACTGTAGGGTTAGGGGTGTAACTGTAGGGTTAGGGGTGTAACTGTAGGGTTAGGGGTGTAACTGTAGGGTTAGGGGTGTAACTGTAGGGTTAGGGGTGTAACTGTAGGGTTAGGGGTGTAACTGTAGGGTTAGGGGTGTAACTGTAGGGTTAGGGGTGTAACTGTAGGGTTAGGGGTGTGACTGTAGGGTTAGGGGTGTAACTGTAGGGTTAGGGGTGTGACTGTAGGGTTAGGGGTGTAACTGTAGGGTTAAGGGTGTTACTGTAGGTTTAGGGATGTGACTGTAGGGTTAGGGGTGTGACTGTAGGGTTACGGGTTTGACTGTAGGGTTAGGGGTGTGACTTTAGGGTCAGAGTTAGGGTCCCGCGCCCGTTCGTAAGGGCGCTCTGCTGCCATCTGCAGATTCTTCCCGCTGTGCAGTCCGGCAGTCGCCATGGCGGACGGCTGTATAATCGCGTTTCTGCCCCTCCCCCACTCACACCAACCCCAGCAAGGGGGGACACTACAGTAAACATGTGGTGCCTATGGGGGGATGGGGGGGTTCTGGTTGCAGTTAAATACTGACACTTATCACCCTGATAGACTGTGATTGTGTTGCTGTATCCTCCTTTAGTTTCCATTTAGATGCGCAGTGAGATTTTCGCTGTTCATTCAGCTCTTAACAACTTAAGAGTTTTTCCAAAATTAAATAAGGTTTCTTACTCTAAGCATCCGTGGTGTGTTTGTCTGATTCTTCCCCCGGCTGCAAAGCACTATGGGAGATAAGGGTACGCAGAATCCTCTTCCTGGGGCTACTCTCTTACGTGTAACCTAGAAACGGCGCTCCTTCCTCGTGTTGCGCCTGTGTTGTACCACAGATTGTATCAGAGTCAAACCAGATGTTCACCTCTGGACCCATAACATCGAAAGTTCAGTCCCCTCTCCCTTGACGGCAGTACCTCCCAGATTGATTCATCTCCTCAAAATTAATCAAGTACAACACATTCTAACCACAACCTCCTGGAAAAGGAAAAAGGAAAATAGAGGTGGGAAGGAATGTTGGAGTTGACCATCTGGATAGTGTGTGATATCTGTGGTCATCCTGGTGTGAGGGCTGCAGTGTGAGAGCACGGTTCCCACAATACATTGCAGTTTTGACAGGATGAACATAGGATGAACGCAGGCACAGCCTTGACCGTTCTGATGGGCCTCTTTAGTTGTCATGGAAAGGGCAGAGGCCCGATATGAGTGCGGCTTCAGACAGCCAGAGAGCGAGGGAGCGAGGGAGCGAGCGGGCGAGCGGGAGAGCGAGCAGGCCCCAGAGGAGATAAACAGATGAGCGAGATGAAGCTGTCAGGGCCGAGGCGTGAAAGAGAAGCCATGTGCTGGGTCACATGGGCCAGGGGCCACAGCCAGACCACACGCTGGGTCACATGGGCCAGGGGCCACAGCCAGACCACACGCTGGGTCACATGGGCCAGGGGCCACAGCCAGACCACACGCTGGGTCACATGGGCCAGGGGCCACGGCCAGACCGCACGCTGCTTCAGAACTCTCTGGAACCCTGCTGGGGGGAGGAGCTTTATGCTGTCATGTGACTCCAGTCCGGCAGGCCGCCAACAAGCCATCAAACCCGATAGCGCCGCCCCTGAGGACACAGAGAGAAATGCCCCTCTGAGCTCCGGGAGGGGAGTTTGGGAGCGGAGCGTTGTGATGTCATCTAAACTCGGTTGGTAAACTTTGCGAGCAGCTGTGGAGGACCGTTGCTCAAACAGTATGATGACATTCGCTCTGTTTACACAAGACTGATTTCCCATGATGCTTACAGGGTTTTTCCTACATAGTAAATTATTTGGCGGCCACCAAAATGATTTCACAAACCGCCAAAGGGAAATTGCAACCACCAACATGACAATAATTGAGAAAACGGCAAATAAAATCATACCCAAATTAATTTAATTTAATTTTTTGGGTGCAATATGGTCTTTCGGCCAGCGGATGGTAATATATATTCTACTAGTCGCCTTCAAGATGTCAGTACTAGGAGACGAGTAGAAGACACATAGAACCATAGACTGTATAGAAATGCGGCTCAGATATTCTGTGGCAGAGTGCGACTCGGTAGAAAGACACAGCGTGGGCAGCGAGTTGGATGGAACGCACTCCAATTTTGAATTAGGCTACCTTTTAAGCCCTAACTTCTGAAAAGGTAAAAGCTTTAACCTGATCCACGTTGGCACCCCATACTGTAGTGGTAGACGTATCGGTCCCAATTACAGTATTCATGTTTGTCTTAAATTATAAACTAGGCTACAGCTTTAAGAAAATCCCAGGATTGATACTACAGAGCAATAAAATAAGAGGGTGCTATTAATAGCCCAAAGCACTTACTACCCTGTCTTGCCACAGCCACAAGACTTTACAAGAAAATCATGTTCAGTATAGCTAGAAACAATAATATTTTTTTAAAACGTTGTACAAATAGGCCTAAGCATTCGGCATTTACAATTGCTTACTGTAGGCTACTATACAGTAGGCTACCTGATGCACTTTCATTTTAGAAGACACCTCCATTTTTTTCCTCCAAAATCTCTCGTAGCTATAAATATGTTAATGAAACCAAATATCTTACCTGTAGGCTATATGCAGCTACCACTGTGTTATGATTAACCCTGAAGAGTTTATCTTGTTACATTTCACCAAAGTCCCGTACAGTCGACATTTCCACAGTGACCTATCGCATTTAGGGCTGAAATAGTCTACGTTGCTGTTGTTATGTAAAAACACACACGGTGCTTTTGTACGTTAAAAAAAACTCGTAACTACACTTTTTTTTAAATTTCTGTTTTAGAGTGTTGTTTATTTATTTTTCTATTTGTGTGAAAATAGCCTAAATGGTGTAATATATTGAAATATTCAAAAAGCTTCAAGGACATTTGATTTCTAAAACCTAACTCCTAAACACAACCCTACTGGTACTTTACAACCAAAGCCCACATGGGCTCTTTGTACTCCAAAAACTCTATTTACGGTAAAAAGAAATTTGCTTTGAACGTGCGCTGGCATAGGTACTATTTACGCCAAAACCCATTTATCTGCCAGGATAAGCCCTGCAGCTTTGCACTAACTGTGCACCTCTACAGTATTTGCCTGCTCTGAATCATAAAACATAAATGTCTGAGCAAACAGAAGAGCGGTGTGACTGAGGCAGAAAGAGACGGAGATATAATAACAGATGTCATTACAGATAATACCGTATGCTTTGCTGGCATTCTGTGTAAACGCTGATGTATAACACAACACAAGATACATAAATCCGGACAGATGGATGATGGGAAAACAGAGCTTGTTATTATTAGTTGGTTGTGGTTGGGATGTTGCACCACAACATGACTGTAACGACCATCCCACCGCCTTTACGCCATCGCTGCCATTACCGCTTTTACCCGCTGTTTTCCTAACGTTTGTGAAATTCGCGTTGGCGTTTCGACCGTCTGCTATTCAGCGGTGGCCAGGTATATATATGTTTGTTTCCACAAGTTTTCCTGTTATGTAAGAATGGTTGCATCCCCTTGGATTCATTTTTAAAAAACATGGCATCTCCTACCACTTTTATGCGGACGACTCCCAAATCTACCTGCCCCTTAAAATAAATGATAACAGCTCCCTGATACCTCTGTCTAATGGACATTAAGGCCTGGATGGTTTTAAACTTTCTTAATTTGAATGACGGCAAAACTGAGGTCATGGTGTTTGGACCTAGTTGGGCCTGTGATGTCCCTCTTATGGACCTGGGTTCCCTGCAACCATATGTTAAACCCATAGTCACCAACCTCGGCGTCAAAATGGACAGTGATTTTAAACTTGATAAGCAGATTAATTCTGTGGTAAAATCCAGTTTTTATCATCTGAGGCTTTTATCTAAAATTAAATCCGTTCTATCTTTTAATGATTTTGAGCGAGTGATTCATGCTTTTATCTCAACCCGTTTGGACTACTGTAATGCACTCTACACTGGCGTTAACCAGGCCTTTCACGCTTACAGTTAGTCCAAAACGCGGCTGCTCGTCTTTTAACAGGAACCCGCAAGCATGAACACATTACCCCTGTTCTGGCCTCCCTCCACTGGCTCCCTGTCCGTTTTAGAATTAATTTTAAGATTTTATTGTTTGTTTTTAAGTCGTTAAATGGGTTGGCGCCTCAGTACATCTCAGACCTCTTACATGTTTACACCCCCTCGAGGTCGCTGAGGTCTGCTGATCAGGTGCGTCTTGTCATCCCGAAAACCAGGAAGAAAACCAGGGGCGACCGCGCCTTTTCAGCAGTAGCCCCTAAATTATGGAACGAGCTACCCCCCCCCCACGTCAAAATGGCCCCCACCCTAGAAACCTTTAAATCTCGTCTTAAAACTTATTTTTACTCCTTGGCTTTTAATCCAGCATGAGAGTTGTGTGGTCTCTGTTTATCTTTTACTGTTTTTTGAATCACTGGTTGTTTGTTGTCTGTGTGTTTTATGTGTTTTTATGTATTTTGCTTTTATATGCTTTTATTTATTTTACTGTGTTTTTTATATTTTTTATTATTTTACTGTATTTTTATTATTTTACTATATTTTATTTATTCTCTGTGCAGCACTTTGGTAACCTTGTTGTTTTTAAAATGTGCTATATAAATAAAGTGGATTGGATTGGATTGGATTGTGTCACTTCCCTTTAGCAGTAGCAGCTCTGTATCACGCCCGTGCTTCTCCCGGTCAGGCCTCGTCTCGGCGATACGAACGGCCGCATCCCCGCGCCACTGCCTGGATAGAGACGTGGAAAGGGAAGTGATCTCTGGAGAATATTCATGTAGAAGGATCGGCGCGGATGCAGCGACGTTTAGAATGGGGCAGGTTGTGTTTTTCTCCATGTTGATCTTGTTGATAAAAACAGCAGAAACATCCACTGTTGTCCTGGATGGACGGGGAAATGAAATAAATGAAAGAATTGCTCATTTCATGGCCACCTCAGGACCTCACAGGGCTCTGAAAGAGAAGAGAAGCTTCGTGCTGCAAGGCTTCATTTTTTACTTGAAACATAATTATCTTCCAATGGAGAAAAAGAACATGATGGGGCAGGGATGGGCAATATTTGGAATATGTGTTCGTATGTATGTAATTAGTATGTTCGTAGTACGTCACAGGTTGCTCACCTTTGTGTGGTTCATACCTCAGCGTAACCTGTAACTTAATGTAAGCCTCCACCATTTTTATTGTAGTTCCAGCCACATTGATTGGAAGGCAGTTTGTAGTTTTATTTGTAATTAAACCCCGTGCTGTGTGGTGACTGAGGGAAGGGTGGCGGACATGAGTCCCTGAGGCCCCGCCCCTCTTATGTCATGCACCTCACTCTCCCAACTCCCACAATGCATTGCAGCTCAGCCTTCGCACAGTGAGCCGCCCATCAGTTATTCCCTTTGTTTGTGTTTAAAATGAACAGTTTTAGATCACTGGTCCAACAGCAGGGTCTCAACACGCCAGGCCAACACGCCAGGCCAACACGCTAGGCCAACACGCCAGGCTACGCGCCAGGCTACGCGCCAGGCTACGCGCCAGGCTACGCGCCAGGCTACACGCCAGGCTACGCGTCAGGCTACGCGCCAGGTTACGCGCCAGGTTACGCGCCAGGCTACGCGCCAGGCTACGCGCCAGGCTACGCGCCAGGCTACGCGTCAGGCTACATGCTAGGCTACACGCTAGGCTACACGCAGCCATTATCCGAGGTGCGCGTGCATACGCTCCTCTAAATCTCCTTTATCATTTGAATAAAGCTATTAATCATAAAGCATATATATATATATATATATATATATATATATATATATATAAAGCTAATCATAAAGCATGCAAATCTGTTTAAATGAAACGTCAATACTAGTGTATAAAATTGCTTATGAATTTATTTTATTTTATTTTGTGAAAAAAACTGCACATATGAGTGGAAAATTTAAATGCAAATGTAGGATTGCATTGCCATTTTACGTATTGCCTTTTCATTTGAATTTTGCCTGCGATATGCTTCCATACACAGTGTCTGCATCAGTGTCAGGTTTAACTCCATTCCTGGAGGGGGCGCTGTGTCTGCAGGTTTAACTCCAGTCCTGGAGGGCCGCAGTGTCTGCAGGTTTAACTCCAGTTCTGGAGGGGGCGCTGTGTCTGCAGGTTTAACTCCAGTTCTGGAGGGGGCGCTGTGTCTGCAGGTTTAACTCCAGTTCTGAAGGGCCGCAGTGTCTGCAGGTTTAACTCCAGTCCTGGAGGGGGCGCTGTGTCTGCAGGTTGATATTTATGAGTTGGTGTGTGGGGGGGGGGGGCGGGTGTGAGTGTGTGCAGAGGTAGCCCTCCCCTTGCGTGAGGAGAGAGCGTGTGAACTTTCAACTCTGGCAGCCGGCGCTGAAGTTTTCAGAAGAACTGAAAGAGAGTAAGAGGTGTTTGTGTGTGTGTTTGTGTCTACGTGTATCTGTGAGTGAGTGAGTGAGTGTGTGTGTGTGTGTGTTAGTGGGGGGTCAGGCAGAGGCATTTGGTTACACAAGGAAATGTTTGCTAATTAAGATCAGAAGGGAGCCGATCTCAGACTAGGGCTCAGAAAAGGGTTGATTTCTCTCTAAGGCTGTTCCCCTCAGCCTCAGTTCAGAGAGAACAGAGAGAGAGAGAGAGCAGAGAGGGATAGGGGCAGAGAGAAAACAGAGGGATAGGGGGGGGAGAGAGAGAGAGAGAAAACAGAGAGAGAGAGAAAAGAGAGGGATGGGACAGAGAGAAAACAGAGGGATAGGGAGAGAGAGAGAGAGAGAGAGAGAGAGAAAACAGAGGGATGGCGGGGAGAGAGATGGAGAGGCCTAAGAGGGAAGGAGGGGTGATTGACCCTGCAGTGGCCTGCCGGTAAGTGATTAAGCCGGTAAGTGATTAAGGGTAGGAAACAGCCTCCTGCTAAGACTGGAACACAGTGAGCCTCTTAACAAAATCTTTCCCGGCTTATCAGAAGTGTTGAAAGTGAAACTGGAGTATTAATGTGGTTTTGGGAGGGAATGACCCCCCCCCCCCCCCCCCCCCTAGAGAGGGGTGAAAATGAGGGCGGAGGGAGGCATCTGTGTGGGTCTGACAGAGCTGTTAATCAAAAGGAAACTCCCTTCACTGCAGCCTGTGTGATAAAACTGTGAAACAGGAGGTACCAGGAGCCCGGGGTGCGGGGGGTACCGGGGGGGGGGGGGTGTTCCTGAGGGGGGATCCTCTATCTCACTCTCTTATCGGAGTTAACGGATGCAAGCCGTTCTCTTGCTCGTATCAGCAGGTTCGGGTTCCGTGGCGATGTGAGACAGCGCAGGTAGTTTCCGATCCTGTCAGGCAGGATGTCAAAACAGCCGGCTCTTCAGCCAACCTCATCTTCATGGTTACACCACAACGTGGCCATCTTACTCCCTTTCTGGGAGAAAGTTCTGGAAAGAACGTATTTGTCAACAGAACCACCCAGAGCTTCGTAGCAACACAATGAAAGACTTACTAATAAAGGCTATGTGTTATATTAGAATGTTTTTTATATTTGAACAGACGTTCTCATACATCATAATGCTCCTTAAATTACCTGCCTGCCACCTCACCCTGGTTTAATATGAAAACAGTGAGCTTATAGTATTTTCAGGAACTTGTATGTGTTTATGTGTATGTGAATGAGAGTGTGTGTGTGTGTGTGTGTGTGTGTGTGTGTGTGTGTGTGTGTGTGTGTGTGTGTGTGTGTGTGTGTGTGTGTGTGAGAGTGTGTGTGAGAGTGAGTGAGTGAGTGTGTGTGTGTGTGTGTGTGTGAGAGTGGTGGGGGTGGGGAGAGTGTGTGAGTGAGTGAGTGAGTGAGTGGTGGGGGTGTGTGTGTGTGTGTGTGTGTGAGAGTGTGTGTGAGAGAGAGTGAGTGAGTGAGTGAGTGAGTGAGTGGTGGGGGTGGGGAGAGTGTGTGAGTGAGTGAGTGAGTGAGTGGTGGGGGTGTGTGTGTGTGTGTGTGTGTGAGAGTGTGTGTGAGAGTGAGTGAGTGTGTGTATGTGTGTGTGTGTGTGTGTGTGTGTGTGTGTGTGTGTGTGAGAGTGTGTGTGAGAGTGAGTGAGTGAGTGTGTGTATGTGTGTGTGTGTGTGTGTGTGAGTGAGTGGTGGGGGTGTGTGTGTGTGTGTGTGTGTGAGAGTGGTGGGGGTGGGGAGAGTGTGTGAGAGTGGTGGGGGTGGGGAGAGTGTGTGAGAGTGGTGGGGGTGTGTGTGAGTGTGTGGGTGGTAGAGGGTGACACGGGAGTGGATTTTCACTCCTGTCCCATCCCACTCCCACAGAAATATTCCTGTCCCGTCCCAATCCCACGACAGACTAAAAAAAAAATTCCTCTCCCGTCCCAATCCCGGAAGAATGACTCCCGTCCCATCCCGTTCCCGTATTCTTTCTAAATAATTATAAATTATTGGTTTTATTTTAAACATCCCCGTATTTAGTCAGTACAAACATACCGCTAACACTTTGGCTCTATTCCCCGCACATTTTCATAATTCTTGGGACCTAAAAAAATTATCCACGTGTAGAAATGTCCGGTTATATTTCTAGCTAGAGCAGCTGGTTAACGTTAGTAACGTTAGCTAGCGAACTTATATGGCCAGCCAGCAAGGATGACTTTAAGGAAGTCGAATAACTTAAATTAAAATGGCTTGCCTGCTATCGTTAGCTTGCTAGCTAAATGTTAAAACGACTTGCCGTGAGATATCGTTAGCTTGCTAGCTAGCTAACCCAGCATTGCTAAGCAATGGTAACGTTCATGACAGGGGAGTACAGGGGGAGTACATGACGGGCGATTGCGTACGGGAGAGGTTGGAATAGCTAAATTAATATCTAAATTGCAATCTTGCCAAATGAGCCATTTACCAGTCCATCTTCCACATCAATGTTTCTGGTAAGCATGACACGAGCACCCTCTGCAACCTGTAGTGTGTCAGGCAGATCTCCTTTGCGTCCTTTAAAGGGCATGCCTTGTCTCTGCATCTGTCCTGTTCGGGGATCCTTTTTGAAATCATCTGCGTCAATGTTTATAATATTGGAATGAGAATATAGCGTTTATTCATATTCAAACTGCATATTTATATATAAAAACTAACTATTGTTATTATGATTCCCGGTCCCGCCCGCTCCCGTTGACTTTTTTTCCTGTCCCGTCCCAATCACGTGATGAATAGTGAAATTGACTCCCATCCCGCGGGAATCCCACCGGAATCCCGTGACCCACAGGATTCCCGAAAAAATGTCAGCCTCTAGTGTGTGGTGGGGGTGGGGTGTGTGTGATTGTATGCATGCG
The DNA here is from genome assembly GCA_029718625.1 of Synaphobranchus kaupii. Classification (NCBI taxonomy): domain Eukaryota; kingdom Metazoa; phylum Chordata; class Actinopteri; order Anguilliformes; family Synaphobranchidae; genus Synaphobranchus; species Synaphobranchus kaupii. Next base: position 84,717,807 of record CM056376.1, on the reverse strand, counting down.
TGTGTGTTTTTGTGTGCTTTTATATTCTGTCAGTGACATTGTTTTAATCGCTAAGGGGGAATGATGCCTTTGAGTTCATTTAACTTTTTAATTAACTTCAGTGAAACTTAATTGCCAAAATGTAAATTTAGAAGTGTGTGAGACTGCGGCTACTTACAGAAAAACATTCCAAGGCTTTTCACTCGTAAAAATTTAGTTGGTATGACTGAGCGTTTGGGTTAGTAGCGCGTTTCGTTTGAGCGTTTGGGTTAGTCGTGCATTTTGTTTGAGCGTTTGGGTTAGTTGTGCATTTCGTTTGAGCGTTTGGGTTAGTCGTGCATTTCGTTTGAGCGTTTGGGTTAGTAGCGCATTTCGTTTGAGCGTTTGGGTTAGTAGCGCGTTTCGCTTGAGCGGTTGGGTTAGTAGCGCGTTTCGTTTGAGCGTTTGGGTTAGTCGAGCATTTCGTTTGAGCGTTTGGGTTAGTCGAGCATTTCGTTTGAGCGTTTGGGTTAGTCGAGCATTTCGTTTGAGCGTTTGGGTTAGTCGTGCATTTCGTTTGAGCGTTTGGGTTAGTCGTGCATTTCGTTTGAGCGTTTGGGTTAGTCGTGCTTTTCGTTTGAGCGTTTGGGTTAGTCGTGCATTTCGTTTGAGCGTTTGGGTTAGTAGCGCATTTCGTTTGAGCGTTTGGGTTAGTAGCGCGTTTCGTTTGAGCGTTTGGGTTAGTAGCGCGTTTCGTTTGAGCGTTTGGGTTAGTAGCGCGTGTCGTTTGGGTTAGTAGCGCGTTTCGTTTGAGCGTTTGGGTTAGTAGCGCATTTCGTTTGAGCGTTTGGGTTAGTAGCGCGTTTCGTTTGAGCCTTTGGGTTAGTAGCGCATGTCGTTTGAGCGTTTGGGTTAGTAGCACGCTTCGTTTGAGCGTTTGGGTTAGTAGCGCGTGTCGTTTGAGCGTTTGGGTTAGTAGCACGTTTCGTTTGAGCGTTTGGGTTAGTAGCGCGTTTCGTTTGAGCGTTTGGGTTAGTCGAGCATTTCGTTTGAGCGTTTGGGTTAGTAGCGCGTTTCGTTTGAGCGTTTGGGTTAGTAGAGCGTTTCGTTTGAGCGTTTGGGTTAGTAGCGCGTGTCGTTTGAGCGTTTGGGTTAGTAGCGCGTGTCGTTTGAGCGTTTGGGTTAGTAGCGCATTTCGTTTGAGCGTTTGGGTTAGTAGCGCGTGTCGTTTGAGCGTTTGGGTTAGTAGCTCGTTTCGTTTGAGCGTTTGGGTTAGTAGCGCGTGTCGTTTGAGCGTTTGGGTTAGTAGCGCGTGTCGTTTGAGCGTTTGGGTTAGTAGCGCGTGTCGTTTGAGCGTTTGGGTTAGTAGCGCGTGTCGTTTGAGCGTTTGGGTTAGTCGCGCATTTCGTTTGAGCGTTTGGGTTAGTAGCGCGTGTCGTTTGAGCGTTTGGGTTAGTAGCGCGTGTCGTTTGAGCGTTTGGGTTAGTAGCGCGTGTCGTTTGAGCGTTTGGGTTAGTAGCGCGTTTCGTTTGAGCCTTTGGGTTAGTAGCGTGTTTCGTTTGAGCCTTTGGGTTAGTAGCGCATGTCGTTTGAGCGTTTGGGTTAGTAGCACGCTTCGTTTGAGCGTTTGGGTTAGTAGCGCGTGTCGTTTGAGCGTTTGGGTTAGTAGCGCGTGTCGTTTGAGCGTTTGGGTTAGTAGCGCATTTCGTTTGAGCGTTTGGGTTAGTAGCGCGTTTCGTTTGAGCCTTTGGGTTAGTAGCGCATGTCGTTTGAGCGTTTGGGTTAGTAGCACGCTTCGTTTGAGCGTTTGGGTTAGTAGCGCGTGTCGTTTGAGCGTTTGGGTTAGTAGCACGTTTCGTTTGAGCGTTTGGGTTAGTAGCGCGTTTCGTTTAAGCGTTTGGGTTAGTCGAGCATTTCGTTTGAGCGTTTGGGTTAGTAGCGCGTTTCGTTTGAGCGTTTGGGTTAGTAGAGCGTTTCGTTTGAGCGTTTGGGTTAGTAGCGCGTGTCGTTTGAGCGTTTGGGTTAGTAGCGCGTGTCGTTTGAGCGTTTGGGTTAGTAGCGCATTTCGTTTGAGCGTTTGGGTTAGTAGCGCGTGTCGTTTGAGCGTTTGGGTTAGTAGCGCGTGTCGTTTGAGCGTTTGGGTTAGTAGCTCGTTTCGTTTGAGCGTTTGGGTTAGTAGCGCGTGTCGTTTGAGCGTTTGGGTTAGTAGCGCGTGTCGTTTGAGCGTTTGGGTTAGTAGCGCGTGTCGTTTGAGCGTTTGGGTTAGTAGCGCGTGTCGTTTGAGCGTTTGGGTTAGTCGCGCATTTCGTTTGAGCGTTTGGGTTAGTAGCGCGTGTCGTTTGAGCGTTTGGGTTAGTAGCGCGTGTCGTTTGAGCGTTTGGGTTAGTAGCGCGTGTCGTTTGAGCGTTTGGGTTAGTAGCGCGTTTCGTTTGAGCGTTTGGGTTAGTAGCGCGTGTCGTTTGAGCGTTTGGGTTAGTAGCGCGCTTCGTTTGAGCGTTTGGGTTAGTAGCGCGTGTCGTTTGAGCGTTTGGGTTAGTAGCGCGTGTCGTTTGAGCGTTTGGGTTAGTAGCGCGTGTCGTTTGAGCGTTTGGGTTAGTAGCGCGTGTCGTTTGAGCGTTTGGGTTAGTAGCGCGTGTCGTTTGAGCGTTTGAGTTAGTAGCGCGTTCCATTGGAAATCATCAGGGATCTGTTTTCAGGAAAAAGGAAAAAGCTCTTTAAAACAAAGACAGCATGCAGGCGTCACACACTCCGCTCAGTGTTCTGGTCCAATGAGCCTCGCTGGCGTGCTAACGGCCTGTTTCTACTGAAGGGGCTGTTTTGCAGATTCGGCCGAAGCCCAGGATGTGGCTTCTCTGGCCTCTCAGAACCACCGCATCCCTCCCCCACCAGCCTTCGGTGGTGAAATGGCTTCCTGTTCAAATTTGGCTGTTAAAAACTGTCTTTTCCTCCGTTGTGTTCAGAGTATATAAACCCTGACTGGTGCCTTATGTTATTCAGTAAGGCTTTTTATCTCATTCATTTACCTGTGCTGGGGATGTTTCTGTTCTCTTACCTCATATTGACCTTTGCCCTGAACCACACTGCAGTGGAGATGTCCTGTTTCACTGGTCCAGATCCACGTCCACAACTTTGATTGGTCTGTCTCTGCCATAATTGGGTCTCAGAACACTTTGATTTGCTGGCCGGGTCTGAATATTTATGAAGGGGAGTGTCTACAGACAGGGGGAAAGCAGAGAGGGGTACAGACAGGGGGAAAGCAGAGAGGGGTACAGACAGGGGGAAAGCAGAGAAGGGTACAGACAGGGGGAAAGCAGAGAGGGGTTACAGACAGGGGGAAAGCAGAGAGGGGTACAGACAGGGGGAAAGCAGAGAGGGGTACAGACAGGGGGAAAGCAGAGAGGGGTACAGACAGGGGGAAAGCAGAGAGGGGTACAGACAGGGGGAAAGCAGAGAGGGGTACAGACAGGGGGAAAGCAGAGAGGGGTACAGACAGGGGGAAAGCAGAGAGGGGTACAGACAGGGGGAAAGCAGAGAGGGGTACAGACAGGGGGAAAGCAGAGAGGGGTACAGACAGGGGGAAAGCAGAGAGGGGTACAGACAGGGGGGAAGCAGAGAGGGGTACAGACAGGGGGAAAGCAGAGAGGGGTACAGACAGGGGGAAAGCAGAGAGGGGTACAGACAGGGGGAAAGCAGAGAGGGGTACAGACAGGGGGAAAGCAGAGAGGGGTACAGACAGGGGGAAAGCAGAGAGGGGTACAGACAGGGGGAAAGCAGAGAGGGGTACAGACAGGGGGAAAGCAGAGAGGGGTACAGACGGGGGAAAGCAGAGAGGGGTACAGACAGGGGGAAAGCAGAGAGGGGTACAGACAGGGAAAGCAGAGAGGGGTACAGTGAAAATGAGCTCTGTTAGCCTTCACTGTGGAAAATTACTGCACAACACATTACATCCACACTGCATGGAACGCTCCCAAGAGCCTTTTAACACGCGCACACGTACACGCACACGGATGCACACACACACACACACACACACACACACGCGCGCGCACGGATGCACACACACACACACACACACTGCAGGACAGTCCCAGGCTTGTAACACGAGAAAGTAAGAAACCCCAGCTGGCACTTTAGAGTGAGATCTTCTGTCCACAGTAGATGTTTTTTTTGTTTTTTTTTAAACCCAATTAGTGTGGGCTGCTCAGTCTAGATTAACTGTGAGATTAGTGTGGGCTGCTCAGTCTAGACTAACTATGAGATTAGTGTGGGCTGCTCAGTCTAGACTAACTGTGAGATTAGTGTGGGCTGCTCAGTCTAGACTAACTGAGATTAGTGTGGGCTGCTCAGTCTAGACTAACTGTGAGATTAGCGTGGTCTGCTCAGTCTAGACTAACTGTGAGATTAGCGTGGTCTGCTCAGTCTAGACTAACTGTGAGATTAGCGTGGTCTGCTCAGTCTAGACTAGGGGTCTTCAACCTTATCCCGCAAGGTCCTGTCTGGGTGCGGGCTTTTGTTCCAACCAAGCAGTTACACTTGATGAGGACCTTGATTAGTAGAATCAGGTGTGTATTAACAAGCTAGTCTTGCTTGTTTATGATTAAAATATATAAGATAAAAATAATAATAATGACTATTATTATTATTATTATTATTATTATTGTAATACACTGTCATAATGGTCCTTTATTTTTCCTAATGGGAAATGTGATTAGTTTCATGTCACATCATTCAACATCAAACAACCATCTTACAACCCCCGACTTACTGCGCATAACTGCAACAGAACCCCCAGTTTACTGCGCATAACTGCAACAGTATGAAAGGTGGCGTAATATAAGTCTGTCAGTTAAAAATAGACCGAATGCATCTCTAGGAAAGTAATAGTAACACAAGAATAAAACCAGAAAATGAAAAAGGATGAGATATAAATAAAAGCCCATCTCATGTTGTAGTGCTCCTTTAAAATCCCATAAACACTGTGTAAACAATGGTTTTCTGCCAGAATAAACAGTCTGTAATGTAGCACTTACAGCAGAGAAGCCAAACTCTGTGGTGAGGGAACTTACTTTATGACTCTGGGCCTCAGGGTGAAGTCCCAGGTTGACCTTTGCAAACGGACTGGCCTCAGTCAACGTCCAGCTGTAATAGAGAACAAAATGGTTGCTCTGTTCTGCGCGCTGGAGAAAGGTCATCGGTCAAACGCCACAGCGGGGGCCCTTCCTGCTTTTTGTGAAAAAATGGCGGTTTGAGTATCATGGGAACACACTCATACCAGGTCCACAATGGCGGTTTGAGTATCATGGGAACACACTCATACCAGGTCCACAATGGCGGTTTGAGTATCATGGGAACACACTCATACCAGGTCCACAATGGCGGTTTGAGTATCATGGGAACACACTCATACCAGGTCCACAATGGCGGTTTGAGTATCATGGGAACACACTCATACCAGGTCCACAATGGCGGTTTGAGTATCATGGGAACACACTCATACCAGGTCCACAATGGCGGTTTGAGTATCATGGGAACACACTCATACCAGGTCCACAATGGCGGTTTGAGTATCATGGGAACACACTCATACCAGGTCCACAATGGCGGTTTGAGTATCATGGGAACACACTCATACCAGGTCCACAATGGCGGTTTGAGTATCATGGGAACACACTCATACCAGGTCCACAATGGCGGTTTGAGTATCATGGGAACACACTCATACCAGGTCCACAATGGCGGTTTGAGTATCATGGGAACACACTCATACCAGGTCCACAATGGCGGTTTGAGTATCATGGGAACACACTCATACCAGGTCCACAATGGCGGTTTGAGTATCATGGGAACACACTCATACCAGGTCCACAATGGCGGTTTGAGTATCATGGGAACACACTCATACCAGGTCCACAATGGCGGTTTGAGTATCATGGGAACACACTCATACCAGGTCCACAATGGCGGTTTGAGTATCATGGGAACACACTCATACCAGGTCCACAATGGCGGTTTGAGTATCATGGGAACACACTCATACCAGGTCCACAATGGCGGTTTGAGTATCATGGGAACACACTCATACCAGGTCCACAATGGCGGTTTGAGTATCATGGGAACACACTCATACCAGGTCCACAATGGCGGTTTGAGTATCATGGGAACACACTCATACCAGGTCCACAATGGCGGTTTGAGTATCATGGGAACACACTCATACCAGGTCCACAATGGCGGTTTGAGTATCATGGGAACACACTCATACCAGGTCCACAATGGCGGTTTGAGTATCATGGGAACACACTCATACCAGGTCCACAATGGCGGTTTGAGTATCATGGGAACACACTCATACCAGGTCCACAATGGCGGTTTGAGTATCATGGGAACACACTCATACCAGGTCCACAATGGCGGTTTGAGTATCATGGGAACACACTCATACCAGGTCCACAATGGCGGTTTGAGTATCATGGGAACACACTCATACCAGGTCCACAATGGCGGTTTGAGTATCATGGGAACACACTCATACCAGGTCCACAATGGCGGTTTGAGTATCATGGGAACACACTCATACCAGGTCCACAATGGCGGTTTGAGTATCATGGGAACACACTCATACCAGGTCCACAATGGCGGTTTGAGTATCATGGGAACACACTCATACCAGGTCCACAATGGCGGTTTGAGTATCATGGGAACACACTCATACCAGGTCCACAATGGCGGTTTGAGTATCATGGGAACACACTCATACCAGGTCCACAATGGCGGTTTGAGTATCATGGGAACACACTCATACCAGGTCCACAATGGCGGTTTGAGTATCATGGGAACACACTCATACCAGGTCCACAATGGCGGTTTGAGTATCATGGGAACACACTCATACCAGGTCCACAATGGCGGTTTGAGTATCATGGGAACACACTCATACCAGGTCCACAATGGCGGTTTGAGTATCATGGGAACACACTCATACCAGGTCCACAATGGCGGTTTGAGTATCATGGGAACACACTCATACCAGGTCCACAATGGCGGTTTGAGTATCATGGGAACACACTCATACCAGGTCCACAATGGCGGTTTGAGTATCATGGGAACACACTCATACCAGGTCCACAATGGCGGTTTGAGTATCATGGGAACACACTCATACCAGGTCCACAATGGCGGTTTGAGTATCATGGGAACACACTCATACCAGGTCCACAATGGCGGTTTGAGTATCATGGGAACACACTCATACCAGGTCCACAATGGCGGTTTGAGTATCATGGGAACACACTCATACCAGGTCCACAATGGCGGTTTGAGTATCATGGGAACACACTCATACCAGGTCCACAATGGCGGTTTGAGTATCATGGGAACACACTCATACCAGGTCCACAATGGCGGTTTGAGTATCATGGGAACACACTCATACCAGGTCCACAATGGCGGTTTGAGTATCATGGGAACACACTCATACCAGGTCCACAATGGCGGTTTGAGTATCATGGGAACACACTCATACCAGGTCCACAATGGCGGTTTGAGTATCATGGGAACACACTCATACCAGGTCCACAATGGCGGTTTGAGTATCATGGGAACACACTCATACCAGGTCCACAATGGCGGTTTGAGTATCATGGGAACACACTCATACCAGGTCCACAATGGCGGTTTGAGTATCATGGGAACACACTCATACCAGGTCCACAATGGCGGTTTGAGTATCATGGGAACACACTCATACCAGGTCCACAATGGCGGTTTGAGTATCATGGGAACACACTCATACCAGGTCCACAATGGCGGTTTGAGTATCATGGGAACACACTCATACCAGGTCCACAATGGCGGTTTGAGTATCATGGGAACACACTCATACCAGGTCCACAATGGCGGTTTGAGTATCATGGGAACACACTCATACCAGGTCCACAATGGCGGTTTGAGTATCATGGGAACACACTCATACCAGGTCCACAATGGCGGTTTGAGTATTATGGGAACACACTCATACCAGGTCCACAATGGCGGTTTGAGTATCATGGGAACACACTCATACCAGGTCCACAATGGCGGTTTGAGTATCATGGGAACACACTCATACCAGGTCCACAATGGCGGTTTGAGTATCATGGGAACACACTCATACTCATACCTTCTGCCTTCCAGGACCTCGGCAACGAGACGTGGAAGTGACACCGTTGCCATGGTTACGCCATTTCCCCTCTGATCCAGAAAGACCCGTCTTAGAGGAACACCACGGAGCGCCTCAACACACCATTTATGACGTTGGGGTTTGAATTTCCGTTGAACTGGGAGTCGTTTAAAAAAACGAAAACGATTTTCATCTTACACCAGCGCCCCCAGTGGACTCTAATGCCCCAGTGGCTGTATATTTTTATATATCACACCAGCGCCCCCAGTGGTTGTATATCTTTATATATCACACCAGTACCCCCAGTGGCTGTATATCTTTATATATCACACCAGCGCCCCCAGTGGCTGTATATCTTTATATATCACACCAGCGCCCCCAGTGGCTGTATATCTTTATATATCACACCAGCGCCCCCAGTGGCTGTATATCTTTATATATCACACCAGCGCCCCCCAGTGGTTGTATATCTTTATATATCACACCAGCGCCCCCAGTGGCTGTATATCTTTATATATCACACCAGCGCCCCCCAGTGGTTGTATATTTTTATATATCACACCAGCGCCCCCCAGTGGCTGTATATCTTTATATATCACACCAGCGCCCCCAGTGGCTGTATATCTTTATATATCACACCAGCGCCCCCAGTGGCTGTATATCTTTATATATCACACCAGCGCCCCCCAGTGGCTGTATATCTTTATATATCACACCAGCGCCCCCCAGTGGTTGTATATCTTTATATATCACACCAGCGCCCCCCAGTGGTTGTATATCTTTATATATCACACCAGCGCCCCCAGTGGCTGTATATTTTTATATATCACACCAGCGCCCCCAGTGGCTGTATATCTTTATATATCACACCAGCGCCCCCCAGTGGCTGTATATCTTTATATATCACACCAGCGCCCCCCCAGTGGTTGTATATCTTTATATATCACACCAGCGCCCCCCAGTGGTTGTATATCTTTATATATCACACCAGCACCCCCAGTGACTGTATATCTTTATATATCACACCAGCGCCCCCAGTGGCTGTATATCTTTATATATCACACCAGCGCCCCCAGTGGCTGTATATCTTTATATATCACACCAGCGCCCCCCAGTGGTTGTATATTTTTATATATCACACCAGCGCCCCCCAGTGGCTGTATATCTTTATATATCACACCAGCGCCCCCAGTGGTTGTATATCTTTATATATCACACCAGCGCCCCCAGTGGCTGTATATCTTTATATATCACACCAGCGCCCCCCAGTGGTTGTATATTTTTATATATCACACCAGCGCCCCCCAGTGGCTGTATATCTTTATATATCACACCAGTGCCCCCAGTGGCTGTATATCTTTATAGATCACACCAGTGCCCCCAGTGGCTGTATATCTTTATATATCACACCAGCGCCCCCCAGTGGCTGTATATCTTTATATATCACACCAGTGCCCCCAGTGGTTGTATATCTTTATATGTCACACCAGCGCCCCCAGTGGCTGTATATCTTTATATATCACACCAGCGCCCCCCAGTGGTTGTATATCTTTATATGTCACACCAGCGCCCCCAGTGGTTGTATATCTTTATATATCACACCAGCGCCCCCCCAGTGGTTGTATATCTTTATATGTCACACCAGCGCCCCCAGTGGCTGTATATCTTTATATATCACACCAGCGCCCCCAGTGGCTGTATATCTTTATATATCACACCAGTGCCCCCAGTGGCTGTATATCTTTATATATCACACCAGTGCCCCCAGTGGCTGTATATCTTTATAGATCACACCAGTGCCCCCAGTGGTTGTATATCTTTATATATGAAATAAAGAGTTTTTCAGGTAGAGTGTTGAGCTTTCTTTGAATTTATATGACCTGCTCTCCCTGGTCGTCCATGTGATAACAGAGTGCATTCTGGGGTGGGCGGTTTGGATTACACTCCTGTTTGTGAGGAAGCTTTCCTCTGAGAACCCTTTGCTCTTTGATGGAAAGTGTCGATCTGACAAACGGACTCCAGTAACACAGTTCTCTGTGTACAGAGCCTACAGGTCAGAGCCTACCTCCCCCAGAGAGAGAGAGAGAGAAGAGAGAGAGAGAGGGGGGGCTAGGGGGGCTGGGGATACAATGGTGTGATTCAGCAAAGTCTTCTCCAAAAAAAAGGAAAAAATCCTTGTTGGTTTCATGTGTCTCTCTATGGAAGGGGCAGTGGGGGTATAATTAAGTGGTAATGAAACGGCCATGTTGTAGACCAGGACCGTTGGCGACGGCGGACTTTGGCAGAACGTGCAGTTTTCTCCTTCCCCACATGTGTTTCTTCACGTCCGACCAGAGTCAGCCCTCCCTCTTTCAGTCGCCATGGTTTCACTAACGGTACAGTTCCAGGAACAGTAATAGATCTCCTGGCAGCCATCTTGTTAATGCGATGCGTTTACATGAGACCCTGGCTTCGATTCCTCTTAACCACATAGAGCCCTTTGTCCCTGATGTTTTGAGTTGCAGGTTTTTGTGAAGGGTCGCTTAGGCGACACAATGCAGGAACTCAGAGCTGAGAAGATGGAGACAAAGAGCATTGTGGGTACGCCGTGGACTTGAGTTCCTCGCCGACATTGACAGACGACTCCGGCCCCGGTATCATCCAGAAAATTTTGGAATCCTTGTGAGAGGTTTCCATTTCATGTTTACACTGAGATTTAGTAAGTGGGCTTAGGAGAGTGGGAGTGCTGCTGGGAAAAACACACACACACGTGCACACGTTCACACACACACACACACACACACACACACACCTGCCAGCCTCTTTCATTCACACATACACACACACACACACACACACACACACACACGCACGTGCACACGTACGTACGTACGTACACACACACACACACACACACACACACACACACACACACACACACACACACATGCCAGCCCCTTTCATTCACACATACACACACACATGCACAGATACACACACACACACACAACACACATGCACACACACAACACACGCACACACACGCACGCCGGTTTTTGCTAAACAGGTGATCCTGTTCTGAACTGTGTTCAGATGGAAAAAAAAAACAGACACATTGCTGGTGCACCTGGGCCTAGACTGTCACCCTTGGTCTTTAATATACAGAAACACACAATGTGTGCGTGAGATATGGAACAGAAATGCTTTGGGACTTGAGTCTTTGATGACAGTAGTAAACTGCAGTGAGTGTCGCCCGCTAGCACATCCCGCCCGCTAGCTCTTCCCGCCCGCTAGCACATCCCGCCCGCTAGCACATCCCGCCCGCTAGCACATCCTGCCCGCTAGCACATCCTGCTCTTCCTGTCAGACCCGAGGCCCGTCTCTCCTGTACAAGCCTCAGTCAGAAGTTTCTCTGTCTCATGCAGTCTGCTTACGAGGTCTGTAGTGCAGACTGCCCATGTTGTCTCATGCAGTCTGCTTACGAGGTCTGTAGTGCAGACTGCCCATGTTGTCTCATAGAGTCTGCTTACGAGGTCTGTAGTGCAGACTGCCCATGTTGTCTCATGCAGTCTGCTTACGAGGTCTGTAGTGCAGACTGCCCATGTTGTCTCATAGAGTCTGCTTACGAGGTCTGTAGTGCAGACTTCCCATGTTGTCTCATAGAGTCTGCTTACGAGGTCTGTAGTGCAGACTGCCCATGTTGTCTCATAGAGTCTGCTTACGAGGTCTGTAGTGCAGACTGCCCATGTTGTCTCATAGAGTCTGCTTACGAGGTCTGTAGTGCAGACTGCCCATGTTGTCTCATAGAGTCTGCTTACAAGGTCTGTAGTGCAGACTGCCCATGTTGTCTCATAGAGTCTGCTTACGAGGTCTGTAGTGCAGACTGCCCATGTTGTCTCATGCAGTCTGCTTACGAGGTCTGTAGTGCAGACTGCCCATGTTGTCTCATAGAGTCTGCTTACGAGGTCTGTAGTGCAGACTGCCCATGTTGTCTCATAGAGTCTGCTTACGAGGTCTGTAGTGCAGACTGCCCATGTTGTCTCATAGAGTCTGCTTACAAGGTCTGTAGTGCAGACTGCCCATGTTGTCTCATAGAGTCTGCTTACGAGGTCTGTAGTGCAGACTGCCCATGTTGTCTCATGCAGTCTGCTTACGAGGTCTGTAGTGCAGACTGCCCATGTTGTCTCATAGAGTCTGCTTACGAGGTCTGTAGTGCAGACTGCCCATGTTGTCTCATGCAGTCTGCTTACGAGGTCTGTAGTGCAGACTGCCCATGTTGTCTCATAGAGTCTGCTTACGAGGTCTGTAGTGCAGACTGCCCATGTTGTCTCATAGAGTCTGCTTACGAGGTCTGTAGTGCAGACTGCCCATGTTGTCTCATGCAGTCTGCTTACGAGGTCTGTAGTGCAGACTGCCCATGTTGTCTCATGCAGTCTGCTTACGAGGTCTGTAGTGCAGACTGCCCATGTTGTCTCATGCAGTCTGCTTACGAGGTCTGTAGTGCAGACTGCCCATGTTGTCTCATAGAGTCTGCTTACGAGGTCTGTAGTGCAGACTGCCCATGTTGTCTCATGCAGTCTGCTTACGAGGTCTGTAGTGCAGACTGCCCATGTTGTCTCATGCAGTCTGCTTACGAGGTCTGTAGTGCAGACTGCCCATGTTGTCTCATGCAGTCTGCTTACGAGGTCTGTAGTGCAGACTGCCCATGTTGTCTCATAGAGTCTGCTTACGAGGTCTGTAGTGCAGACTGCCCATGTTGTCTCATAGAGTCTGCTTACGAGGTCTGTAGTGCAGACTGCCCATGTTGTCTCATAGAGTCTGCTTACGAGGTCTGTAGTGCAGACTGCCCATGTTGTCTCATAGAGTCTGCTTACGAGGTCTGTAGTGCAGACTGCCCATGTTGTCTCATGCAGTCTGCTTACGAGGTCTGTAGTGCAGACTGCCCATGTTGTCTCATGCAGTCTGCTTACGAGGTCTGTAGTGCAGACTGCCCATGTTGTCTCATAGAGTCTGCTTACGAGGTCTGTAGTGCAGACTGCCCATGTTGTCTCATGCAGTCTGCTTACGAGGTCTGTAGTGCAGACTGCCCATGTTGTCTCATGCAGTCTGCTTACGAGGTCTGTAGTGCAGACTGCCCATGTTGTCTCATGCAGTCTGCTTACGAGGTCTGTAGTGCAGACTGTCCATGTTGTCTCATGCAGTCTGCTTACGAGGTCTGTAGTGCAGACTGCCCATGTTGTCTCATGCAGTCTGCTTACGAGGTCTGTAGTGCAGACTGCCCATGTTGTCTCATGCAGTCTGCTTACGAGGTCTGTAGTGCAGACTGCCCATGTTGTCTCATAGAGTCTGCTTACAAGGTCTGTAGTGCAGACTGCCCATGTTGTCTCATAGAGTCTGCTTACGAGGTCTGTAGTGCAGACTGCCCATGTTGTCTCATAGAGTCTGCTTACGAGGTCTGTAGTGCAGACTGCCCATGTTGTCTCATAGAGTCTGCTTACGAGGTCTGTAGTGCAGACTGCCCATGTTGTCTCATAGAGTCTGCTTACGAGGTCTGTAGTGCAGACTTCCCATGTTGTCTCATGCAGTCTGCTTACGAGGTCTGTAGTGCAGACTGCCCATGTTGTCTCATGCAGTCTGCTTACGAGGTCTGTAGTGCAGACTGCCCATGTTGTCTCATAGAGTCTGCTTACGAGGTCTGTAGTGCAGACTGCCCATGTTGTCTCATAGAGTCTGCTTACGAGGTCTGTAGTGCAGACTGCCCATGTTGTCTCATAGAGTCTGCTTACGAGGTCTGTAGTGCAGACTGCCCATGTTGTCTCATGCAGTCTGCTTACAAGGTCTGTAGTGCAGACTGCCCATGTTGTCTCATGCAGTCTGCTTACGAGGTCTGTAGTGCAGACTGCCCATGTTGTCTCATGCAGTCTGCTTACGAGGTCTGTAGTGCAGACTGCCCATGTTGTCTCATGCAGTCTGCTTACGAGGTCTGTAGTGCAGACTGCCCATGTTGTCTCATGCAGTCTGCTTACGAGGTCTGTAGTGCAGACTGCCCATGTTGTCTCATGCAGTCTGCTTACGAGGTCTGTAGTGCAGACTGCCCATGTTGTCTCATGCAGTCTGCTTACGAGGGTCTGTAGTGCAGACTGCCCATGTTGTCTCATGCAGTCTGCTTACGAGGTCTGTAGTGCAGACTGCCCATGTTGTCTCATGCAGTCTGCTTACAAGGTCTGTAGTGCAGACTGCCCATGTTGTCTCATGCAGTCTGCTTACGAGGTCTGTAGTGCAGACTGCCCATGTTGTCTCATGCAGTCTGCTTACGAGGTCTGTAGTGCAGACTGCCCATGTTGTCTCATAGAGTCTGCTTACGAGGTCTGTAGTGCAGACTGCCCATGTTGTCTCATACAGTCTGCCCTAACCCTAACCCCAACACTAACCCTACTGCTCCAGCGGACTAAGGTGGAATGTTCCTGAAGGGACATTGCATGTAAAAGGCTCTGGTTTCCCGTCCACCCTCAACAGTCCCCATTCCCATTTCCAAGGGCAGTGTCTAGCAGAGAAGTGTCTTCCGGAACGCTCTATGGAATTTATTTCCTCTTCATATATCGACTGCGACCCTGACCCCTGTATCCAAGTGTCTAAACAATCTTGGCTGTTTTATGGATCGTTTTTTCCTGAACAATTATGGGAAGTACATGAGTTAACACTGTCACAGGAGTATTACAGCGTCCATGTTGGACAAACAGAGCTATGTCATCTCTTTTTCCTCTCCTCCCTGAAGTGTGCTGAGACCTGTAACAATCTGAACGATCGTATCAAGAGGCCTTTTTTTTTTACACTTCCACAGATTGTCTCAAAAAATAATTTATCAGCAGGAAGAGGATTCATGGCTGGGAGCCAGAAACATCCTTTTTGTTTTACAGAGTAAATAAGAGTAAGGACATCAGTCCTCCAACAGAGAGACGCGCCGTGTGTTTGATGAGCTTATGAGAGGGAAAACGGCTCCCTGTCTCTGCCCATAGGTGATGCTCCCTGAAGCCTTGCACTCAGGTGATGCTCAGGTAACATTTACCTGTTCAGCAAACGCTCTTGGAATGGAGCCAAAAGGCAAAGGCAGGTAGAAGTGATTAATTGAGCATTTAGTTAAAATGAAAGGTGCTAATGTAACAGGACGTGGTTCTGACTGTTTTTGAGAGGAAGACACTGTTGCCTCGTGCCTCAGCTGTGAGGACTACAACTTCATTCTGTAAAACTAGCAACTTGACTAGTAAAGACTTTAGGCTACATATTGATGGGTAGGCATGTGTTTAATAAAGAAATTGTAGTTCTGTTCTGTTGATGATTACTGCCATTTTTCTTGAATTTCTGGGATTATGTGGAGAAGGGAGGCTAAGCTTTGCACATGTGCTGTGTCACACAATAACTTATGTATGTCCCAGGATGAATGGGTTTCCCTTCAGGAAAAAACTGAAAATAACTGAAAAAACACAAAGACAAAGGGAGCATGATTGCTTGAGCCAACGCTTGTTTGAAGTGGCCCAGGCTGTTTTAGAAGGGATAAGCCTGTGTGTGTTGAAGGGAGAAGCCTGTGTGTGTTGAAGGGAGAAGCATGTGTGTGTTGAAGGGAGAAGCATGTGTGTTGGGTTTTGACAGTACAGGCATTTGGGGGGTGTGGGGGGGGGGGGGGGGGGGGGGGGGGGGGGGCAGGGTAGCTGTGTTCAGGAGAAGCAAGCCTGCCATCGGCATAATAATCTTTTAATCTTTAGTTTTAGAACAAGGCAGCATGCTTCTCCCAGTGTAATGCATCGGTGCATGCTTCTTCCAGTTGTAATGCATCGGTGCATGCCTCTCCCATTGTAATGCATCGGTGCATGCCTCTCCCACTGTAATGCATCGGTGCATGCCTCTCCCACTGTAATGCATCGGTGCATACCTCTCCCACTCTAATGCATCGGTGCATGCCTCTCCCAGTGTAATGCATCGGTGCATGCCTCTCCCAGTGTAATGCATCGGTGCATGCCTCTCCCACTCTAATGCATCGGTGCATGCTTCTCCCAGTGTAATGCATCGGTGCATGCCTCTCCCATTGTAATGCATCGGTGCATGCCTCTCCCATTGCAATGCATCGGTGCATGCCTCTCCCAGTGTAATGCATCGGTGCATGCCTCTCCCATTGTAATGCATCGGTGCATGCCTCTCCCATTGTAATGCATTGGTGCATGCCTCTCCCATTGTAATGCATCGGTGCATGCCTCTCCCAGTGTAATGCATCGGTGCATGCCTCTCCCAGTGTAATGCATCAGTGCATGCCTCTCCCATTGTAATGCATCGGTGCATACCTATCCCACTGTAATGCATCGGTGCATGCCTCTCCCAGTGTAATGCATCGTGCATGCCTCTCCCACTGTAATGCATCAGTGCATGCCTCTCCCACTGTAATGCATCAGTGCATGCCTCTCCCACTGTAATGCATCAGTGCATGCTTCTCCCACTGTAATGCATCAGTGCATGCTTCTCCCAAAAGACAAACCCCAGCCAACATAAATTTGATTGTTAGGCCTAATGAACAGAAGTGATCCTGTGATAGAGATACTAAGTGTTTCCAAAATATTTTAATATTCAGACTCCTAATAATTGATCAAACTGTGGGATCAAGTGCTGATGGATCCAGAACCAGAATCATGACTGATGCTCCAGGACCAGGATTGTGTGCCCTTGGCCTATACTGTATGTACACAAACGTATATGCGTATAGTATCACTGAGGACAGTCACAGCATACATGCATAATGAGTGTAGTGTAGTGGTGAGGGAACTGGGGTTGTAGGTTTGATTGTTGGTACTTAACCAGTAAATATCCAGCTGTATGAATGGATTGTATGTAAGGAATGTAAGCCGTGTAATTTACTCTGGATATGAGTGTCTGCTACAGAAGGGCCTGCCCATCTCGTGACATTGGTGGGGGTCCCTGTTCCTGCCGATCTCGTGTCATTGGTGGGGGGTCCTCGTTTACATTCTTTCTCTTCTCCCGTCTCAGCTACGCTGCAGAAGAGCACAAGCTGGCTGGCGGAACGAACGGCGGCCTTCGGGGGGAAAACGGTGCCGGCCATCGACGGCGTTGCCTTCTCCGAAGGGGATCTCCTCCTCCAGGTCGGTGATGAGAGCGCTTTTTTATGGCGCTGGATGTGGATCTTTTTTAGGCCTGAAAAGCTTCTTCTCCTGCCTGTTACCTGCAGAGATCATAAGCAGAGAGAGTGCGACTGAGCTGTCTCCCACCTACACGGACACACACACAGGCACATACACGTGCACACACACGCATACGCACACACACGCATACGCACACACACACACACACACACACACACCACACACACACACACACACACACACACACACACACACATACACACACACACGCACACACACACACACACACACACACACACACATACACACACACACAACTAGAGAGCTCCACAGGGAGTATCTTAAGCAGCAGTATATCTGTCAGACCAATGAGCATTGTACAGTACAAATGCGGAGAAGGGCAGCTAAACTTGTTCCTGGTGTGAAATGCTACAATGCTACAAGTGGGACTTAAGATACTTAGGGCTTAATTTACTAAGACTTTTATCATGTGCAAAACCTTTTAGCTCATGCAAAAACTAATAACATGACAAATGATTGGTCATGGTATTTGTTTTGCACCAATCATTGGTTGTGTTATTAGTTTTGCGTGTGCTAAAAGTTTTCACATCCGCTATACAGTAGGTCTCAGTAAATCAGGCCCTTAATCTATTCAGGTTTAGCAAAAAGAGCAATTTTTTAAATCCATAAAAAGGGATTAACAAAGAACTACACAGAACTACACAGAACTTCAGTGCATTTATCAGAGTTCTGTCAGTAGAACAGGGGAATACAGGTGTAAATTAGCAGGAGGTAAAATCCACACAAATATCAGGAAGTATTTCTTCACACAGTGTTGTCAGTGTGTGGAAGTATTTCTTCACACAGTGTTGTCAGTGTGTGGAAGTATTTCTTCACACAGTGTTGTCAGTGTGTGGAAGTATTTCTTCACACAGTGTTGTCAGTGTGTGGAAGTATTTCTTCACACAGTGTTGTCAGTGTGTGGAAGTATTTCTTCACACAGTGTTGTCAGTGTGTGGAAGTATTTCTTCACACAGTGTTGTCAGTGTGTGGAACAGCTTGCCGGGTTATGCAGTAGAAGTAGAATGGTGACCCTCAGGATATTTAAGTCCAGGATTTAAACAGTGTTGGATACTCTCCACATTATAGATAAACAGCATGCATCGCTGTTCTCATCAGTATGTACTTATTATAGAATACTCAGTATGTACTTATTATGGTCTTATATAGAATACTCAGTATGTACTTATTATGGTCTTATGTAGAATACTCAGTATGTATTTATTATGGTCTTATGTAGAATACTCAGTATGTATTTATTATGGTCTTATGTAGAATACTCAGTATGTATTTATTATGGTCTTATGTAGAATACTCAGTATGTATTTATTATGGTCTTATGTAGAATACTCAGTATGTATTTATTATGGTCTTATGTAGAATACTCAGTATGTATTTATTATGGTCTTATGTAGAATACTCAGTATGTATACTTATGTAGAATACATCCATGCCGTTGTTCTATAATCATCATACACTACAGGGTGTGAACATGTATAAATATTTTTAAAAATAGCATGAATCTGGCTAACCTTTTCGCATGGGCATTCCAAAGCGTCTGATGCTGATTAGATTTTCTGCAGTCTGCAGCAGACTGAAGCGTCTGTGTCTGGTGAGTTTGCAGTAATCCTGGAGAGAGAGAGATTACACAGAGGGCACATCCTGCTGTTCACATCCGACTCCAGCCCTGAGGGGAGCCGTTTGATCCGCTATAATAATTAGGTTACATTCTCCATTGTGTTAACAGGGAACACGGGACACACACAGATGTTCTTGTGTGCACTTGACCCGCTTTGGCTTTGGTTTGACACTGCAGAACTGCTCTGAAACTTTGAGCGATGGGTCCATTTTGAGTCTCATAGAGCCCTTCCTACTGTCCAGCAAACGGCATCTCAACAAAATAGCTGGAATTCAATTTAATGCAATGCAATGCAGTACGACTGGGCAACCAGACTGAAAATTCTGTACAAGCAAAACAACATTTACAAGGTACAGACCACACCAGCAGCTCAGTACAGACCACACCACAGGTACAGTACAGACCACACCAGCAGCTCAGTACAGACAACACCACAGGTACAATACAGACCACACCAGCAGCTCAGTACAGACCACACCACAGGTACAATACAGACCACACCAGCAGCTCAGTACAGACCACACCACAGGTACAATACAGACCACACCAGCAGCTCAGTACAGACCACACCACAGGTACAATACAGACCACACCAGCAGCTCAGTACAGACCACACCACAGGTACAATACAGACCACACCAGCAGCTCAGTACAGACCACACCACAGGTACAATACAGACCACACCAGCAGCTCAGTACAGACCACACCACAGGTACAATACAGACCACACCAGCAGCTCAGTACAGACCACACCACAGGTACAGTACAGATCACACCAGCAGCTCAGTACAGACCACACCTCAGGTACAGTACAGACCACACCAGCAGCTCAGTACAGACCACACCACAGGTACAGTACAGACCACACCAGCAGCTCAGTACAGACCACGCCACAGGTACAGTACAGACCACACCAGCAGCTCAGTACAGACCACACCACAGGTACAGTACAGACCACACCACATGTACAGTAAAGACCACACCAGCAGCTCAGTACAGACCACACCATAGGTACAGTACAGACCACACCACAGGTACAGTAAAGACCACACCAGCATCTCAGTACAGACCACACCATAGGTACAGTACAGACCACACCACAGGTACAGTAAAGACCACACCAGCAGCTCAGTACAGACCACATCACAGGTACAGTACAGACCACACCAGCAGCTCAGTACAGACCACACCACAGGTACAGTACAGACCACACCAGCAGCTCAGTACAGACCACACCACAGGTACAGTACATACCACAACAGCACCTCAGTATAGACCACACCACAGGTACAGTACAGACCACACCAGCAGCTCAGTACAGACCACACCACAGGTACAGTACAGACCACACCAGCAGCTCAGTACAGACCACACCACAGGTACAGTACATACCACACCAGCAGCTCAGTACAGACCACACCAGCACCTCAGTATAGACCACACCACAGGTACAGTACATACCACACCAGCACCTCAGTATAGACCACACCACAGGTACAGTACAGACCACACCAGCAGCTCAGTACAGACCACACCACAGGTACAGTACATACCACACCAGCAGCTCAGTACAGACCACACCACAGGTACAGTACAGACCACAACAGTGGCTCTTTGAACAAAAACATTGTGAACAGAAACCTGGTCCCAAACCTGGTCCTGGAGACCCACAGTTATCCCTTAACCTGGTCCTATCCCTTAAATCCCTTAAATCTCTTAAGTTATCAATTAAAGCATTTTATTGCAGGATCTCAGCTTCTCTGCTTTGTTGGGTCCAAACTAGTTGCTGATGGTGAAAGTAAAAACAGACCTAATGGCTCTCCTGTGTTTTCTTGAGCAGACAAAGCACGTGTACAGCATTTTTCTAACAACCACTGATTTAGTATTTTGTTTTGATACATCCATGGAAAATCAGTGATTTCCCTCCAAATGTAAAGCTAAACAATGTGTTAGAGTCACAGAACAACAATAACATATGAACCCAAATCACACGTTTCATATTTTTTTCCACGCTAAAACTATTTTCATTAAATAAGCAAGCCTTCACACTGACCGCTAGGGGGCGCTGTGAGAGACACCTGCGACACTCTGGTCTAAACACTCTTGTGAATGCTCTCCCTTGGGTTCCTGTTCAAATACTAATTGGCATCAAATTAATTTCAAGGTCCAATAAGTTTTGTGTGTTAGATGATAATTGTAAGGTAAAGCTGGTGATTTGTATGGGGAGGAGTCCTGGGTGACCTTTAGGGGTCTGGGAAGGAACTCAAATGGGTGGAGATAATTAGTTCAGTTAATGGCAGTGGCCATGACACTAGAAGACAGCTGCTGTGGCAGTTCTCAGGAAAAGAAAGAGGGGTCTCGCCAAAATGAGTCTGTACAACGCCCTGTCCACAAGCCGCCCTGTCCACAAGCCGCCCTGTCCACAAGCCGCCCTGTCCACAAGCCGCCCTGTCCACAAGCCGCCAAATTAAGGGGTGTGTGATTCCACAAATATGTCGCAAAATCCAAGAGTTGAATTCTACCAGATTTTCATCCAAACCTCATGGGGATAAATAATTCAGGGAGGTTCAAAAAATGGTTGTTTTCTTGTAGCTGCAATGAAACACTGTGAAGAATTCCGCTGTGAGTGTGTGTCTGTGTGTGTGTGTGTGTGTGTGTGTGTGTGTGTGTGTGTGTGTGTGTGTGTGTGTGTGTGTGTGTGTGTGTGTGTGTGTGTGTGAGAGGGTGTGTGTGTGTGTGTGTGTGTGTGTGTGTGTGTGTGTGTGTGTGTGTGAATGTGTGTCTGTGTGTGTCTGTGTCTGTGTGTGAGAGAGTGTGTGTCTGTGTGTGTGTGTGTGTGTGTGTGTGTGTGTGTGTGTGTGTGTGTGTGTGTGTGTGTGTGTGTGAATGTGTGTCTGTGTGTGTCTGTGTCTGTGTGTGAGAGAGTGTGTGTCTGTGTGTGTGTGTGTGTGTGTGTGAATGTGTGTCTGTGTGTGTGTGTGTGAGAGAGAGTGTGTGTGTGTCTGTGTGTGTGTGTGTGTGTGAGAGAGTGTGTGTGTGTTTCTAACCAGCCTCTCTATGTCTCTGCAGGCTCTGAATGGCTTTGTGTTGGTGGTCACTGCGGAAGGCTACATTTTCTACGCCTCTCCTACTATACAGGACTACCTGGGCTTCCATCAGGTGATGTTTCTACCTGGCAACCCGACCAGCGCCTTTTCCAAAGCATACCAGGCACATGATTTTCCCCCAAAATATTCAAAGCAAAATTATTTCATACAACTGCGCGTTTTGCTTAGCAACACATTTCATTGAAAATTCTCAGGGAATTACTTTACTTTTTTAAATATTAAGTAAAATATTATATAATATAAAATATTATATATAAACATGTATGTGATCCCAGGTCTTACGTTTCTGTCCAGTAACTTACAGGAATGCATCGTCAGCCACCAAACCAGTGTTTGTAGAACACAGCATATTACAGTTTGGAATGAATTCATGCATCGCTGTCCATTCGATTCCTTTACATAAAGTGCTACACCATTACACTACATCATTACACTTACACTTACATTACACTACATCATTACACTTACATTACACTACATCATTACACTTACATTACACTACATCATTGCACACATCATCCACCCCCAAACCTGTAGCACCCACCCGAGTGATGCACATCGGCCATTTTGTAACCGGAACACATGGAGAGGGAGGGGTTTATTCAGCTGCGGTGGAGAGGGAGGGGCTTATTCAGCTGAGATGGAGCGGAAAGGGAGGGGCTTATTCAGCTGAGATGGAGAGGAGAGGGAGGGGCTTATTCAGCTGAGGTGGAGAGGGAGGGGCTTATTCAGCTGAGATGGAGAGGAGAGGAGGGGCTTATTTAGCTGAGATGGAGAGGAGAGGGAGGGGCTTATTTAGCTGACATGGAGAGGAGAGGAGGGGCTTATTTAGCTGAGATAGAGAGGAGAGGAGGGGCTTATTTAGCTGAGATGGAGAGGGAGGGGCTTATTCAGCTCAGGTGGAGAGGGAGGGGCTTATTCTCTGAGGTGGAGAGGGAGGGGCTTATTCTCTGAGGTGGAGAGGGAGGGGCTTATTCTCTGAGGTAGAGAGGGAGGGGCTTATTCTCTGAGGTGGAGAGGGAGGGGCTTATTCTCTGAGGTGGAGAGGAGAGACAGAAAGCTTGAGTATATTGCCTAATGACGGTGATAACAGTCAGACGTGATTTTTTTACTCTTGGATAATTGATGCTTAAATTCTCTGGCACTGAACCAGTTAAACAGGGGAAAGAACAGAATATGATATATGACAGGTCTGGTTTTATAAATATTATCAAAATGTAAACTACACATGAAAGACGTTTGTTCTATGCAAGTTTTGATATTTTAAAACTTGCAAATCCATTCATACTGTATATTATAGAAAATATGTTTTCCTGTATGCATGTTACAATTTATCGTAGGTATATATTTGTCATGCTTGTGAGGTGGTAAGAGTGGTTTCCATGGCAGCTGGCAGAGGGGGGAGGAGTAGTTTTAGGTTCCTTTAGAGCCTCTTTTCTGGTGCCTGTGGAGTCTCCTGGGACCAGATTGAGGAAGATGAAGAGGGTCTGTTACATAAGGCCTCTCTGGGAAGCCATGTTTGATTTGGCCGCTGTGCAGGATGAAGGTCACTTTCGGCCGATGGCCAGATGGATAAGCGCCACAGTGCTCAGCCAAGGGAGGGGGGGGGGGGGGGGGGTCCAGCTCTGTTGGGAAAATATTATTCCAATTCGCCACACAACGTCGGTCTCACGGGTAAGCAAAACCCGGCTTTCTTTGTGTGGAAAGGTTTCAAGGCTCAGTGCCAACCGACTGTTTCATTTTCTCAAGCAGTTTTGCCAAATCTGCACATGCACATAAAAATGGTTAGAAAAACAGATGAACTTAACGTGTTGAAATATACAATCAATATGTTTATAAAATAATAATTTAATGTGGAATCCTCCATGGACCTCCAATAGAGACGTTGCAGGCAAAGACGTGTGTGTGCGCGTGCATGTGAATTTGTGTTTTTTGTTTGTGTGTGTGTGTCTGTATATGTGTGTGTGTGTGTGTGTGTGTGTGTGTGTTCACCATGGACCTCCAACAGAGAAAAGCTTATAATAGGTGCAGAGCTGTGTTAAATTAAAGTGGGGTGTCAGTCCCATCATGGGCCCCGTGTTTAAGAACGCCATGATCACCGACCCCCCACTCCCTCATCACCACGCCACCCCCCCCCCTCCCCCCCTCCACTTCCCATCCGTAACCCCTTCCTTCCTCCCTGCAGTTGGATGTGGTTCACCAGAGCGTGTTCGAGCTGATCCACATGGATGACCGCGCCATGTTCCGCAGCCAGCTGCACTTCGCCCTCAACCCCACCCAGGCGGACCCCGAGCAGTGCAGGAGTGGTGCGTTGCCTGCTCTTTTACCAGTGGGGGGGGGGGGGGTGTACATTTTTGGCAATTCCCATTTCAACTCACTCAATTCAGGAAATGCCCAAAATGTTATATGGGGGGATTTTTCATTTTTATTTCAAGAGCCGTGGTGCTCTTGATGGGGTTAGTTGATGCTCTTGATGGGGTTAGTTGATGTAGTCTGGTTCTGGTGTTGGGGGCCCCTAACAGCTGTGTGAATATGTGCTAGAGCAGGCCATGCTAGCTGCAGTTAGCTGTGTGAATATGTGCTAGAGCAGGCCATGCTAGCTGCAGTTAGCTGTGTGAATATGTGCTAGAGCAGGCCATGCTAGCTGCAGTTAGCTGTGTGAATATGTGCTAGAGCAGGCCATGCTAGCTGCAGTTAGCTGTGTGAATATGTGCTAGAGCAGGCCATGCTAGCTGCAGTTAGCTGTGTGAATATGTGCTAGAGCAGGCCATGCTAGCTGCAGTTAGCTGTGTGAATATGTGCTATAGCAGGCCATGCTAGCTGCAGTTAGCTGTGTGAATAAGTGCTATAGCAGGCCATGCTAGCTGCAGTTAGCTGTGTGAATATGTGCTAGAGCAGGCCATGCTAGCTGCAGTTAGCTGTGTGAATATGTGCTAGAGCAGGCCATACTAGCTGCAGTTAGCTGTGTGAATATGTGCTGCTCTGTTATCCAGACATGCAGAGCAGCAGCCAGATCTCCAGCAACATCGTGACCTATGACCCCCAACTCATCCCCCCAGAAAACTCCTCCTTCCTGGAGAGGAGCTTCTGCTGTCGCTTCCGTTGTCTTCTTGACAACTCCTCTGGCTTCCTGGTAGGCCCCTGTGTAGTCCACATCCTCTTAGCTTCCTGATAGCCCCCTGTGTAGTCCACTTCCTCTTAGCTTCCTGATAGCCCCCTGTGTAGTCCACTTCCTCTTAGCTTCCTGGTAGGCCCCTATGTAGTCCACATCCTCTTAGCTTCCTGATAGCCCCCTGTGTAGTCCACTTCCTCTTAGCTTCCTGGTAGGCCCCTGTGTAGTCCACATCCTCTTAGCTTCCTGATAGCCCCCTGTGTAGTCCACTTCCTCTTAGCTTCCTGATAGCCCCCTGTGTAGTCCACTTCCTCTTAGCTTCCTGATAGCCCCCTGTGTAGTCCACTTCCTCTTAGCTTCCTGATAGCCCCCTGTGTAGTCCACATCCTCTTAGCTTCCTGATAGCCGCCTGTGTAGTCCACTTCCTCTTAGCTTCCTGATAGCCCCCTGTGTAGTCCACATCCTCTTAGCTTCCTGATAGCCCCCTGTGTAGTCCACTTCCTCTTAGCTTCCTGATAGCCCCCTGTGTAGTCCACTTCCTCTTAGCTTCCTGATAGCCCCCTGTGTAGTCCACATCCTCTTAGCTTCCTGATAGCCGCCTGTGTAGTCCACTTCCTCTTAGCTTCCTGATAGCCCCCTGTGTAGTCCACATCCTCTTAGCTTCCTGATAGCCCCCTGTGTAGTCCACATCCTCTTAGCTTCCTGGTAGGCCCCTGTGTAGTCCACATCCTCTTAGCTTCCTGATAGCCCCCTGTGTAGTCCACTTCCTCTTAGCTTCCTGATAGCCCCCTGTGTAGTCCACATCCTCTTAGCTTCCTGATAGCCCCCTGTGTAGTCCACTTCCTCTTAGCTTCCTGGTAGGCCCTTGTGTAGTCCACATCCTCTTAGCTTCCTGGTAGGCCCCTGTGTAGTCCACATCCTCTTAGCTTCCTGATAGCCCCCTGCGTAGTCCACTTCCTCTTAGCTTCCTGATAGCCCCCTGTGTAGTCCACTTCCTCTTAGCTTCCTGGTAGGCCCCTGTGTAGTCCACATAATCTTAGCCGCAAGTTAAGAGTCTGAAGACATTTGCCAGCACATTCTGTCATATAATCAGTGGTATCGATTTAAAAAACTGGATATGTAATGCTTGTTAAGTTGTACTATACGTAGATAAGCAATCTGTCAAACATTATTATTATTATTATTAGGGATAGGGAATGATTTGAAACCTGCTCCCCTCGTTTTCAGGCGCTGAATTTCCAGGGGCGGCTGAAGTACCTCCACGGGCAGAACCAGCTGTCTGCGGACGGGACGGCTGCCCACTCCCAGCTGGCTTTGTTTGCCATCGCCACCCCCCTTGCAGACTCCTTCCATCCTAGAGATCCGGAGCAAGACCCTCATCTTCCAGACCAAACACAAGCTGGACTTCTCTCCAATGGGCATCGATACCAGGTACAGAACCCTAACAGAACACCATTGAGAAGTGCTTTATCTAACACCAGTACAGTACCTTGGAGGAGTGCTCCAGCACCAACTACTTCAATAAAATATAGTCCTGTCTAAATGGATTGTTATGTTAAAGAAGTGTTGTCTTATAAACTAACACTGTGTATAAACTAACTTATAAACTAACACACATTATATTATGCTCTGAATAATATAATGAAAATCTAAATGATAAAATGAATATGAATGCTTGAGTGAATGCGAAAGTTTATGGAGCAGGCATGCCTGAAGACAATACACCTGGAGGGGCGGGGCTAGAGTGGGGAGGGCAGGGCTGGAGTAGGGAGGGTGGAGCTACATGAGGGAGGGACTTTTCATGTGAAGCAATCCAAAACGGTTTAAAAATGCAATGAAATTGAGAAAATAAAGAACTGAATAAAATAAAGTAAAAACAAACAAAATCATGTTAAAGCACAACTGAATATATATATTTTTTTAATTAAATGGCCCTTTCCTGGCTTTTTCCTATTTTATTTGGAACGTAGATCCGGTAGGTAATTCTTACGCCAGAAACAGCGTTAATGCGCCGATGCGTCAGAAACCACTCATTGGCCCAAATTTCCACAGAAGCAGTGTCCCTGGTAGTATATATCTATGGGAAACAAACCGACCTGCCAATATTTTGCTAGTCTTTTCTGGTAGCTTGCTAACAACATTGAAGAAAATAGTACTTTTATAAGTAATTTTAATGACTTATTAAAAAAAATACGTACAAGGACTGGTTATTGTTTAATTACCAAAAGGAAAATACGTACGAGGACTGGTTATTGTTTGTATTGACAGAATCCGCTGAGTTCTAGTTCGTATACGTGCTAGAAGTGTCATTTTGAGACCATTTTAGCTGCCCTATAGAAGTGAATGGAGAGCGACAAATACTCTATTCTGGATTATCACCCCAGGGGAGCACAGAGCAACTAACAAACATATTTCACCACCATTTGGACTCATATCATGGCCAGGTAACTACACAACCAAAAGTTCTATCAAGGCAAAACACAATTAAATAAAAGATCAAATATGGTTAAATCCTATAAAATGTATGGTAGAATAAATACACTGAAATATAAATATAGAATAAATAGGTATACTGCCTGCTATGTTAAATCAGCTGCTTTAGTGATAATGCTGTGTGCTCATGGAACAGCATGCAAACAGAAATAAAGCTTCAGAGTGTGGGGTCCCTCTCAAGAGTGCAGAACAAGTATAAACATGCCACTGGGACTGTTTTTAGATTATCTCAGTGTTCGTGTCATCATTCTTTATTGAATTTGATTTGTTGTTTGATATGTTATATGATTAATCTTAAATGCGTATGAGTGTGTTTTTCTCTGTTCTCTCCTTGCAGAGGAAAGGTGGTTCTGGGATACTCTGAGATGGAGCTCTGTATGAAAGGGTCTGGATACCAGTTCATCCACGCGGCCGATATGATGTACTGCGCAGACAACCACATGAGGAGTAAGAAGCCTGGACACCTGAGTCCCGCCCCGCCCTGCCCCGCCCTGCCCCGCCCTGCCCCGCCCTGCCCCGCCCTGCCCTGCCCCGCCCTGCCCTGCCCCGCCCTGCCCTGCCCTGCCCCGCCCTGCCCCGCCCCGCCCTGCCCCGCCCCGCCCTGCCCCGCCCCGCCCCGCCCTGCCCCGCCCCGCCCCGCCCTGCCCCGCCCCGCCCTGCCCCGCCCTGCCCCGCCCCGCCCCGCCCCGCCCCGCCCTGCCCCGCCCTGCCCCGCCCCGCCCTGCCCCGCCCCGCCCCGCCCTGCCCTGCCCCGCCCTGCCCCGCCCGAGTCCCCCCCCAACGCTCACACACCTGCTCAGAATCCATCAACAAACCGTCAGAGTTGCTTCCCAGCTAACAGCTCTATTTACCAGTGTTACACTTGTGTAGCACTAGTGTCTTGATTGTGATGTTATAGTTTATCATGTCTTATTGACTTAGCCATAGCTTTACTATTTAAACTAGACTCTATGTTCATGTCTATGGATAGCTGCTACTTTATCACAGAACTGTACCTTATAAGACCTGTTTGCAGTCGTTTCAATGATCTCCGGTGTGCACTTACTGTACGTGGCTTTGGATAAAAGCATCTGCCAAATGAGTGTAATGTAATGTGTTTTTGCACCTCTCTTTCCGTTCCTCAGTGATAAAAACAGGGGAGAGCGGTTTCACCGTCTTCAGGCTCTTGGCGAAGACGGGCGTGTGGGTTTGGGTTCAGGCCAACGCCAGGCTGGTGTTCAAAGGGGGACGTCCCGATTTCATCATCGCCCGCCAGAGACCTTTAACGTGAGTGCAACTCTCTACTGACTACTACCTGTCAATCACTTATCACGCATTGTTAACACAGTCCACTCTCCAAAAACAGACAGCATTGTTAGCGCAGTCCACTCTCCAAAAACAGACAGAAAGCTGGTTGGGGTATGCACATTCTGTACGGGAGGGTTGGGGTATGGACATTCTGTATGGGAGGGTTGGGGTATGCACATTCTGTATGGGAGGGTTGGGGTATGGACATTCTGTACGGGAGGGTTGGGGTGTGTGCTGGTTTTGGTTCACAGTAAGTAACCTGGTATAGTTTACTGAATGGCTGTACACACCTTACGCTTGTTCATGGCTTAAAACGCTGTCACCAAGGATACGTGTGAAGTCTGCAGCTGTAGCTCAAGATCAGAAAATGTGAGAAAAAGTGAATGCAGGAGTTAATTAAATAATTAAGTGCAGAAGCTGTCAGGAAATCCTGAGAGAGATGGGAAGAGTTTTTTCACCACTGCTCTAGAGCGTGCATAGCTGGTGATCATCTACTTGTAATGAAATATAAAGAGAAAAATAGAAATGATATAATATTTCCTTTTGTTGCTTATGCGTGTAAGTACATAGTGCTTGGTGTGCATTTCAATGCTTCGGGTTCTTGGTCAGTTTTTGTTGACCTACTGAGGACCTGTGGGCCGCCTGTGGGCCGCCTGTGGGCCGCGCCTCATCTTCAGAGTTTACTTTTGCATCTCAATGAGCTTTCGTGGTCCTCCGCAGTCATGGCAACCCAGGGGTACTGTGGAGCTCCGTTAGGGGGCCAATTTCTGTGTTGACCTTTTGACCTTGTGTTTCTCCCCCCCAGGAATGAAGAGGGGGAGGAGAACTTTCGCAAAAGGAGGCTGCAGCTCCCCTTCAACTGCGCCTCTGGGGAGGCGCTCCTGTATGACACGGGCCCAAGCCTGGACATAGTGGACACGCCCAAACCCAGGAACGTGTCTGAGGTGCAGGCTCTGGACCCCAAGTCTCTACTGGGGTCCAGGCTCAAGCAGGACCAGTCAGTGTACATTCAGCCCCCCGCCCCAGACCCCCAACTCACCCTGGACCCCCAGCTAACCCTGGACCCCCAACTCACCATGGACCAGGCTTTCATGGACAGCCACGCCCTGCTCAATGTCCCAGGAGACACCTGGCAGCAAGGGCTCCCGCCCCCCCACACTGACCTCAAGCACGACCCCACGGTTGTGGGCATCATGGACTCCCTGGAGCAGATCATGAGTGACGGCAGCCTGGGCGTGGCCTTGCAGGACCTGGGCGTGGCCGAGAGCGAGCTGAAGGACTGGGAAAACACGCTCCTGAAGATGAACGTGAGCGCCGACGGCATCCTCGCCAACGACATCTTCTCCTACGTGGAGGACGCCCTCTTCAAGGAGAGCGCCACGGGCCGCTGCCACGGCGACGGGTCGGGGGAGCTCGCCGTCCCGCCCGGCTGCTTTGGCGACGCCCCCCGTGGGCGAGCAGAGCGCTTTTCCCGGGATGTCTCAGGGTCTGCCGGGAGTGGGGTTACGGGATTCCGGGTTGCCTAGCGATCCCGCCGTCAACCGCCAGAATGCGCCGTTCCCTGCCCAGCTGGAGCAGAGCACTGTGGGAGCAGGGGGTGGAGTCAGAGGCACGCAGGCCATGTGTCCTGAGCCTCTGGTCTCTATGAGGCTGAATGGACCCTCACTGGCGCAGAATGACGGCTTGTCTCTGAGCCAGTCAGGGTTTAACACCCGGCCCGGCCTGCGCCAGAACAACCCCAGCCCCTATAACTCCGCCCTGGCCACACCCTGCACTCACACACAGGTAACCCAGGTGAGGCAGGGCCTGACGAGCTCACAGACCACGCCCAGCTTGGGGCCCTGCCCACAGAAACAGCTGCGGCCGGCTCCCCCGAGCGCCCTCGGCTCGGTCCACCCAGACTCACTAGTTCTGTCCCTACAGAACCAGCAGCAGCTCGGGCCTGCGGCAAAGCACCGGAATCGGCATGTTTTCATTGGCCAGTCCAACCACACAGCTGTGGAGGATCAGGAAGGCCAGTGGACCCCTTCCATTCCCAACACTAATTTTGAAGACAACCTGCAAGATGTCTGCACCCCAAATTTTCCCTCTCACCCCACGCTGCTGAACCCCTCATCGGCCCCACCCCTCCAGGGCCGTTTCTCCGTCCAGACGCAGCACCTGCACCCGTGGCGACAGCGGCAGGAGGTTTCCACGGCAACGCTCGACAGACAGCAGCATGCCTTGACTCACCCACCCAACGCTTACCGCCAGGACCGCCACAGGGACCCCCAATCAGGCCCCTCGCCCCACATTTCCCAAAACTCCATGACAGCTTACAGCTACGGGACCCAGAATGCCACGCCCGCACTCTCCTCGTCCGTCTCCATGACAGCCTACAGCTACGGGACCCAGAATGCCGCACTTGCGCCCACCTCGTCCATCTCCATGAACAGCTGCATGTTCGATGGCGGCTCGGCGCACACAGGCAGCGGGACGCGCTTAAGTGGCGTGGAACTGGGGGCGTCCGTTCCTCAGAAACTGAACCCCTCAAACAGCCAGAGCTCCCCGCAGGCCAGCTGCTGTTTCCAGAGGCTTCCGGGAAAACTGGTCCTGGACTCGTCCGCCAGCGCCCAGGGGAACGGCCTGCCCTGCCCGGTGACCCCTGATTTCACCCCGGGGGACGCAGTGGTCCAGCACCCCTTTCTCAACGTGCAGACGCAGGTTAGCAGGGTTCCCTTCCGCAAGGAGCTCGCCGTCACCCGCTTCTCACAAATATATTAGAGCAGCGCTGCTCAAACCCAGGTCCTGTGGGTCGCAGTGTCTGCAGGTTTTTGCTCCAAACACGCGCTACACCACCTGATTTCACTCATTATTTTACCTCCTCGGTTCAGGAAATAATCTCATTAGTGAAAGCAGGTGGTGTAGTGCGTGTTTGGAGCAAAAACCTGCAGACACTGCAACCCACAGGACCTGAGCTGTGTCCGAATCACAGCCCAATCTACTGAGCCCTGTCTACTGCGCCCTGTCTACTGCGCCCTGTCTACTGCGCCCTATCTACTGCGCCCTGTCTACTGCGCCCTATCTACTGCGCCCTGTCTACTGCGCCCTGTCTACTGCGCCCTGTCTACTGCGCCCTGTCTACTGCGCCCTATCTACTGCGCCCTGTCTACTGCGCCCTGTCTACTGCGCCCTATCTACTGCGCCCTGTCTACTGCGCCCTGTCTCCTGCGCCCTATCTACTGCGCCCTATCTACTGCGCCCTGTCTACTGCGCCCTATCTACTGCGCCCTGTCTCCTGCGCCCTATCTACTGCGCCCTATCTACTGCGCCCTGTCTACTGCGCCCTGTCTACTGCGCCCTATCTACTGGCGCCCTGTCTACTGCGCCCTGTCTCCTGCGCCCTATCTACTGCGCCCTATCTACTGCGCCCTGTCTACTGCGCCCTGTCTCCTGCGCCCTATCTACTGCGCCCTATCTACTGTGCCCTGTCTACTGCGCCCTATCTACTGCGCCCTGTCTACTGCGCCCTATCTACTGCGCCCTGTCTCCTGCGCCCTGTCTACTGCGCCCTGTCTCCTGCGCCCTGTCTACTGCGCCCTATCTACTGCGCCCTGTCTACTGCGCCCTATCTACTGCGCCCTGTCTCCTGCGCCCTATCTATTGCGCCCTGTCTCCTGCGCCCTGTCTACTGCGCCCTATCTACTGCGCCCTATCTACTGCGCCCTGTCTACTGCGCCCTGTCTACTGCGCCCTATCTACTGCGCCCTGTCTCCTGCGCCCTATCTACTGCGCCCTGTCTCCTGCGCCCTGTCTACTGCACCCAGGCCGGCCTACAGATCTCTTCCTGTCTACTGCGCCCTGTCTCCTGCGCCCTGTCTACTGCGCCCTGTCTCCTGCGCCCTGTCTACTGCGCCCTGTCTACTGCGCCCTATCTACTGCGCCCTGTCTCCTGCGCCCTATCTACTGCGCCCTGTCTCCTGCGCCCTGTCTACTGCGCCCTATCTACTGCGCCCTATCTACTGCGCCCTGTCTACTGCGCCCTGTCTACTGCGCCCTATCTACTGCGCCCTGTCTCCTGCGCCCTATCTACTGCGCCCTGTCTCCTGCGCCCTGTCTACTGCACCCAGGCCGGCCTACAGATCTCTTCCTGTCTACTGCGCCCTGTCTACTGTGCCCTATCTACTGCACCCTGTCTCCTGCGCCCTGTCTACTGCACCCAGGCCGGCCTACAGATCTCTTCCTGTCTACTGCGCCCTGTCTACTGCGCCCTATCTACTGCACCCTGTCTCCTGCGCCCTGTCTACTGCACCCTGTCCGGCCTACAGATCTCTTCCTGTCTACTGCGCCCTGTCTACTGCGCCCTGTCCGGCCTACAGATCTCTTCCTGTCTACTGCATGGATGTGTTCCAGCACACCCCCCCCCCCCCAGGCCCGTACTGCATGGATGTGTTCCAGCACACTGTTTCCTGTTACAGTATGTTATTCCTCACTCTGTACTGTTTCCTGTTACAGTATGTTATTCCTCACTCTGTACTGTTTCCTTTTACAGTATGTTATTCCTCACTCTGTATTGTTTCCTGTTACAGTATGTTATTCCTCACTCTGTACTGTTTCCTGTTACAGTATGTTATTCCTCACTCTGTACTGTTTCCTGTTACAGTATGTTATTCCTCACTCTGTACTGTTTCCTGTTACAGTATGTTATTCCTCACTCTGTACTGTTTCCTGTTACAGTATGTTATTCCTCACTCTGTACTGTTTCCTGTTACAGTATGTTATTCCTCTGGGATAGAGTGTAGGCCACAGAGCCTATGTTCAAATAACATTTAATAATAATACCTTTATTTATATCGCGCTTTTCAGAACAATTATCTCAAAGCGCTTTCCAAAACAATAAAAACAGGATAAAATTAATTAGAAATGTATTAAATTAAAATATTTCTCCCGTCTTTAAGCTAACACTCAGCTGTCCTTCCCCAGATACCATTACAAGACAACGAGTCTTTTTCCTTCCGTCCACTTTCCAACGGAACAACATATTTTCCTGAGAACAATCAAACCAACTGTTGCGACTTCTAGGGGCAAGTCTTCACCTCCAGCGGTGTCATAGGTCAAAGGCCAAAGGCCAGCACAGAAATGGAAAGAGACAGGCTGTGTCCGTGGGGCCATTGCAGAGAAGCGCTCGCTTTTTTCGCCTGTCCTCCCTTTTCCTCGGATACGTGGAAGTCCATCGTAGCTTCTGGCTTTTCTCACAGCTTCGCCGCTCGTGAAATACACAAGACTTCAGGCTCCGCCCCCGGACTGCGGGGGTCACTATTCCGAACCCGAGCTGCCGCTTCGCACGCCATTCAGCCGTCCGTCACACCGGGAGGAACGCGGGAGGAACGCGGGAGGAAGGCCTGATGGGATATATTTATTTATTTCTGTCCTTTCTCACTTTTTACTTTTTTTTTCTTCGTTTTTTATTTCAACGGGGGAAAAACAGGAGACTGTTGTAAAACCCTTCTAAACAGCATATCAGCTGCCAATGACCATATCAATGACCATAGTAATGAAGTAGCCAATCAAAAGGGGTCTGGTTATCATGTAGCCAATCAAAAGGGGCCTGTGGTTATCATGTAGCCAATCAAAAGGGGCCTGTGGTTATCATGTAGCCAATCAAAAGGGGCCTGTTGTTATCATGTAGACAATCAGAATCGTTCTGCGGTTATCATGTGAAATTATTGGGCATTGATGATTGATCAGTGGTCAGATGGAGAAGATAATAATAATCTCTCCATTCAGCTCCAGATGCACCCATGGATTAATGTTGAGATGTTATCCCAGGGGGAAAAAAATAACTTTTCAAGTGAGCTTCCATTATAAACTATAAAATAGTTGAACACAAGCAAAATATGAAATTATAAGAAAAAAAGATATGTGGTGTGAAAAAAAAAAATCAAAACTCACGTGTGTGTGTTGTAAACTATCTACTGCTGTCTACTTGAATGTGATGTTTTCAGTTGATTCCCAAGACTGTACTGTTCTTTAATTCCACACATTCAGAGCAGAGAAAATGGTAACAAGCTCACAGTCTCATAATTCCACACATTTAGAGCAGAGAAAACTGTAACAAGCTCATAGTTTGATAAGGAGTATTGGAGCAGTAGCCCTGATAATGCTCGTGCTACCCAATAGTTTCAAATAAACTTTTTATATTTTTATACATATATATATATAAATATATATCACTAATATTACTGAATTATTGAGCCATTGTTTGTTTTTATTTCCTTGTGTTTGTGCTTGTTTTGCGTTCATATTGAATATTAGTATTTTTTTGTCCGTCTATCGGAATGAAATATGGAAGTAGGTTAGGTCTGTATGAATACATGTGATGTCCCTGTACCCATTTTGAATTTTAAAATAGTTTAATCCCTGCACCACATGTAGCAGTGTATATGGTTGTTGAGTAAGATTTCGGACAGGGCTGTCCATAAATCTGGAACACAGTGTTCAATTCAATGGAAAACAAAAGAATTCCAGAAGAACTGCAAAGTTTTTCAACTTAGGCCTTGTGATTCTGTGTGACTACAACCTCTACCCAATCTGACTGTACTTCACTTTGTCCATAACTTTAAATAAATAATAATAATTTGTATTATTATTATTATTATTATACCTTTTGCACATTTCTCTCCAGTTTCAACAACTGCCTTGTCCATAATCCTGGGTAAATAGCACTTAAAAGCACTACATTTTCTTGTTGACTGTTAAGGACAAAGTGTACTAGAGACAAGTTGAGGCCTAGAAGCCTTTATTTTAGGCAGAGATGGTGAATCTTTCGTGAAGAACATGTTTAGTTTGCCAAATAAATATAGCAGATGTGGTTATTTTTCTTGTCAAGAAAAATAATTGTAGAATACAATAGGCTACTGTGGACTGTAATGTTGATATATACATAATACATATATATTTTTGTGGTTATTGCCCATGAAAAAAACATTTTGTATGCATTTCTATTTGTGAAACATGACTGACTGTTATTTCACCATTATTGAAATAAAACGTTGCTACTTCCATTTAATTTAAATATGATTAAACAAAGCCCTTGCAATCTGACGTGTGGCCATTACAACTGTAATGATTTTAGAAGTATTTTTATTACGTCATATTCACATGCACGTAAAGAAAGACGTAGAATCTTAGCACAACAGACTTGCCATTTAAAATTTAAAACCACATTTAAAATGAATACCTTGTCCTTAATCGAAATATTTTTTCGCTATTATATTTTTTTCTTCATTCATCTTTGTTACAATATCTATTTTCATTTTTAATATAAATTGCAGAGATGATAAAAGTAATGATAGAAGTAGCGTATTGAAACAATATGTTATATAAACATTGGAAAAAGAAAAAAAGAAATAAAAACATGTTAGACTACATAGCCTACTAACGCACAAAGAAACGTGACATAAATTATAGCCACGAGAAGCTTTTGACATAACACATTTTTGTTGTCATACCTTGAAATATAAATGTGAAGACTACACAAAGGTATGTCAAACTGGTGACTGAAAATTATTCTGTTCAAGTACTGCATCTATTTCTCTTTCTCGT
Source organism: Synaphobranchus kaupii (assembly GCA_029718625.1). NCBI lineage: Eukaryota > Metazoa > Chordata > Actinopteri > Anguilliformes > Synaphobranchidae > Synaphobranchus > Synaphobranchus kaupii. Next base: position 84,681,286 of record CM056376.1, on the reverse strand, counting down.
GGAAGAAAACTGTAAATGCCACAGTTCTTCAAAATTATGTCGCACATGCTTTCCGAATATAGTTAACAGCACGAACATAAAAACAATCTACTTTCATGTCGAAAAACTTTTATTTAGATACCTCATCAACAATGCTCCCGTTGAATAGCCTATTCCCATATTGCCTCCAGTACTGAAAACAGGTTGAATTTGGTGAATTACAGAATTACAGCACGTTGGTAGGCTATCATGGCTGAAGCTCTCACAGACCCGGGCGTTGTTCACATGTAGGGCTGTGGCAGCACCGTCCACTGATGGAAATCACAGTGACTGGAGCGTCTTACCGGACACGCATTAAATTGGGAGATTGTGCGAGGAAGCGCACAAATCAATGGGGTTCGTACCTCGTTCTGAAGTGAATCCTCTTAAACCTCCCGTGGGAGGAGTGAACGGTGCTTTTTGATCAAGTGGCCTAATGGCGCCTGAACTATGGGTCGGCTGTCTGACCGCCATGTTTTTAGAGAAGTGTCCAGTCAGCTGAGACCTAATGCATAACCCCTTAGTGAGAAAACTATTTTACAGTTTTAAAAAATGCAGTCAGTATCCGTTTATGTACCGTTTCTTTATCTTCTCTATATATTTCTTTAAATGTTTTGTGTCTTTTGGTCTTGTGTAAATGCCCTCACTTACAATTTATTCTGTACATTTTCTACAAGTCAATTTAATATGTAAGCACTTATTCACAAAAGTAATGTAAACAAAATCACAGTATGGATCTTGTGGCCTTTATTTTGCTTCACACCGTGTATGAATGATAACTTTCGTGTGTTTCTTTTCCTTCACGTTATTGTTACATTTTCTCTTTTCATTATTAAAACAGTTTTTAATGCTCTGCGTTTGATCAGTTTTTCTTGCTCTTAAACCCTTTATCGGCTTCTGAGGGTCTAGGAATTATAATAGGCTATTGTTTTTTGGTCATCATCTCCGTCTCCCTCGTTACCAAAAACAAACGTTTTTAGCCTCAGCCCATTTAAAAATGTAAATAATAGGGTAGGTTGCATGAGTATAGCATAGCCTATACCATGGACAAAAATCGATTCTTCAAATAGTTTTTCTGACCACTCTTATTTTTACAACTAGTTTTTAAAAGTGTGTATAGTCAACTTGCTGTAATAATAATAATAATAATGCATTCAATTTCTATAGCGCTTTTCTAGGTACTCAAAGTGCTTTACAGTTTAAAATTACACACAGTAAAATTATTTAATAAGTAGTTAATAAAAAATAATAATTAAAAAAAAAAGATTGTTCGTGTCAGCGGACCTGAGGCGACGGGAAGGAGTGTGACGGGGGAGGAGGTCAGAGAGGTAGGGAGGGGCCAGGTTATTTAGGGCTTTGTAGGTGATGAGCAGTATTTTGTAGTCAATCCTGTGTTTAACCGGGAGCCAGTGGAGGTTGTGGAGGACAGGGGTGATGTGATCTCGGCGACGGGTGGAGGTGAGCAGACGGGCAGCAGAGTTCTGAACGTATTGTAGTTTATTGAGGATTTTGTTGGGTGAACCATAGAGGATGCTATTGCAGTAATCGAGTCTGGAGGTTATGAGGGCATGGATGAGGGTTTCAGCAGCGGAAAGGGACAGGGAGGGGCGGAGGCGGGCAATGTTCCGGAGGTGAAAGAAGGCAGTTTTGGTGATGTGGTTGACGTGCGGTAGGAATGAGAGGGTGGGGTCGAGGATGATGCCGAGGTTGCGGACATGGGTGGAGGGGGTGACGATGGAACCGTCAATGGTGAGAGAGAAGGTCTGGGCGGAGCGGATGAGGGAGTTTGGGCCGATGATGAGTATTTCCGATTTATTGCAGTTGAGTTGGAGAAAGTTCTGTTGCATCCAAGTTTTTATATCAGCAAGGCAGGTGGTGAGGGTGGAGTGGGTGGTTGAGGTGATGGTTTTGGAGGAGAGGTAGAGTTGTGTGTCGTCTGCATAGCAATGGAAGCGGAGGCCATGGCGGCGGAGAATTTGACCCAGGGGAAGTATATACAGGATGAAGAGGGGGGGGCCGAGCACTGATCCTTGGGGGACACCATGAGTGACTGGGGCGGTGGAGGATTGGCAGTGGTTTATGGAGATGTATTGGTGTCTGTTGGAGAGGTAGGAGGTGAACCAGGAGAGGACAGTACCGGAAATGCCAAGGGAGTGAAGGCGTGAGAGGAGGATGGAGTGGTTGATGGTGTCAAAGGCGGCGGTGAGGTCGAGGAGGATAAGGATGGTTAAAGAGCCGGAGTCAGCAGAGAGAAGGATGTCATTAGTGATTTTCAATAGTGCAGTTTCTGTACTGTGATTGGTGCGGAAGCCGGATTGGAAGGGTTCGTAGAGCTGTGGCTTTTTAGGGGAGCAATGTCCCTGAAAATGATTATATTACACAACCAACCATATGAAAACATATGTTTTAACAAATCAAAAGCACAATATGGAACTAATACTAAATAAACCTGAAAAAAGATGTGTGAACATCGTTCTCTAGCGATAGGGCAAAGACTTGGTTTGTATTATAACGGGAGGACGCGCGCTGGAAGGGAGGCCTCCCCTCTGTCATTCATGGGGGTTGTAGTTTACTTAGGGGCGGATGTTAAGGAATGAGCCAATAGAAACTAATAAAAACCGGACAGAAACCGGCATGGATTGTCTGCTGGGAAATTGAATACTGTTTATAAAACACTTTAATTTGTTATTTGGGCAGTACTACACTGGTGAATAGGCTGTTTGTTTTTTCATTATAAACTACTAGCCTAAATAGTCACCTTGAATAAAGATCTTATCTCAGACTATGTATATAAACTTACTAGTGCAAAGCCTATACAAATACAAATAGCTATAGCCTATAAATAACAATTTTGCTGCATTAGTCTTGCGTCAGATTAAGCATGCAATTTTTCAAGACATGGCCAAAGGCGATAACTGACAACAATCGTCATTGTCCGCTTCTTTTACAGGTACATTCGTTCGGGTAAGAGTGTATTGCCTTTTTAATTCGTGCAAAACATGCAGTCCGCGCTTAATCCCTGGCATTAAACTAAAAATTAGGCCATAGCTTCTTAGTTTAATATAGGCCTACTATAGCAAGTCGCCAAACTAGTGCTGGTTTTTGTGTTCACATTAATATCACGAACGAGTTTAGACCTAAGAAAACCTAATTAAATTAGGTGTGTAATCAGCTGCTTTACGATCAGAAGTGCTGAGTAACATCGAAAAGATTTGGCCATCCCTGGGCTCGAGGCTAACGCGAGCTCTGTAAACGAGCCCAAAATCACCCCACAAGCACTTATGCGTATTTTTATTTTTTGGCACTGATCTACTGTTTTAGTCGGTGATCTAATGAAAGTTGTAAAATGTCATATTATGGATTAAGTTAATCGGTTTGTTACAGTGACTGAGGAAAACGGCACGAGGCAGTAACACTGTTCTACTGTAGGCTCGTGCCTAGATGGACCCCCACAGGTCTGTAAATATGCGTTTTGAATTATGTGTGCATGATTGACAAAAAAAAAACTAAATTCATGAACTTCACTGACAAATTTTATGTGACACTGTGCACTGACTGCATTCCTAATTCACTAAAGTATGTAAATATTATATAAGTTGATATTGAATAATTTTCCTCACGTGTTCTGATTTGGAAATGCTAGTCTCCATTTGCTTCTGTAGGTAAGTTGTGTTTCTAGGTTTCTAAGCAGCTTACAAAAAGTGCTTTATTGATTTTAATCTTCTTTGGTCTGGCAGTGTTGCTGAAGTAGCTAACTGGTGGATGCGTTCTCTTTTGTATTGTATCAGAGTGTCTGCTAAATTAATGCAATCGCAAGAGTGTTTGATGAAAATATTTTGAGGGGAGCTGTTGTTTAGAGATAAAGGGTTTAGTATTTGGACGGTCATTATTTCACCATGTGAATTCATCAATTGGAACCAAATGTTCTGAGCTTAATGTTCCCCCTCGCCGTAGGCTACCCTGGGGAGGTTTGTCTGAGCCGTGCCATCACCGCAGGTTATTCAAAGCTATGAATACAGCGATGGAGAATGTAAATACAATATTTTCACATTTTCAGGCGAAACATGGTGAGAGTTGAAAGAAATACAAGAAGTCCCTTAAGAAACTCTGGTGGATTTTCTTGAACAGGGGATTTGGCTCAAAGGAAAAGAGAGAAACACGGTAACACAATCAGTCACACATAATACGATATTCTCACGCAAGGAATCCTAGGTTCACTCAAACGCTGAAAAGGAAAAAAAAATTTTCAGCTTCCTCAAACAGTGCCTTATGCTGGAAAATTAGCGAGAGAAAAAACCTGAGGTTTCAGAAAGTTTAATATTTCAGCTGTGCGCGCGGAGTTCTCCCGGGAATGCCTTCGGTCCGGGAACGGGAAAGGCCCGCAGCACCACATCCGAAGCACTCAGAGGTGACCTGTGCCCCGTTTATACACTAAATAAGTGACATTCGCCACTTTTATACTGTAAAATTGCGACCTGCGACCCTTTTATGTTGTAAATAAGTGACCTGCGGCTATTTTATACGGTCTGTCTGCTCTAGAGCTTCTACAATAATGAGAGGAAACCATGGGAGCAGATATGTTGTGTTGTATTGCCTGCGTGTTGCCATAATTGTGAATAACAGTTACAGCAGTGTTAATAGTCTAATAATACTTTTAAACATAGATGTAGATTCAGTGCAATGCCCGCTGATGTCATGGATTATGTAAGCTTCCGTTGGACTGAATTTGACCTATTATTGGGTTTTTTAAACTATTTTGTCCCAGTAACTTTCTTAAATTGCTTCATCATGGTAAAATGCGAAATGTGCTCATTTGAATCTGGGCTGTAGATTCAAGCCGCACAGAAACCAGCAGCATGGCCAGAATGAGAGGCTGTGGAAGAAATCTGAATCATACTCATGATTATTTTCAGGGTCATATCTTTTGTTTACGGGGTGTCACTAGATCTGTGTGTGTGTGTGTGTGTGTGTGTGTGTGTGTGTGTGTGTGTGTGTGTGTGTGTGTGTGTGTGTGAGAGAGAGAGAGAGAGAGAGAGAGAGAGAGATCAAGTGTGTGTGTTGGAGAGGGAGAGCATAAGCAAGTACAAGTATGTCTGTTTGAGGGGAAGAGTGTATGTGAGAGCGTGTGCACATCTGTGTGCGCGTGCAACACGTGTGTCTCTGTCCCTGTCTGTGTGTGTGTGTGCATTTGTCTGTCTGCGTGCGTTTGCACATGTGTAATTGTTTATATTAGTTAATGACCTATTTAGATGAGAGATGTGAATTTGAGTTTTGGGCCACTGTCCTGTGTCGCGATGTGTTTCTCTTCCTGTAGGGGCAGCAGAGGCCCATTTATTTCTGGCAAGAGAACCTCCTGAACAAATGTCATTAATACGCAAAACTTCATTAATATGCAAAAGGAAGCAAAGTGTCGTATAAAAATATTTTTTCACAAAATGCACTTAGTGTCACTTCTAAATGAATTATTCCAAAATATGACTTGACTTGTGAGCAATATGCCTGACTTGTGTCAAGTTCTGTCGAAAGATCCCTTTCATTCCCATTCAGAATACTGCTTCCCTCTCTGCTTAATGTGGATACCAAATCCCCCACGATGCCTCTCTTCTGTGACCTGTGTCTCAGCTGTAAAGCCTATCCTGCAGGATCCCCTGCAGCCATTTTGGCTCTACTGTCCGGTGTCCATGGGGGTTCAAAACAAAAGACAGTGGGTGTGTCCCAATATTCTTCACTCCTCACCTCCTTTTCTCCACTCCCCCACCACCACTCATCTCCTCCTTTCCTCCACTCCCCCACCACCACTCCTCTCCTACCCGGAAGTATGCAAAACTGCCTGAATGTTTTCAGTACAAGTATTTGCATGTACAGTATACAATGTACCTGACATTGCGGTTTGCGTCGAGACATTAATTAATATGTAACCATTAGTACGTAATTAAGATGTAATCAGTAACATTAGATTAAAACACAAAGATCCGTTTCTGGGGCATGGAGTAGAGGAGTGGTAGTGGAGGAGGAAAGGTGGCATTTTTCGACTATTGGGACACACACAGGCTGTGTCCGAATACAACTCCTGTTCCCTGTCCACTGTCCCCTATCCACTCAGACCCCTGTCTACTATGTGCCCTGTCCCCTCACTTTGCAAGCAGTGGGCGAAAGAAATCCCGCAAAACTCTTTCCAACTAGTGAGGAAGTAGTTTGTAATATTTTTGTTGTTATTTTTATTGACAGTATCAGTCAGTTAACATATGACGATTGTTACAAAGTGTAGATTGAGTGAAGATAGAATTAACAAAAATAAAAAAAGAGTAGTTTGTAATATGAACCTATCTTGGACCATAGATATGCATATTCGCTCTATGTCTTTTACATTTTTACTTCCGGGTTACTTACTGAAATTGTCGGATGAGTGCACCGTTCTGCAGATGAGTGTGCTCCTGAATTCCCTCAACAAAACCCCGGAAATAAGGGGTTCATCCTGGTATTTTAAGTGCCCCCATTTGTGAGAAAAAGTCGGCCACTCAAAAGATTTTTGACGAAGTGGACTCAAATATGCGTACTCAAAAGGATGTAGGGGTCGTATTCGGACATTGTAGGTTTTGGAGGTAACTGATCACAGGCAACCATGTTTATTTTAGTTCCTTTTTAAACTCAATTTAGGGACGCAATCTCCCTGATATCTGATCACAGTTTGTCTGGACTTTCATTGCATAAAGAACAACGTTCCTGGGGAATTTCTTCTGGCTGCATCTTGTCCTCTCTCACATCTGAGTCAGAGCTGGGATCTGTGTGGATCGCTCATATGCCAGGGGCAATCCCAGAACACTTCAGTGGGGAATTAGATGTGTTGCCCTTCACATTCAAACCTGTAAATCCAAAGATTATTTTTCTATCAATAGATTTGAATAAAAGTACTTATTGTGATGAGATCTCTTGTTTTACTAAAGTAATGATCTGACTGTGGGCATCCATGTACTTTTTTGGAGTGACATCTTTGCAGATCAACACATCTTAATTTTTCTGAAGTAGACAGACAGGTAAATATCTGCAGTTTGTTTGAAAACTCTGGTTCAGGAAGTGCAAAAAATGACAATTTCCAATAACAGACCACAGGTAAAGTTATTGCTTTTATTATATTTAAAATGCACTCTGGGCTGTGATCAGGATTTCAGAAAGTCAGGCTCTCCTAAAAATGTTCAATTATTGCTATTATAAACGTTGTATTAAAATTTATTTAAGAATTATATTAGATTGCAGGACAGAGTTTTGCTTTGTTTCGAATGGATTGGAATGTTAATCATATTGGTGGAAAGCCAGCAAATCATCTTGATTTGATGAAATGAATCAGTCACTCACTTATATTCCAATAATAATGACTTATGTGAACACACTGCTATGTGGCACACATTTGTAATTCCAGTGCAAAGGTGTGTTTCAAATTTGTGTGGATTCTCCTTGCTGTTGGTAAAGCAGTAAAATATTTATTCCACCGCTACCTTTATGTACACCATTCCAGTATGTGGAACAATGCTGCCCCCTTGTGGGGTACTAGCAGAGTGCAAATGCTCTCCTAACCCTTAGATCGGGGATAGGAAACCCTGGTCCCGGAGTTCACGGTCCTGGCTTTTGCTCCATCTAAACCTATAGTTACACAACTGGATTCATTTTAATTAATTTTAATTAATCCGGTTTAATAAATGCAGATGACCATGTGCTGGAGGCACTCAGCGTTTCACCATTCAGAATATTCAGGCTCAGACTTTTAATCATCCATCAAACTCTTGTGATCAAGCTCAGATGGAACAAAAACCAGAAACGACCCAGGCACTCCAGGCCCAGGGTTGCCCGCCCCTGCCTGAGATTATCAGTAGCAGACATCCTGTTTCCATGTTCTTTACATTTATTAATTCTGAACATTCATATTACAGAATTAACTGGTTTCATCAATTTAGAGGCTTTTAAAATGTTCACTTCAGTTATTGGGTTAATTTGTCTTGTTTTTAAATTGCATGTTTACATTTACATTTGACATCCAAATATTTTCTGAGCTAATTCTATTAAGTTATGTCTTATTGACCGAGGCAGAGTCAAAAACAAAGTACACTGAGCTATCAGAAACCAGGAGATGATAATTTTTTCTTAATTTGCAACAAGCGATTTTTCCCCCTGCTCTGCAATTAGATCATCAAGAACATGGAGCAGCCAACTGAAATTAGATCATTAAGAACATGGAGCAGCCAACTGCAATTAGATCATTAAGAACATGGAGCAGCCAACTGCAATTAGATCATCAAGAACATGGAGCAGCCAACTGCAATTAGATCATCAAGAACATGGAGCTGCCAACTGCAATTAGATCATCAAGAACATGGAGCAGCCAACTGCAATTAGATCATCAAGAACATGGAGCAGCCAACTGCAATTAGATCATCAAGAACATGGAGCAGCCAACTGCAATTAGATCACCAAGAACATGGAGCAGCCAACTGCAATTAGATCATCAAGAACATGGAGCAGCCAACTGCAATTAGATCATCAAGAACATGGAGCAGCCAACTGCAATTAGATCATCAAGAACATGGAGCAGCCAACTGCAATTAGATCATCAAGAACATGGAGCAGCCAACTGCAATTAGATCATCAAGAACATGGAGCAGCCAACTGCAATTAGATCATCAAGAACATTGAGCAGCCAACTGCAATTAGATCATCAAGAACATGGAGCAGCTAACTGAAATTAGATCATCAAGAACATGGAGCAGCCAACTGCAATTAGATCATCAAGAACATTGAGCAGCCAACTGCAATTAGATCATCAAGAACATGGAGCAGCCAACTGAAATTAGATCATTAAGAACATGGAGCAGCCAACTGCAATTAGATCATCAAGAACATGGAGCAGCCAACTGCAATTAGATCATCAAGAACATTGAGCAGCCAACTGCAATTAGATCATCAAGAACATGGAGCAGCCAACTGAAATTAGATCATTAAGAACATGGAGCAGCCAACTGCAATTAGATCATTAAGAACATGGAGCAGCCAACTGCAATTAGATCATCAAGAACATGGAGCAGCCAACTGCAATTAGATCATCAAGAACATGGAGCAGCCAACTGCAATTAGATCATCAAGAACATGGAGCAGCCAACTGCAATTAGATCACCAAGAACATGGAGCAGCCAACTGCAATTAGATCATCAAGAACATGGAGCAGCCAACTGCAATTAGATCATCAAGAACATGGAGCAGCCAACTGCAATTAGATCATCAAGAACATGGAGCAGCCAACTGCAATTAGATCATCAAGAACATGGAGCAGCCAACTGCAATTAGATCATCAAGAACATGGAGCAGCCAACTGCAATTAGATCATCAAGAACATTGAGCAGCCAACTGCAATTAGATCATCAAGAACATGGAGCAGCTAACTGAAATTAGATCATCAAGAACATGGAGCAGCCAACTGCAATTAGATCATCAAGAACATTGAGCAGCCAACTGCAATTAGATCATCAAGAACATGGAGCAGCCAACTGAAATTAGATCATTAAGAACATGGAGCAGCCAACTGCAATTAGATCATCAAGAACATGGAGCAGCCAACTGCAATTAGATCATCAAGAACATTGAGCAGCCAACTGCAATTAGATCATCAAGAACATGGAGCAGCCAACTGAAATTAGATCATTAAGAACATGGAGCAGCCAACTGCAATTAGATCATTAAGAACATGGAGCAGCCAACTGCAATTAGATCATCAAGAACATGGAGCAGCCAACTGCAATTAGATCATCAAGAACATGGAGCTGCCAACTGCAATTAGATCATCAAGAACATGGAGCAGCCAACTGCAATTAGATCATCAAGAACATGGAGCAGCCAACTGCAATTAGATCATCAAGAACATGGAGCAGCCAACTGCAATTAGATCATCAAGAACATGGAGCAGCCAACTGCAATTAGATCATCAAGAACATGGAGCAGCCAACTGCAATTAGATCATCAAGAACATGGAGCAGCCAACACTGCTAATGATGATAAAAGGAAACATGGTGAAAATCCTGCGAGTCTCTAATTAAGATGCTGTAAAGAGTCCAGGATGGGAGGCATTCTGCAAATTAATAAAAAAAATAGCTAAATATGAGAAATTACGCTGCCATATTTAGCTATTAACAAGCCATCAAGAATTCCACTAATGATTGTACAGACAACGTAAATATTAGGTTAGAGTTACTCTGGTTTAATGGCTATATTTGTCCAACTGAGAAAAAATATATCCTAGCGATTTAATCTCTATGCAGAGTTTAATATGGAGGAATGCACCCGCCATGGGAGGACGCTAACTATGATACTATTGATACTAAACTGATGTACTATTAATCCGTTCATGTGAGAATTAAATGTATATGAACTTGTATAGCCTATCTCCTAGAAAGAAAAGAAACAATTGTCTTTCTTTTTGTCACAAAATTAAACTTTGTGTGAAACCTGTAACCTAGTGTTCAGCCAGTGTAGGGCCTCTAATTTGAGTGTATATATAATTTGTTTTGCAGTGTCTATCGGTCTAGTGTAGGGCCTCTAATATGAATGTATTTGGTTTTAAGTGCCTATCGGTCCAGGGGAAAGTTGAGTCTGTTAGTTTTCTGGTTAGTGTAGTCAGTTTGAATTTGCTTTGGCACTTTGCTTCACTCTGGATCATGAAGTGTGCTGATCTAATTAATTTATTACAAATGAATCAGTACTTGCTAAAGTACTAAATATGACACAATAATTATTTAATGCATAATAAAACATGCATAATTAATACATTACAAATACATTCATAATTGCAATTTTTATCTTCAGTTTTCAGAATGTATTTCAAATTAATTGCTGATTTATATTCTGTTCTGTCTAATTATATATATATACAGTGCTCTCCACAATTGTTGACATCCCTGGTAAAGATGAGTAAAAAGGGTTATAAAAAATTCACTGTTTGGTGAATTAGCTTAATCTCACACTGAAAAAACGAGAAAAATTAAACCTTTAATTGAAGTATATTTATTATGAGAAAAACGTCCCTCATCAAGAAATAATTATTTTTTACCAAAACCACGTGTGCCACAATTATTGGCACCCCTGCATTTATATATAGAATAAAGTAATCATTTTTAATATTTGGTTGCATATCCTTTGCATGCCATGACTTCCTGATGTCTGTGACCCAACAACATCAAAAGACTCTTGATATCTTTTTTTCTGGTACTCTTACAAGCGATACTATAACGTCTCTGCATTTGAATGGATCCTACATATCTAGCAGCAGAGTGATGATTTAAGGCTTGTTTGATACCTCAGACCCTTGATGACTTACAGCCATTTTAGCAACCATGTATTCCATACTGTTCCAGCATAATTTACAGCTAAATCTAGTCCCACCCCCCATTTCCCATAGAGATCCATTCAAATGCAGAGACGTTATAGTATCGCTCGTAAGAGTACCAGAAATTCAGATATCAAGAATCTCTTGATGTTGTTGGGTCACAGACATCAGGAAGTCATGGTATGCAAAGGATATGCAACCAAATATTAAAAGTGATCACTTTATTCTACATTATGTTAAACTGTCCAATATTTTTTGATGTCCAAAATAGGGGGGACTATGTACAAAAGGTTCTATAATTTCTAAACAGTTCATCCAATATGGATGAAAATATCCTCAAATTAAAGCTGACAGTCTGCACTCAATGTTATTTACTTCACCTGTCTGTGGTTTTAATGTTGTGGCTGGTCGGTGTATATCATGCAATATATAATGTGTTCTATCTGAAGGTTATGTACTTGCTGTACATTGTGTAATACATGTGTGTTCTTTTTTCTTACGGGTTTTCTCTTGTATATCATTGGACTGAATGGGAGTAGGGTGGAGAGTACAGGTTGTGTTGCCATGGCTATGACACAGTCATGAAATATCACATGTATGAGATAAACATCTCAATTGAAATGGCACAAATTGCCAGTAAATGCTTGGGAGAGCGGATGAGGATGATAAAAAAAACTTCGGCGACAAGGGCCCGTCAGCCACGGAGACGCGGAACGCGTTGGGAACGCTCTCTACTTTCCCCCTGTCTGTAACCCTCTCTGCTTTCCCCGTCTGTACCCCTCTCTCTGCTTTCCCCCTGTCTGTACCCCTCTCTGCTTTCCCCCTGTCTGTACCCCTCTCTGCTTTCCCCCTGTCTGTACCCCTCTCTGCTTTCCTCCTGTCTGTACCCCTCTCTGCTTTCCCCCTGTCTGTACCCCTCTCTGCTTTCCCCCTGTCTGTACCCCTCTCTGCCTTCCCCCTGTCTGTACCCCTCTCTGCTTTCCCCCTGTCTGTACCCCTCTCTGCTTTCCCCCTGTCTGTACCCCTCTCTGCTTTCCCCCTGTCTGTACCCCTCTCTGCTTTCCCCCTGTCTGTACCCCTCTCTGCTTTCCCCCTGTCTGTACCCCTCTCTGCTTTCCCCCTGTCTGTGCCCCACTCTCTGCTTTCCCCCTGTCTGTACCCCTCTCTGCTCTCCCCCTGTCTGTACTAGTTAGTTATGAGGTTTCATATAATTGATAATTTTCTTCATTAAAACAATCAAACCCGTGTTCTTCCTCCTCTGCTCTTGCTCAGCAGTGTTTATAGTAGAATCCAGTTTGTTTTAAACCTGCTTTGAACTGCTGTGCCAGGTCAACTAGGCAAAAGTTAAGTCTAGTTTTTACACCTGCTGTTTGCAATAAATGCCCCAAGTGTTAGATATCTACAATATTTTTTATATTTTAAGGTTCTATCGCAAACATCAGTACAATCTCGAAAACAAAGCACCCCTTTAGAAATTTTGCATCATTGTCATAATGGGCCCTATCTTACACCCGGCGCAAAGCGGCGCTAACGCAAACGCAAGTGTCTTTGCTATCTTACACCCGGCGCTAGGTCCATAATAACGCCTAATGCTTACGCCGTCAAACTAGCATGTTTGACGGCGTAACTCTTGCGCCATCATTAGTGAACTGGGCGTGTTGGTCTTAAGATGAGGAGTGGCCAGGTTTCTTTTTGGCGTATTGCTATCTTGAGCCAGCAGAAAGCGCTTGCGCTAGAACCACCACAAACCTGGTCTAAAGTCATGTCGCAGTTGTTTACATGCTATTTTAACGGAGCATATAAGTGCGTCTACATAGGCGTGTGCACAACGCGCATACCCTCCTGTCTGTTACACACAGGGGCGTGCACAGGCATGACTAAAATATCTAGATCACAATGTGAAATATTATTATTGTGTAGGCTATATCAAAAATGCATAATAATAAAAGGTTCCATAGGTCCACATACCTTTCCCTCAGCGAAGGGAAACAATGCCACATTACATTGCTCTCAGCCCACTCCATCAACATCCAGGCGATGTGCGATGGTACGGGACAATGGCTATCCATTAAAAAGGAGCTGATAACACCTATAGCTATCAAGCCTAATGCGCGAATTGTCTTTGCACCTAATGCGTGAATTGTCATTCAATGGAAAACTCGCGCACGGCAATAGACGGACATTTAAGTTCTGAAAATGCGCTTCAGATGTCATTACAATACAGCTCTGTTTATCTATGAATACAGCCTGTAAGTAAATAGAATGGTTTGTGACTGAAAAAAGTTCAAAACCTTGTCCAGTGAATATTGCATTTATTGTTTTTCAAATAGCCTAGGCTACAGCGAATTCGCTGTGCATAAGGTTTTTCTCGATAGCCTATGGTTAAAAAACGGAGATGTCACCATGTTAACTAAATTGTAACCTTAGCTATTCTTCGTCCTTCATATTTTTTTAAATGACAGTGACCAGGTTTCCATACTCTCACCGTTTAAAACCCAGCTGATTTCACCCGTTATTCCTTAACTGAATAAAACGATTTTAAAGAGAACTAAGCGTCTAATTAGAAACTAAAACAAATTTGCAGCACGTTACACAATTAATTCACAATTAATTTTAATGCCATTCTCTGCACGTTTAACGGTCTTCCTGGGAAAGTGGATTGTTTTAAAGGATTACGCTACGAGTAAAACAGGTTGGTCACATTTCCATAAACAGGACATTATTAAACAAGGGGAAATATGCGTGAACTTATGGGTTGCGAACCTGACAGCTTTATTGTATGGCTATTTAGTGTCATCATTAAGGCAAAATAACGGTATGTATGTTATTAATCAATATTAGCCTACTATGCAGGTAGCCTAATGAACTTTTGAGAACAGCCTCTTGGAATTGATGTTTGACACTTTCATTGCATAATCAAACGAAATTCGCTGAACAAGCAGGCTAATTTGGCGTTTTCTAAGGTGAGACTGAAGCCATTGATAGCTTATTCTCAGCTGTTGCAGGTCCTTTTAACGAAATTTAACCGCACATATTTTGTAAAATAACAGCCCTGTCTGGAATTACCGGGAACTCATAGGCTAATGGTTAGTCCGAATAATATTGATCATACTCCATTTAGCCTATTCCTTGATCACACTAAACACGCACGAGCATGTCTGTTTCGCCATCATAAGCAATCCGCCAACGTGGAAAAGCAGGCTTTTAAAGGGAATGGGATATGACATTTTGATTGGTTTATTGAATGTCACGCCCAAGACACACCTATAATTAATGAAGCGACTAGGTTCAGCCCAGTTGCGCCATGCGCCGTGCTTAGCGCCAAAAAAACACGCCGTTAAAATAGCAAAAGTGGACTTGGACACGCCCTAAATGGACTTAGCGCCATGCGCTTAGACTAAGCGCCAAGATCGCCAAGATAGGGCCCTATGTGTTTATTCAGGCATTTTGTATATATTTGAATATCTGAATGTGAACAGATCTCCTTTCTCCCAAATCTCCAACTGCAGGGACAATGAGGAGAGGCACAAAATCAAAATGCATCATTACGCATTATATGCACTGCGGGATTACATTCACACCAGATCCACAGTATAATGGCTAAAGTGAGGCTTGCAGAATCAGAGCCTGTGTTGTAAAAGTAGAAGCAGCAGAATCAGAGCCTGTGTTGTAAAAGTAGAAGCAGCAGAATCAGAGCCCTGTGCTGTAAAAGTAGAAGCATTATGTAGCTGCCAGGGAGTATTTTAGCTGAAATATGTCAAAACTGTCTTTCTTTTAACCCCATAACGGCCAGCTTCCTACACGCATCTGTCCTCTCATAATTTAAGTGTTAATGTACGCACACATCCGCAAATCGAACACCCCCCCGGTCGGTCCTTTATTTAATTCACTCACTAAAGCTTGAGGCAGAAAATCGCAGTGACTCTAAACCGGCTCGTTCGGGAGTCCAGATTCTTCTTTATTAAGGAGCGATGGTACCGTTGGAAGAGCTGGCGGGCGCGAGATGTCCGTGTGCACCCTCTCCGGGAGGCGTGCCCTCATTCCCAATGATAAAGGACTTAATCCCTGCAACTGGGACAGAGATGGGGAGGTTCCAGCCTCAGGGCGGCCCGCCTTGTCTCTGTGAATAAGTGAGAGGTGCAGTGAACGAGGACTGGAGGAGAGAGTGAGGCAAGAAAAAGATCTCCAGCAGTTTATTAATGTGGCAAAGCAGGCCGTGATCGTGGCCTGAAACACCAACTAGGGCCAGATGCTAGCTCTGCGCCACAGCGCTTAATGCTGAGGGGAACGTAGTCTGCACTGTACAGAAAGGCAGGTCTGCAGGGTGGTGTTTTGAGGGGAAAGGTAGTCTGCACTGTACAGAAAGGCAGGTCTACAGGGTGGTGTTCTGAGGGGAAAGGTAGTCTGCAATGTACAGAAAGGCAGGTCTGCAGGGTGGTGTTCTGAGGGGAAAGGTAGTCTGCAATGTACAGAAAGGCAGGTCTACAGGGTGGTGTTTTGAGGGGAAAGGTAGTCTGCAATGTACAGAAAGGCAGGTCTGCAGGGTGGTGTTTTGAGGGGAAAGGTAGTCTGCACTGTACAGAAAGGCAGGTCTACAGGGTGGTGTTCTGAGGGGAAAGGTAGTCTGCAATGTACAGAAAGGCAGGTCTGCAGGGTGGTGTTCTGAGGGGAAAGGTAGTCTGCAATGTACAGAAAGGCAGGTCTACAGGGTGGTGTTCTGAGGGGAAAGGTAGTCTGCACTGTACAGAAAGGCAGGTCTACAGGGTGGTGTTCTGAGGGGAAAGGTAGTCTGCACTGTACAGAAAGGCAGGTCTACAGGGTGGTGTTCTGAGGGGAAAGGTAGTCTGCACTGTACAGAAATGCAGGTCTACAGGGTGGTGTTCTGAGGGGAAAGGTAGTCTGCACTGTACAGAAAGGCAGGTCTACAGGGTGGTGTTCTGAGGGGAAGGTAGTCTGCACTGTACAGAAATGCAGGTCTACAGGGTGGTGTTCTGAGGGGAAAGGTAGTCTGCACTGTACAGAAAGGCAGGTCTGCAGGGTGGTGTTCTGAGGGGAAGGTAGTCTGCACTGTACAGAAATGCAGGTCTACAGGGTGGTGTTCTGAGGGGAAGGCAGTCTGCACTGTACAGAAATTCAGGTCTACAGGGTGGTGTTCTGAGGGGAAGGTAGTCTGCACTGTACAGAAATGCAGGTCTACAGGGTGGTGTTCTGAGGGGAAAGGTAGTCTGCACTGTACAGAAAGGCAGGTCTACAGGGTGGTGTTCTGAGGGAAAGGTAGTCTGCACTGTACAGAAAGGCAGGTCTACAGGGTGGTGTTCTCAGGGGAATGGTAGTCTGCACTGTACAGAAAGGCAGGTCTACAGGGTGGTGTTCTGAGGGAAAGGTAGTCTGCACTGTACAGAAAGGCAGGTCTACAGGGTGGTGTTCTGAGGGGAAAGGTAGTCTGCACTGTACAGAAATGCAGGTCTACAGGGTGGTGTTCTGAGGGGAAAGGTAGTCTGCACTGTACAGAAAGGCAGGTCTACAGGGTGGCGTTCTGAGGGAAAGGTAGTCTGCACTGTACAGAAAGGCAGGTCTACAGGGTGGTGTTCTCAGGGGAATGGTAGTCTGCACTGTACAGAAAGGCAGGTCTACAGGGTGGTGTTCTGAGGGAAAGGTAGTCTGCACTGTACAGAAATGCAGGTCTACAGGGTGGTGTTCTGAGGGGAAAGGTAGTCTGCACTGTACAGAAAGGCAGGTCTACAGGGTGGCGTGCTGAGGGAAAGGTAGTCTGCACTGTACAGAAAGGCAGGTCTACAGGGTGGTGTTCTCAGGGGAATGGTAGTCTGCACTGTACAGAAAGGCAGGTCTACAGGGTGGTGTTCTGAGGGAAAGGTAGTCTGCACTGTACAGAAAGGCAGGTCTACAAGGGTGGTGTTCTGAGGGGAAAGGTAGTCTGCACTGTACAGAAATGCAGGTCTACAGGGTGGTGTTTTGAGGGGAAAGGTAGTCTGCACTGTACAGAAAGGCAGGTCTACAGGGTGGTGTTCTGAGGGAAAGGTAGTCTGCACTGTACAGAAAGGCAGGTCTACGGGGTTAATGTGCTTACACTGGCCGACAGGGAGGAGTTCTGAGTCAGACACGTGTCGTTATGTTAAGCTACAGAAGGGGAACGGTGTTGTATTCACACCCATTCTTAAATAAGTCACTCGCTTCTTCTGATTGCACCCCCAGCATGCCTACCAAATGTGCAACACCTCACGGATTGTTGCAAAAGATTGCAGACTGTTTGGAGTGAACAACATCTCGATTTCGACACGCACAATCTCTGACTGAGCATGTGGAAAATGTGCAGTTAAATTTTTGCGGCATATGCTTGCCGTAGTCTGATTGGTGGAGCAAATCTCTGCCGTAGTCTGATTGGTGGAGCTTGATTTTGTTGGCTGAGGAGGTGTATCGTTTCAAGCATCCACCCCAGAGACTCCGCCCCCTAGCCCTCCCCCTGACTGATACTTCCTGTTCCTCTTAGCACAGTGTTTCAGTCGCTTACAGCAGACTACCTGCAGTGTGGACTTCCACATGATGAAGAACGGCATTAATAATTCTGTCCAGTGGCTGACACTGACACATAACATGAACCATGTCACCTGTGTTACCAGTGTATTGGGAAAGATAGCTAACTAGATGACTGTGAAGATGAAGGCCTCATCTTCACTATGCATTCATTTTAATGATTGAAATCAGTGTGGTGCTCCCCGGTATACTGCCCATATGCATACCGTTACCGTTACTACCGTTACTATTGTATACCGCCACTTACTGGTGCATCTAGGTTCACACGCTGTCGTTATTTTAATTATTCCATAGATGTGTTAACAGACTTCAGCACCCATAGTGCAATAGTAATCCTATCTCAAACACTCAATCTGTAGTTCATAAGAAAACCTAGTGACGTTCAAGCTTTTTGTATTATATCCAGTACTTGAAGTGGTCCGGAATGTTTTGCTCATCTGAATACCGGCACTTATTTTTTTCCACTTCGAGCACTGGTTAAAATGTTTTTAAATGTGTTAAGGGAACATGTTCTCAGTTTTAACACATTCTGTATTCGCTATAATTGTCCACCTTAAACTGCTAATTGCCTTTCAGGAGCTGTGACTGAACTGAATTGCACACCTGCTGGTGATTCATATTAACGTGTTAACAGCAGGTCTATGATTGGGGCAGGGAAGCCATTTTGTAAGATGCAGGGCTGAACGATATTTTGTGAAAAACTGCCATTTCCCCTGTTGGTTTTTAAATAAATACTTGTATTTCTGATACTGTAAGTCCACATCTCAGGTTTTTAAAAGAAATTACATTGCAAGTTACTGGCTAGCTTTGTCACAGTGCTTTTCTACAGGTTTATACCTACTGCAAGTTAGCTAGCCAACCAAGCTATTTACTTTGCTTACTAACTATAGGCATTAAATTAGAGTGTAAGCTATTATTTAAGCTATTTTTTGCTATTACGTATATGTGTAATGCTTGCTTTAGGCTAGCTACCTAGCTTGCTAATGCATCCCCAATGCAACTGTTGAATTTTAAAGGACAAATCATGGTAGTTTAGAATTGAGACACCTCAAAATGGTCTAAAATAGGGGACTGTCTCTGCCTGGTGACCCTACTCTAGGGGAGTCTTGTGTAAGAGCAGCAGCCTGTGAAACAGCCGCTCTCAATGTGCTCCTTTAATCACATCCCCTAAAGCCGTCTCCTTTACTGTTTGAATGGATGCTTTTTATAATCACAGGACTTTGGGTTACATGGGGGTAAAAAAAAGGCCAGAACCCCACTTCCTGTCACTCCAAACTGCAAGCAAAAACTAGGGCTCGTCTCATTGTGAACATTTTTGGCCGCGCCGCCAGAGAATGTTCCGGCTTTAAGTCTTCACCACCAACTGGACTGCTGCCCACAATGATTGTGGTCCTCAGAAGTAAAGTATTAACTCTCCATTGGTGTATTAGCAAATCTCAGCCCCAAAGTTGGACAGAATTAGGCTACTTTATAGGGCGATGTTTTGGGAATCTGACCCTGACACAGGATGCTGGAATGAACCTAACATTCAAGGTGAACTGTAGCAAATCTCTTTGACTTGAACATAGCCCTGGATTCTTCTTCTGTTGTACTTTTGCATATATTCTGTATGGAGCTCTCTGTAGGACATCTCCACAGAGTGAGAATTACAGCTTGTCATCCTATCAGCAGGCTTATATGGCCTATATGGTTCACACATCTTGGTGCTATACACAATCTTGAGTAGGTTTAGTAGGCTCCGGTAAGCCACCTAGGGTTCACATTCTTTGTGAAAATACAGTCCAGTTTTCAGTACATTTGGTAACATTTCCATTCACGTAATGAGCAAGGTGATGTACAGTGGGGACTAACAGTCTGACACAATTTTTGTTGTTTTAGCTCTGTATTCCAGAACATTAGATTTGAAATGGAACAGTGCAGACATTCAGCTTTAATTTGAGGGTATTTTCATCCATGTCGGATGAACCGTTTAGAAATTATAGAACCTTTAGTACATAGCCCCCCCCCCCCCCCCCCCCCACACACATTTTTGGGCATCAAAAAATATTGGACAGTTTAACATAATGTAGAATAAAGTAAAGTATTTTTAATATTTGGTCGCATATCCTTTGCATGCCATGACCCAACAACGTCAAAAGACTCTTGATATCTTATTTGCTGGTACTCCTACAAGCGATACTATAACCTCTCTGCATTTGAATGGATCTCTATGGGAATTGGGGGGTGGGACTAGATTTAGCCGTAAATTACACTGGAACAGTATGGAACACATGGTTGGCTAAATGGCTTTAAGTCACAAGGGTTTGACGTATCAAACAAGCCTTAAACCAACACTCTGCTGCCAGAAATACAGTAGATATGTCATGGTTTTGGACCCTGTTGTCCCATGCGGTCGTTTTCCTTGGTGGCCACGCGAGGGCGCTGCCCTGTTGGTAGATGCTTGCTCCGCCCTGCTGAGTTGGGGGAGTTTCTGTTTAAGCTTTTACACCTGTTGCGTGGTCACCTGATAGTTATATAAGCCTACCGTTCCCTTCGTTCGGGGCTTCGACGTTAATTGTTTTGTATTGTGGTGTATTGTTGACTGTGAGTGCTCGTACCATGTTGGCTACTCGCCTTTTGTTAACGTCTCTTTGTTGAGGCAGGGCTTATTTCTTGCTGGCTTACTAGTGGATTATCTCGTAGAAGTTTGGGACTGTAAAATCTCTGCTCTAGTTCGCCTGTGTGCGTTTTCCTCCGTGGATGGAGATTTGGGCGATGGTCGGAACTGTGTTCTGTTCGCATGTCGTCTCATGTGAGATCTGGCGTTTCGCTTCGGCTGGGTTGCTTAGCTCTTAGAAGTGTAGAGTAGCTGTTCTTTGTCCCTTTTCGCCGGTTAATGGTTTTCTTATAGAGAGACCTGGCGTGTTAGCTTCTACTGATTTCCGGGTTACGGTAAGCCAGTTAGTAGCTTGGTACGTTTATTCCCTGTTTTGTCTCCTTCTCATAGACTGCGTTCTCCTTTGTTGTGAGTCGGGGTTTGGTTACTTATTCCTTTACTGTGAGGCTAGGGCGTGTGTTTATTTAAGTTCGCGGAGTCTTTTGGTTAGTAGGTTTTGGGACGACGGTGCTCCGTCGGCTCACCTGTAAAATGTTTCTCTCGGGAGATCGGGTGTTTACCCAGGTATGTTTGCTGCATTAGACTGCGAACTTATTTAAGTAGCCATGGAACGTTAAGTCTCTGTTCCTGTTTGCCTCGTTACCTTTCTCCTTATTAAGAGGCTAGGGCGCTTGTTTGAGTAAGTGTGCGTGAGTCTTGTGGATTAGACTGCAAACTTATTTAAGTAGCCATGGAACGTTAAGTCTCTGTTCCTGTTTGCCTCGTTATCTGTCTCCTTATTAAGAGGCTAGGGCGCGTTTGAGCTAGTTTGCGTTAGTCTCTGGTTAGTAAGTATGGG
This sequence comes from Synaphobranchus kaupii, assembly GCA_029718625.1. Lineage (NCBI taxonomy): Eukaryota > Metazoa > Chordata > Actinopteri > Anguilliformes > Synaphobranchidae > Synaphobranchus > Synaphobranchus kaupii. Next base: position 84,659,917 of record CM056376.1, on the reverse strand, counting down.
ACGACGGTGCTCCGTCGGCTCGCCTGTAAATGTGTCTCCCTCTTGGGAGATCGGGTGTTTGCCCAGGTACGTTTGCTGCATTGGACTGCGCACTTATCTAACTAGTCATAGAACGTTAAATCTCTGTTCTTGTTCGCCTAGTTACATTTCGCCTGTCTTTGAGGCAGGGCTTGTGCTTGTGTTAGTCTGTTTAACCCATGTTTAGGGTGCAGCTGTCCTGTTCATCTTTTGTGCTTTCCTTCTCCGTGGATAGGAGATGTGGGCGATGGTTCGGAACTGTAGTTCTGTTCGTCCTTCGGTGCAATTCATCTCTTAGTGAGACTGGATGATATTGTGGACATGTTTGCGTGTGACTGCGAGCCTTTAAGCCTTGGAACGTTAATTATCGGTTCCTGTTCGCCTCGTTACTTTTCTCCTGTCTGAGAGGCAGGGTTTATGCTTGTGTTAGTCAGGTTAGCCTATGGTTTAGGTGCAGCTGTCCTTCATCTCTTTGTGCTTTCCTTCTCTGTGTATAGGAGATGTGGGCGATGGTTCGGAACTGTAGTTCTGTTCGTCCTTCGGTGCAATTCGTCTCTTAGGGAGACCTGTTATGATGTTGGACATGTTTGCGTGTGACTGCAAGCTTTTAAGCCACGGAACGTTGGATCTGTTCCTCTCGCCTCTCACACTATCGTATTATTTTTGCTGTGTGTGTTTGTGCCATTGTGCTACTCGCCTGTTCGTATGCGTCTCGTTATCGAGACAGGGCGTTATATTCCTGGCTCTGGTGTAACAGTGAGCCGGTCTGTAGCTGTGGTGTGTTTGTGTTCCTTGTCTTGTCTCCTTCCCTTATCTGCGGGGTATCCCGCCTTAGTGGCCTAAGGGCTTAATGATTCCCCTTGCTGCGTTTGGCTCCTCCCACCTCACACGTCACGCCCCATTACAAGATATGGATGGATAACTTGAAAGGTTTCTTCTCTTGACTTATTTTTCCATAGAGTTCAATTGGAAAATTTGTCAGGAGAAACAACCCTTAAAGTGATCCATCCATATCTATTGCACATCTGGCAGCAGTGATGGTTTGAGGCTTGTTTGAGCCATTTAGCCAACCATGTGTTCCATACTGTTCCAGCATAATTTACAGCTAAATCTAGTCCCACCTCCCAATTCCCATAGAGATCCATTCAGACGTTATAGTATCGCTTGTAAGAGTACCAGAAAATAAGATATCAAGAGTCTTTTGATGTTGTTGGGTCATGAACATCAGGAAGTCATGACATGTAAAGGATATGCGACCAAATATTAAAAATGATTACATTATTCTCCATTATGTTAAACTCATAGTCACTGTTCCATTTCAAATCCAATGTTCTGGAATACAGAGCCAAAACATTACATTACATTACAGGCATTTAGCAGACGCTCTTATCCAGAGCGACTTCCACAACTTTTTTGCATTTCTTTTACATATTATTATCCATTTATACAGCTGGATAGGATTGTGTCGCTGCCCTCAGACGTTTGGTCCCGACTGTATTTCCTAAGACCAGGAGAATATTTTTGATTATGTATTAAAAACATGACCTATTATGGACTTCAGTGACAGGAGTTTTCATAATATATTGTTTCCATAATGTTCAGCTATCAGAGAACTCACTCATTTGAGAAGTGTAACTTTTTCTGTGCTTATATATTATGTTTAAATGCGAAAGTAAATTGTATGCGTCAGGTCAGCTGTGGAGGACAGCCAGTGAAAGTGACCTTAGAGCTCAATAAAGGTAAAATGCATCAAATCATTTATGTTAAAATAAAACACGTTCACTCTCACGCTTTCTTGTTGAATAAACATTGAAATTCTAATTCTAATTTAAAGTGGTCTTTGACCAGGCCTGACATTGGGCAACATTTTACAGCAGAATCCAGGTACATCTCGCCTCGTCCGCATGCATTATTCAGCAAGCCTGCTTGGTAGTCGAGCGCGCGGCTCGGTGTTACAGATGCCCGTGTTATAGACCCGTTTCTTAATCGGGAATCGGCGGCAGCACCCTGCAGATTTTCCATTTACGATTATGGCCCCTTTATCGAGCCCCTCCTGCAGACCCCTCCTGCAGCCCTGGCAAAAAAGCCCTGATTGATCGCAACATAAATCTTATGCATTTAAACCGCAATTGATCAGCGCCCGTACGTCTTGCGTCTTCAATCGATTCCAGAAAAAATTGGCGGTTTGACAGAAACTGTTCAAGTTGTCTGGCGTTATGGTTCCAATAAAACGGGACAAAGGGAAGGTTTAGCGGCTTGCCACTTGGAAAATATATTTTTTTAAATACTGCATGTAAGTTCTGAAGAACATTCTGTGGCCATTTTCAGTGATGTTAGGTTCAGAACTGGCGTGTGATTGGCTGATGTCAATGTGCTTATGTCACTATGCCACTGAATTCAGTGCCTGTGAAGAATTAAAGTAACTCTTCCACCCAACGAAGGGCAGAGCGTGCTGAGATAAGCTTGTCTGAGCCTCTGTTTTTCAAGCCTATGTCGACTTATTGCGTTGGCCCAAACACATGAATTAGCTCACAAGGAGAGCTCTGTATTCAAGCTTTCCATGACGGTGATGATCCGATGCTGCTTCCTGGTGCCATGCTAGCCACATTAGCCATGCTAGCCATGTTAGCTACATTAGCCATGCTAGCCACGTTAGCTACATTAGCCATGTTAGCCACATTAGCCATGCTAGCCACGTTAGCTACATTAGCCATGCTAGCCACATTAGCCATGTTAGCCACATTAGCCACGCTCCCTGCTGTGGCACGCTCGCGAAAATGCAGTGGTGGTTTAATTTAACTCGCCTCTGACAGACACCGAATGAGAAAATGTGGCTCTCAGATGATTTCTCTCTCCAGTGTTCTGAAAATAGACCCTGATGTATTATTTAAGCCATATGTCCTGCTAAAGTGAGCGCTGTTTGATCTCAAACGGCTAGGCCAGCGTGGGCGAAGGGCCTGAGGCTATGATCCAAGGCTTTTAATAACCCCGGGCAGGGAGGGAAAAGCCGCTAAACGAGTCGTCATAAATAAGGCACAGATGTCAAATGATGATGTCACACAATGTCCTAATAAAAGCCTAATTATCGGGGGGTGGATACTTCTCTTTTTGTACTTATTTTGAGTTTGTGGTGGTGGTGTGGGGAGTAATAATGTTAACTAAAGGGATTAAGGCAGGACGTGTGGACAGTAGTGTCCGTAGGACAGTCGACTCTCGGCCACATGCGATTCCCCCCGAAGGCAGTGGTTCGATCCCCACCATGGTGCTTTCTCAGCTGGAGACTCTTCCCTGTCTGTTACCCTCTTTGCTTTCTACCTGTCTGAATAAAAGCAAAAAACTTCTAACTTTTTATGTAGTTAGAGGTAATCGTGGTGCTGGACTGACAGGACATCCTGCTTGGTAACCGTGGCACTGGACTGACAGGACGTCCTGCTTGGTAACCGTGGCGCTGGACTGACAGGAAGTCCTGCTTGGTAACCGTGGCGATGGACTGACAGGACTTTCTGCTCCCTGGTCCTCGTGTGCCTCCGTTCTCCACTCTTCTTTTTTCCCCCGCCGTGGAGCAGCCGTCTCTCTCGTACTGGGAGGTCTCGCACTGGGCCACAGTGTACCACAGCCGTCTCTCCTACTGGGAGCTCTGGCACTGGGCCACAGTGTACCACAGCCTCCTCTCCTACTGGGAGCTCTGGCACTGGGCCACAGTGTACCACAGCCTCCTCTCCTACTGGGAGGTCTCGCACTGGGCCACAGTGTACCACAGCCTCCTCTCCTACTGGGAGGTCTCGCACTGGGCCACAGTGTACCACAGCCTCCTCTCCTACTGGGAGGTCTCGCACTGGGCCACAGTGTACCACAGCCTCCTCTCTCCCACTGGGAGGTCTCGCACTGGGCCACAGTGTACCACAGCCGCCTCTCTCCCACTGGGAGGTCTCGCACTGGGCCACAGTGTACCACAGCCGTCTCTCTCCTACTGGGAGCTCTGGCACTGGGCCACAGTGTACCACAGCCTCCTCTCCTACTGGGAGCTCTCCTACTGGGCCACAGTGTACCACAGCCTCCTCTCCTACTGGGAGCTCTGGCACTGGGGCCTCTCTCCTACTGGGAGCTCTCCCACTGGGCCACAGTGTACCACAGCCGTCTCTCCTACTGGGAGGTCTCGCACTGGTGTACCACAGCCGTCTCTCCTACTGGGAGGTCTCGCACTGGGCCACAGTGTACCATAGCCGTCTCTCTCCCACTGGGAGGTCTCGCACTGGGCCACAGTGTACCACAGCCGTCTCTCTCCTACTGGGAGCTCTCCCACTGGGCCACAGTGAACCACAGACGCATTAGCATTATGAAAACAGAGCATTATGGGCATTGGGCCATACGTCTTAATGACATCATCATATTATTTTTTTTAGAAAGGGGCTTACAGGCATAATCAGTAGCAGAGGATGTGAGGCCAGTTTATTCTCAGCGCTGGTTTGGTTTACAGTGTTTTTGTGCTTCTGTCCGTCGGTCTCTAACTGTCTTTCCATTCATGTGTCTCTAATTTTAGTGAAATGCTCGATGAGGGGAGAGGGCATCTGGGGTCATTCTGTGAAAAACATGACAGTACGTTTCTTATCTAATGTGTCTGTTTAGCTGGAGCTTAACAGTAATGCCAAGATCTCAAACAAGTCACATGACCCTTATGCGGGAGTTTGTCAAAAGAACAGAAAATCTGGCCAAACCTTGAGGTTTGGATCTTTCAGAGAAACATTTGAGGTCCCCTTGAACGCCATTTTAAATGCTGGCACTGTTTTGGAAACTTTATCCAATAGGCTATGCATGCTCTCATGTGACTAGCAGTAGGTGATATTTGCAACATATTTGCAATATTCATAACTTAAAGTTTACCCAGTGATAGAGCTTAGCCACTTGGGATAGCTTGTTTAAAGCACGTGTGAAGTAACTTTGTGAAAGGGTTAAATCCTTAATGACAGGTGTCTCTAGAAACGACTGCATTGTTTGAAACAGTTCTCCTGATCGATCACTAGGGGCACTGTTTGTCATGTTATGAGCAAGCATTCTGGCTCAGAATAACCTTCAAGTGTGAGGATGGACTACTGACTACTGACCCTCATATCTGACTGTAGAATTCTCAACCTCTGAGATCTGACTGCGGAATTCTGACCCTCTGAGATCTGACTGCGGAATTCTGACCTTCTGAGATCTGACTGCGGAATTCTGTTCTTATACTTCATACCTGCTGACTTCCCAATGTTTATGATAATAATTTATTGAGGAATTTTGTGAATAGAATAATATAGTTTCTGTCATACTTGTATCAGAATTGAAAGCCGATGAGCAGATTTGATTGCATGGTGTATATTATATTTTGGGGTAATATTCCCTAAAACTGAAAACATAAAACACCACGCCAGGCAGAATGTGAGTTGAGTTGGTGTGAGAAAAAAAAAGAAACGTGAATAAATTTCTCCATTATTTGAACAGAATTGTGTGTTTACATGGAATTGCATAGTTTATTGAAAACCATGCACTGTTTAGCCACTAATTAGTGTAGAGAGTTCAAAATGAGTTCAGGCAAAGTATTGTGGGTCTTTAAACTGTGGTTCAAAGGCTGCTTTAATTACTCTTCTCTTATGGTTTAATTATTTCTGTTAATTCCACGGGGAAATGGACCAGTGGGTTTCTGTCAGGTCTGACCTCGGTAAACTAAACTGTTGTCTAGTATCCCTGTCATGGGGTTTTTAGTGTCTCTGTAAACTAAACTATGGTCTAGTATCCCTGCATGGGAGTTTTAGTTTTTTTTTTCTTCTGGCAAATGTAAAAGAGAGAAGAACCACAAATTCTCAACAGTTTGTTTTTAACACAACAACAGATGGCTTTTTGTCACTGAATTATACTCAAACCCAAAAAATATTTCAAAAGAAATATTTTACAGAAATTGGGCAAACACCAGATTGCTGATCTGTCAGCCACTAGTTATCCCATGGGTAAAATTAAGGAAGCATAACATTTGCTTGAATGCCAATGGTTTTATAATTATAGGAGTCCAAGCTATGTCCCAGACATTAAATGAAGTTTGTTCATTAGCGTGTTGATTTTGTGCTTAAGTATACCTCCCCTTCCTCTGGGTGGTTCTTAAAACACAGGTGCACCATTAACTTTGTACACACACATCACTTGGTGGGAACAGATTATAGCTGTGTGTGTGTGTGTGTGTGTGTGTGTGTGTGTGTGTGTGTGTGTGTGTGTGTGTGTGTGTGTGTGTGTGTGTGTGTGTGTGTGTGTGTGTGTGTGTGTGTGTGTGTGTGTGTGTGTGTGTGTGTGTGTGTGTGTGTGTGTGTGTACGTGCCTATGTGTATGTGTGTGTTAGCCTGTAGCTTTTGAAATTAATTTAAACGTGCTTGACCTTGAGCTTGCAGGTTATGGTTAGGGTTAGGGGTTAGTGTTAGGGTTAGGGTTAGGGTATGATGGAGCATTAGTAACGATGGAATCCCCGGGAGAAAGTGATTAGGCTGCATGTGTGCAGCCCTGATTGGACAGTCTCACAGAGCACAGCTCTGATTGGACAGTCTCACAGAGCACAGCCCTGATTGGACAGTCACACAGAGCACAGCATAGCCCTGATTGGACAGTCTCACAGAGCACAGCTCTGATTGGACAGTCGCACAGAGCACAGCATAGCCCTGATTGGACAGTCTCACAGAGCACAGCCCTGATTGGACAGTCACACAGAGCACAGCATAGCCCTGATTGGACAATCGCACAGAGCACAGCATAGCCCTGATTGGACAGTCTCACAGAGCACAGCCCTGATTGGACAGTCACACAGAGCACAGCATAGCCCTGATTGGACAGTCTCACAGAGCACAGCCCTGATTGGACAGTCACACAGAGCACAGCATAGCCCTGATTGGACAGTCTCACAGAGCACAGCCCTGATTGGACAGTCACACAGAGCACAGCATAGCCCTGATTGGACAGTCGCACAGAGCACAGCATAGCCCTGATTGGACAGTCGCACAGAGCACAGCCCTGATTGGACAGTCTCACAGAGCACAGCCCTGATTGGATGGTCTCACAGAGCACAGCCCTGATTGGACAGTCACACAGAGCACAGCATAGCCCTGATTGGACAGTCTCACAGAGCACAGCTCTGATTGGACAGTCACACAGAGCACAGCATAGCCCTGATTGGACAGTCTCCCAAACCTCCCGACTTTAGATAAAGCCCCAAACCTCCCGACTGTAGATAAAGGCCCAAACCTCCCGACTGTAGATAAAGGCCCAAACCTCCCGACTGTAGATAAAGGCCCAAACCTCTCCGATGCTCCCTCTGCTTCGCCTGTGGGCCTCACAAAATGAGTCACTTTCCTTGCGTTATGCATATCCAGATATACGTATCCAGTAATGCATATCCAGTTATACATATCCAGTTTTGCATATCCAGTTAGGAATATCCAGTTATGCATATGCAGATAGGAATATCCAGTTATACATATCCAGTTTTGCATATCCAGTTAGGCATATCCAGTAATTAATATCCTGTTATGAAATATTTTGACTGTAATTGTTCATTCCATTATGCCCATTGTGTGGAGCCAGGAAGCTTCACCGTGTTCTTCTCTTCACCATGTGCTTCTCTTCACCGTGTTCTTCTCTTCACCGTGTTCTTCTCTTCACCGTGTTCTTCTCTTCACCGTGTTCTTCTCTTCACCGTGTGCTTCTCTTCACCGTGTTATTCTCTTCACCGTGTTCTTATCTTCACCGTGATATTCTCTTCACCGTGTTCTTCTCTTCACCGTGTTCTTCTCTTCACCGTGTGCTTCTCTTCACCGTGTTATTCTCTTCACCGTGTTCTTCTCTTCACCGTGTTCTTCTCTGCACCGTGTTCTTCTCTGCACCGTGTTCTTCTCTTCACCGTGTTCTTCTCTTCACCGTGTGCTTCTCTTCACCGTGTTCTTCTCTTCACCGTGTTCTTCTCTTCACCGTGTGCTTCTCTTCACCGTGTGCTTCTCTTCACCGTGTTCTTCTCTGCACCGTGTTCTTCTCTGCACCGTGTTCTTCTCTTCACCGTGTGCTTCTCTTCACCGTGTTCTTCTCTTCACCGTGTTCTTCTCTTCACCGTGTTCTTCTCTTCACCGTGTGCTTCTCTTCACCGTGTTCTTCTCTTCACCGTGTGCTTCTCTGCACCGTGTTCTTCTCTTCACCGTGTGCTTCTCTCCACTGTTTGTTCTTTTTTGTCTTTTTGCCTTTTTTTCATAATTTTTCCTCTATTGATTTTTCCATCACAATCTTTTAAAATAAAAGCCAGCTAATGGGGTTTTTTCCCTTGCGAGCAAAACATAAACTTGACAGTAAATGATTTATCAGTGACCTTTTTTGTCTTATAAAGAAAAAACATTTGTAATTCAATAGAAGATCCACAGATTTTTGAAGCAAAAATATTCTCCTGAATGATATGTAACCATCTCCGAGGTACAGAAGAAAAGGCTAGATGAATTCATAGTACAGCTGCAGTTAGTCATCTCTGCCTCTCCAGCGTTTTACAAGTTTGTGATATTGGTTTCCTGCACTCTGATTCTAGTAGGTTTTATCCAGCGATATCGTATGGGTCAGAAGATTATTTGCTTTGAATCACTGCCTCCAACTGGAGCCCCAACTACACGAGATACCAAATTACTGAGAGGATGTAACGGATCATTGGTCTATCGGCAAAGTGCTCATCTGGAATTTGGACAGAGAGAAACCCTAATGAATGAATGAATCCATCGAAAGAGAATAAATCTGATAATATAGTTTTGGTTTATAAAAAGAAAGTAGTTTGAGGAGAATGAGGCTTTGTGAAACCAAGAATAGATAGCTTCCTCATGATTGGGCCCTGCACAGAGACGCTCACAGAGATGCTCACAGAGATGCTCACAGAGACGCTCACAGAGATGCTCACAGAGACGCTCACAGAGACGCTCACAGAGATGCTCACAGAGACGCTCACAGAGATGCTCACAGAGATGCTCACAGAGACGCTCACAGAGATGCTCACAGAGATGGAGATGCTCACAGAGACGCTCACAGAGATGCTCACAGAGACGCTCACAGAGACGGAGACGCTCACAGAGACGCTCACAGAGATGCTCACAGAGATGCTCACGGAGATGCTCACGGAGATGCTCACGGAGACGCTCACAGAGATGCTCACAGAGATGCTCACGGAGACGGAGACGCTCACAGCGATGCTCACAGTGATGCTCACAGAGATGCTCACGGAGACGCTCACAGTGATGCTCACAGCGATGCTCACAGAGACGGAGACGCTCACAGCGATGCTCACAGTGATGCTCACAGCGATGCTCACAGAGACGGAGACGCTCACAGAGACGGAGATGCTCACAGAGACGCTCACAGAGACGCTCACAGTCTTCATTTATCTTTCTTCATTTTTCTTGAATTGCCTTGTGTGGAAAAACATTTGTGAATTGCCAGATTTATTATTATTATTATTATTATTATTATTATTATTATTATTATTATTATTATTATTATATCATTCATATATATAATGCTTGTGTAAGAAGTGCCCTGACAGTGATGGTGGACTCTCTCACAGGAAGGAAGGTTGTGTCACCAAGTCTTTTCCCCTTATTCAGCAGCTTTGGTCCTGCTGATCATCTGAGTCACACCCCCCCCCCCCCCCCCCCCCTCATATATAATGAGGCAAGGCCTTGGTATATACTGTATGTAATTCATATATATTGAGGCAAGGCCTTGGTATATACTGTATGTAATTCATATATAATGAGGCAAGGCCTTGGTATATACTGTATGTAATTCATATATAATGAGGCAAGGCCTTGGTATATACTGTATGTAATTCATATATAATGAGGCAAGGCCATGGTATATACTGTATGTAATTCATATATATTGAGGCAAGGCCTTGGTATATACTGTATGTAATTCATATATATTGAGGCAAGGCCTTGGTATATACTGTATGTAATTCATATATAATGAGGCAAGGCCTTGGTATATACTGTATGTAATTCATATATAATGAGGCAAGGCCATGGTATATACTGTATGTAATTCATATATATTGAGGCAAGGCCTTGGTATATACTGTATGTAATTCATATATAATGAGGCAAGGCCATGGTATATACTGTATGTAATTCATATATAATGAGGCAAGGCCATGGTATATACTGTATGTAATTCATATATAATGAGGCAAGGCCTTGGTATATACTGTATGTAATTCATATATAATGAGGCAAGGCCTTGGTATATACTGTATGTAATTCATATATATTGAGGCAAGGCCTTGGTATATACTGTATGTAATTCATATATAATGAGGCAAGGCCTTGGTATATACTGTATGTAATTCATATATAATGAGGCAAGGCCATGGTATATACTGTATGTAATTCATATATATTGAGGCAAGGCCTTGGTATATACTGTATGTAATTCATATATAATGAGGCAAGGCCATGGTATATACTGTATGTAATTCATATATATTGAGGCAAGGCCTTGGTATATACTGTATGTAATTCATATATATTGAGGCAAGGCCTTGGTATATACTGTATGTAATTCATATATAATGAGGCAAGGCCTTGGTATATACTGTATGTAATTCATATATATTGAGGCAAGGCCTTGGTATATACTGTATGTAATTCATATATAATGAGGCAAGGCCATGGTATATACTGTATGTAATTCATATATATTGAGGCAAGGCCTTGGTATATACTGTATGTAATTCATATATATTGAGGCAAGGCCTTGGTATATACTGTATGTAATTCATATATAATGAGGCAAGGCCATGGTATATACTGTATGTAATTCATATATATTGAGGCAAGGCCTTGGTATATACTGTATGTAATTCATATATATTGAGGCAAGGCCTTGGTATATACTGTATGTAATTCATATATATTGAGGCAAGGCCTTGGTATATACTGTATGTAATTCATATATAATGAGGCAAGGCCTTGGTATATACTGTATGTAATTCATATATATTGAGGCAAGGCCTTGGTATATACTGTATGTAATTCATATATAATGAGGCAAGGCCATGGTATATACTGTATGTAATTCATATATATTGAGGCAAGGCCTTGGTATATACTGTATGTAATTCATATATATTGAGGCAAGGCCTTGGTATATACTGTATGTAATTCATATATAATGAGGCAAGGCCATGGTATATACTGTATGTAATTCATATATATTGAGGCAAGGCCTTGGTATATACTGTATGTAATTCATATATATTGAGGCAAGGCCTTGGTATATACTGTATGTAATTCATATATAATGAGGCAAGGCCTTGGTATATACTGTATGTAATTCATATATAATGAGGCAAGGCCTTGGTATATACTGTATGTAATTCATATATATTGAGGCAAGGCCTTGGTATATACTGTATGTAATTCATATATAATGAGGCAAGGCCTTGGTATATACTGTATGTAATTCATATATAATGAGGCAAGGCCATGGTATATACTGTATGTAATTCATATATATTGAGGCAAGGCCTTGGTATATACTGTATGTAATTCATATATAATGAGGCAAGGCCATGGTATATACTGTATGTAATTCATATATATTGAGGCAAGGCCTTGGTATATACTGTATGTAATTCATATATATTGAGGCAAGGCCTTGGTATATACTGTATGTAATTCATATATAATGAGGCAAGGCCTTGGTATATACTGTATGTAATTCATATATATTGAGGCAAGGCCTTGGTATATACTGTATGTAATTCATATATAATGAGGCAAGGCCATGGTATATACTGTATGTAATTCATATATATTGAGGCAAGGCCTTGGTATATACTGTATGTAATTCATATATATTGAGGCAAGGCCTTGGTATATACTGTATGTAATTCATATATAATGAGGCAAGGCCATGGTATATACTGTATGTAATTCATATATAATGAGGCAAGGCCATGGTATATACTGTATGTAATTCATATATATTGAGGCAAGGCCTTGGTATATACTGTATGTAATTCATATATATTGAGGCAAGGCCTTGGTATATACTGTATGTAATTCATATATAATGAGGCAAGGCCTTGGTATATACTGTATGTAATTCATATATATTGAGGCAAGGCCTTGGTATATACTGTATGTAATTCATATATAATGAGGCAAGGCCTTGGTATATACTGTATGTAATTCATATATAATGAGGCAAGGCCATGGTATATACTGTATGTAATTCATATATATTGAGGCAAGGCCTTGGTATATACTGTATGTAATTCATATATAATGAGGCAAGGCCTTGGTATATACTGTATGTAATTCATATATATTGAGGCAAGGCCTTGGTATATACTGTATGTAATTCATATATAATGAGGCAAGGCCTTGGTATATACTGTATGTAATTCATATATAATGAGGCAAGGCCTTGGTATATACTGTATGTAATTCATATATATTGAGGCAAGGCCTTGGTATATACTGTATGTAATTCATATATAATGAGGCAAGGCCTTGGTATATACTGTATGTAATTCATATATATTGAGGCAAGGCCTTGGTATATACTGTATGTAATTCATATATATTGAGGCAAGGCCTTGGTATATACTGTATGTAATTCATATATAATGAGGCAAGGCCTTGGTATATACTGTATGTAATTCATATATAATGAGGCAAGGCCTTGGTATATACTGTATGTAATTCATATATAATGAGGCAAGGCCTTGGTATATACTGTATGTAATTCATATATAATGAGGCAAGGCCTTGGTATATACTGTATGTAATTCATATATAATGAGGCAAGGCCTTGGTATATACTGTATGTAATTCATATATAATGAGGCAAGGCCTTGGTATATACTGTATGTAATTCATATATAATGAGGCAAGGCCTTGGTATATACTGTATGTAATTCATATATAATGAGGCAAGGCCTTGGTATATACTGTATGTAATTCATATATATTGAGGCAAGGCCTTGGTATATACTGTATGTAATTCATATATATTGAGGCAAGGCCTTGGTATATACTGTATGTAATTCATATATATTGAGGCAAGGCCTTGGTATATACTGTATGTAATTCATATATATTGAGGCAAGGCCTTGGTATATACTGTATGTAATTCATATATATTGAGGCAAGGCCTTGGTATATACTGTATGTAATTCATATATATTGAGGCAAGGCCTTGGTATATACTGTATGTAATTCATATATATTGAGGCAAGGCCTTGGTATATACTGTATGTAATTTCATATATATATGAGGCAAGGCCATG
>CM056376.1:82421749-82642052 GCA_029718625.1 Synaphobranchus kaupii | reverse complement strand
GAGAGGATAGCTGGCTTTTCAAGAGTGTGCTTTGTATTTGTAGTGTGCTCTGCGATTTATTCCAACAAAGTGCACAGGCCAAGCAAAAAATACTTCCCTCTGACTTTTCCCTGCAGTTCACCACACAAATTACTGAGGGTTCACTTCAACTTGAAAAACTCATTACAGGTGTAATTGAAATACATTCATGACGGTATGAACAGAAGCATGACAAGTTAATGCCAAGATTAAGGGGATTGTACTCTTCCGCTGTTATTGCATGTTGCCATGCTTGATGTGAAAGTCAAGCTGCAAGACAGTCACCTTTTCTGTGACGGGTTACAGTCAGAGGAACTTACGAGCTCGTTTACGAGGTGTACTACCTCTGACTGTAACCTGCCCAACCCATTTCATCGTTTGCTCTGATAGATCCCTCATTACATTTCTGTTACTATTCGTTATATATCTTAACTATTACAATGGGCTGGCCAGCAGAGGATGGGCTCCCCTTCTATAGCCGGGTTCCTCCCGAGATTTCTTCCCAATGGGGAGTTTTTTCTCGCCAGCATTGGGCATTTTTCTTCCCACTGGGTTTTTTTATATATTTTTTTTGAATCTCAATTACTCGCTTTTTGAGAGTTCAGTCCTGGTTTTTTTTGCCCAATTTTCTTTTGTATTTCCACTGTAAAGCGTCTGTGACAGTTTCTCGCTATACAAACAAAATTGAATTGAATTGAATTGAACATTCAAGCCTGTAAACCGGTAGAGACGATGGAACCTGGTTATCAAATCGGTCTGCTTTTTTTCCCCCCACGGCTTTGAAATGTATGAGTGTTTGTTGCGTCATTACCAGCTACACGGTGACATACAGCAACATGGTGGGTGTACAAAAGAGGTGCTTTACTGTAAAGTAAATGGAGCCGCCGCTGGCTATCACGGGTGTGATGGTGAGCAATTTCTCCATTACTTTCAGTTTCTGAACAGAAATCAAGACAAGACTGCGAAGTGAACACACTGTCCCTTTGTCCCTTATGGACATTCAACCAAATATGTACATGCTAGCCAATGTTAAAATAATTATCTTCAAAAATTCCAATTAATCCTTTGTTGACCTCTTTTCCAAGGGCTGTAAACGACTGAAGGAGACAACGGGACAGTGAATATTCAGAAGTGAACTGAAAGCATCAATGTGCTCTTACAACATCTACTCTACTGATGTGGGAATTGGGCCAAATACACATCACTGAGAACGAAAGAGGTTGAAAAAAATCAAGAGAAATGACGAAGCTCTCTATGAGGATCTACAGTTTGTGTACCTGTGCGAGTCCGGCGTGCTAGAGTAGGTGCCAAGCCCACGGTCGTTGCCAGAAATTAATAAACACAGTCAATATTCAAACAGTCATGAAACATAAACATCAATAGTGCTTAGTGACCAATTAAACTTTGTCCTGACTAAATTAGTACAAAGTGCCCTTCAATGACATAAATGCAAGTTAAATAGGGAAATGTGAACCAATCATTTAACTACTGACAACACACTATCCAGTAATGTGCCTTATGAATTTTTTTATAAAGGACAGTCAGAGAATATCTAAATTACAGTTGTGCTAGAAAGGCATATTTACAGACACTTAGAGAAATTTACAGCACAGCACAAAAGGCAGTGTAGTTTTTAAAAGAGCAAGAAAAAACAAGTAATTCATTCCTAGAAGAATGTTGTCCCAGGTGTTGCAATAACGGAGTACGGTTCATGCCAAGTTCAAATGTTGAGAATAAATTCTCATGTTGCCTGAAGTCAAAAGCAAGTCAGTCGTTGGAAACGTAAAGCCGAGTGTTTACCGTGGAGCCTAGAGGTACTGAATGCTGAAGGAGAAAACTACCAAGCTTGAGGGTCCAGGTGTTTTTCCTTTAACGTACCTTCGTATTCCAATTTTTTTTCCCACCCCAATCCGAAATGCCTAACTGCAACGCCCAACGTGCCACCTCTGTCAGTCGGAGAGAAAGCAGAGTTGAGCGCCTTTCCTTGGTAGCCCGCGCAGCTAGCCAAGGCTTCCTCTTACTCTGCTGCACACCAGCTGGGCCGTGCAGCCACAGGCACTTTGGGCTGCAACTGTGACACAGACGGACTGCAGGCACCCGATTGGCTGCAGGAGTTGCTAATGGGGGCAACGGGATTGGAAACATCCCACCAACTGAAACCCCTCCCCTCCATGGTTAACAATTACCACAGTCATGCTCCTCCGCTTGGGATTGCTGGGCCTATGTCAGAACTGGCATGGGCGGGACTTGATTCTGGGTTGAGCGGCGCATTCGCTGCAACAAGGGCGAGCAACTTAGCAGGATATAGCCCGAGGCCCCTTGGGACCAGATGGGCTTTATAGTCGTTTCATTTTAGGAGTGCACTTAATATCTTTTGGCACACCCTTGGATGACTGCACCTCTATTCTAGGAATGGGTCACTTGACATTACATCGTAGATCATATCGTCAACTGTACTACAGCCAGCTGTTGCCGTCTTATGTTCCAAACACAAGCAAAGAGGGACTAAGTCATTTCAAGCACAGTTGCATAGTCCTCGTCTTGGAGGGCCATACAGTCTGAAGGTTTTCAATCTAGCCAAGTACTTGACAAGCTGATTCAGCCCCACTGTCTTGGTGGAACCTTTTTGGGTTACCCCCAGTTCTGAGGTCATTGGCAGTTTATGGCGAGCCAGGAAGAGGCTAGTTTTATTACTTCAGCATCCTTGCGTGCTCAAAGCTAATTGGTCCGGTCAAGCCTTTGCAGTAAAATGATATGACTGTCTCAGTCTGGCAACTGACTAGATGTATAAAAAATATATAAAAAACTGCTGGTATGACTCTACAGGTGTCTGTTTCTCGGGCGTTACTCGCGAGCCGCGTATGGCGGTGGAGTTTCTCCGCCTCGCCAGCCGTACCTCGTGAAGACCGCTTTCTCGTTTTTGGCATCCATGGTGAGTTTTGATGGTCTCCTTGCCGGCGCCCGTGGTGATGGTCTCCGTGATGATGTCGGCTTTGTCCTCCTCCTCCTCCTCGCTGTCGGAGCCACGGAGGAGCTGCTGTCCGAGGCGACTAAGGGGGCTTTCCTGGCCACACACACGTTCCACGCACACGGGGACGAGCCCTTCACTGCAGGCAGGCAGGCAGGCAGGCAGGGCAGGCAGGCAGGCGACAGACAGACAGACACACACACACACACACACACAACACACACACACACACACACACACACACACACACACACACACACACACACACACACACACACACACACACAACACACACACACACACACACACACACACACACACACACACACACACACACACACACAAATGTTACAACACACACAAATGTTACAACACACTGCCACACCTCTACAAAAGCACCGTGGAAGATGAACCAAATATTTTGTCAACAATACAATATTTCTAACGCACATAATATGATCCATTACATCCCAATAGGTATAATTTCCAGAAGGTAACCTAAACATGGACATGTGAACATGCAGGTGCTTGTGTGTTTGCTACACATTACTAGTATTAAAATGTAAAAATCTGTTACTTCGTCAAAATGAATATGCTGAGGTAAAACAAACCCCAGCTGTCTGCCCAGTTTTAGAATGCAATGTGTTTTTCTTCTGGGTGCATCGTTGTGCGCTGTAACGTCTCAAAGTTTAGACAACCGGTCTCCAAGGAGACGGAGGCGCTCTGCAGAACCCAGCATGCCTTCCCACGACCTGGTCCCTGGTCGGGCCGTCTACTCACAGTTCTTATCCTGGCTCTGTTTGGAACGTCCTTCCGAGTCGGTGCTCTCAGAATCCACGGGGGAGCTACACCTGGGTCCGGACTCTGAGCTGCAGAAACAGCGTTTGTAAAATAAGAATCCTAAAAGATGAAGCTTGCGCCCCACCGCTCCGAGTGGCATTAAAGTGCCCCAGTCTCGGTAAGCTTAGTCCCATTTTATTACCATTCTCAAAGGTCTGAACATGCAATCAGTCAAACAGATTGAACCACTTCCATATTAATTAAAATTAATATTTAATAAGGCAGCAGTGAGGCAGTAGGTCGGTATATGGACTTGGAATCAGAAGGTTATAGATCTGACTCCCTGGATAGGCTGCACCCATAAGGAAGGTACTATCCAGCCAAATGGACGGACGAAATGTATGACGTAAGATTGTGCAAGTGGCTTATTGAATAATGTAACAATATCCACTTGTAAAGAGGCTAGAGAGAGACTGGAGGCCCACATCTTGTAGGTCCATATCCTTTAGAGCCAAGCTACCTTCTAGAAGGCTGGTGCCCTGAGGCTCCATCGTGCTCTGAGTCATTCCTGACTCACCAGCAGAAAGGCTGGAAGTCGGTGAACTTGGCCCACCCTTTGTCCTCGATCTGGGCGGCGGAGTCCCACACGCTGGAGCCGACATCTACCGCTACGCCGGGGGCGGGGGCCTTCGAGTTCACTGCGTCCTCGAAGCTGGCCGTCCATCCTGGGCCTACAACCATGAATACAGAAGGGGGGTGTGGGACCTCGGCTTTAGTGAGGAACAAACAGTGAGGCGTTGCCGGGCAGCCCCAAATAGTCCACCGGCGCTGGGAAACACGAAGCGCTGAGGTAAAATGACAAGTCTAGAGACAACTATACAAAGGAAGGTAAAAAGGCTAATAAATATTGTGCTTGTAAAGCATGCAATGTATGTGTGTGTGTATCTGGGAGAGTGTGTGTGAGAGACCAAGTGTGAGATAGAGTGTGTGTGTGTGTGTGTGTGTGTGTGTTACTCCCTTCTATCATCCATGTTACCCTGCTACGTAACGCTGATTAAAAGCAATGTTCCCACTCTGTCACATGCTGCATTCAGTGTGGCTATTTAAACCAAAAATATGTGGCAGTAGCAAATTGTGGGAGGTAGCAAAAAGTGCAGTTATATCACCTGCACAAAAAGGGCAGTTATATCACCACCACAAATTATAAATGATAAATAGAAGGCTATTCATAATAATGAAATGGTCTGTAGCTGGAGTAGGCTAATAAAAAATAAAAAAGATGAACTGGATTAAAAGAGAAGAACTGGAATTAAATGAAGAGATGAACTGAAATTGAATTACAGTTTTAACTTTGAAAATGAATTTAATCATTAATTTTTAACAGTATCTTCCATCATTTTTTGAAGATGCTTAGTTTAACCTTGTCCATACAAAGAGGCGCATCTCTTTCTGTATTCACGGAGCTGGTTGAAACAGAAGTATTATTTTGCTTTCTATGCAATATTTGAAAAGGTCTTGTACTCTGTTGAGTCCAGAGGGAGTGTGCCAATTGCTTGGGGTCAACCTTAACAGCCTCAAGGAATGTGTGCACTGGTTGAGAGAAAAAATAAAAATAAAAAATAAAAACATTTTTGGAAGCGCATTGGGGTTGTAATAGTTTATCAGTTCCGCCGCAATTGCTCTGAATGTTTTGATACATTGGCTATTGATTGTTTTGACTGCACTGTACCTCTGCTGAGATGGTATTTGGTATTCATTTTTCAATTGTTCAATCTCATAGTATGCTACTATGCTTCATATATTGTCATTTCCCTACTCTCAAACTTGTGGATAATTTCAACGAGGCTTTTTTAGTTCTATGGTTATCATGAGCCCAAATTTCAAGCAATATATGACAAAATACACAGGAAGAATTCAATGGTCACTACATCCTTGGAAGACATAAGAATTACTTTTTAAAGTAAGGGAGTGAACACCATCTAATGGAACTCTGTTCAGTGCAGGCAAAGAAAAGGTGGTGCAATGATGGGAAAAGTGAAAAAGACTCTGCTAAAATATCACAAATATAAAATAATATATTGTGTGTGTGTGTGTGTGTGTGTGTGTGTGTGTGTGTGTGTGTGTGTGTGTGTGTGTGTGTGTGTGTGTGTGTGTGTGTGTGTGTGTGTGTGTGTGTGTGTGTGTGTGTGTGTGTGTGTGTGTATAAAACCACACAGGTTTTACAAAGCATAAGATCGGAGTTGCATAAAATAATATATGATGTAGAAGCCACTTGGCCTACTGTCACTTACATCCTGTTAAATCTGCCTCTTTGGCCTCAGTCTGGCTTGCGTTTTTGTTGTTTTCTGTATGGGTGGTGTTCTCTTTGGACTCCATCTCCTCCTCATTCGAACCAATGCTTCGACCTCGCTCCCCGTTCTCCATGTCAGTCCTTGGGGAACCCTCAGAGGGGCGCGAAACTCCAAACCTGTGATAGGGGAACCACAGCAAAAAATTAGGCCAAAACACAGTGAATAGAGTACAAAGTAGAGTGTGCAGGGGTTGCTGTGAAATGTAATTTGGAGATTTCTTATCAACATAAGGCCTGATATGGGTGTGTAGCTTTTTCATGAATAAAATTACCTCTTCCACACCACTTGCTCAACCCAGCTTTTTGTGCAGGCGCTGGATTATTGACTATGGATGGGCTTGATGTGCCTTTTGATACAGCGCTTTTAAATACTTGAGAGTAACACTGATGTTCTCCAGTTTTAGTTGCTCTGAATGAGATTGCAATGTAATGTTGTGCATATTAATGTATTAAAAATACATTCAACCAATTGAGAACTAGCAAAAGGTGAGTGAAAAAGTACCTGGTGACTGCTACACAGTAGTATTGGTTGAGACAACCCCCCCACTGTAAAGCATGCCAAGATCACAAGATGAAAACGCAAAGTAATTGCCTTCATCATAAAGAAGGGGGAGATGCACGCTGAAATATTCATGCTCCACATGAAATTGATATTCCTGAGACCAGCAGCAAGGCAGTCATACTGAAACGCCGCACTGCTCCAAGTCTTGTGAATCGGTTTTCACACCTCTCTGAGCCGGCCTGGCCCACAGCGTGTGGCGCAAAACCAGGAGCCGAACACCCCGCGGCAGCCCATTGCAGCGGTGTGTAAACCACTCCCAAACAGCAATTTCCTTTCAAGTGAATATTGACCGTCAATCAGTGGAATGTGAAGCAAAAATGGCCGAGTGTGCAAACTGCTGAGCCTTTATGAAAATAAATTACATCAATGTTCCACTCTGACACAGTGACATTCAAGAAGGACATCCTTAAATTACAGTCGGTTACTCCAAGATGGAAGATCAGATTACAGATAAGTGCAATTAATTACCCATGGAAATACACCGTGATCCTGTTTGATGAGATTCACAAAGTAGCTTCATCTATGTCCTGCTGCTGGTCATGGCACGTGCACACACACACAGACACACAGACACACAGACACACACACAATACTCTATATAGTTGGCATATTTTCTTGCCTCTGGATACCACGATAGAGCTTTATAGTGAAAATGTGAGTGCATCAGCATGATTCTTTATAACATAAAAACCCTTGTTTGAGTCTTGCTTGGTGTGTCTACCTGGGTTTAGTTTTCAAAAGCCTTTGTCATTTTATATAGTGCAGTTAATATGCATGTTAGATACCAATTAAGATAAAGGGCTCTATTTTCAAACCAGCGCAAGGGGACGGTATAGTCAAACGCAAGCTTGTTGACAGCATCAACGTCTTAAAACTGGCGCTATGGCGTTTCTCAGCAATACCGCTAGGATCAACAAATTCTCAACATAACATCCTTTCGCTTGCGCTGCAGTGGGATGGGTGGCGCTGTCTGGGGCGTGTTCTAAAATACTTTCGGCTCAGTGACAATTTGAACCAACGAAAACCCATTGCGTTATGATCAGCTGGAACCACCTCTTAGCGGGAACGCAATAGACTGGCAATTTGGCAACTTATTCGTCATGTAATTCTATGTAGTGTCTATAGGTGATGCCAACATTACACTTCCATTTAATGAACAAATAGCCTATAATTATTATTAATTAATTAATTTTAATTTAAACTACTAGAATAAAACAGGACAGCTTACAAGAAACTTGTGATCATGTAGGCCAATAGCCTATAATATATAAATTACACATTGACACAGTTGAATCATAAGCCTACCATTTGAATCATAATTATGCCTACATCACCTAATGTAGGCTAATTAATGCATTCGCCACCTCCTCCCGTGCCTTCCGAGCTTCTGGGAGACGAGGTGGTGTGGATTGTGATCCATAAATTACTACAGTCCTAGCCTGTACTTCTGTTGCTTCAGTATGTCTGATTCCTGTGCGGAAAATCGCTCTTGTCGTTGACGGTCCAGTGCGTTTGGGTTGCTCATTATGAAATTGCATGGAGCGATTGCGTTCCAACTGGCTTTTTTTTAAAGCATGAGAACAACAATTTGATTGGCTACCATAGAGACACACCTTGGACATTTAAATCCAGCCTTTTAGCAATACCGCCATAAGGTGCGCCAAGATAGCCGTCATGAAATTACCAAATTTCTCGCCGACACGCCCTCAGAGCGATACCGCCAAGCGATTACTCTTGCGTTCACCATTGCGTTTGGTTTATTAAAATAGAGCCCAAAATGATAATTAGCAAGCCAGATTTTTTTTTAAAGTTGTGGTGCCGGGCACAGCTACACAAAGGACATTTTGGCCAAATTTATTATAAGGTAAACCTCTCACAGAGGACTGGCCGACTAGCACAGCCTACCTTGTTCTGGATCGGACTTGTGTTGCATAGTTAATTTCTTTTTCCTCCCATATGTCCTCTTCCTCCTCGTTGTCGTCGAACTGCTGTATTCTCTCCTTGCAGCAGGCCTCGAACACGGCAGCGTTCGCCTGCATTTCCAAAGAGAGTAATCGGTGTCAGGAGGGTCTGGGCACTGTCAAACAGCCAGCCTACCAAAGATTCCCAAGGGTTACGTTTGGGTTCAGCCGACAAATTTTGAGGACAGCGACGCTGAAACCGATCTGTATTCAGGGGACCGATCGTTCAAAATGTCTCGTTCTTCAGTGCGGCAAATAGCTGACAGCCACAGCAGATGCTATTTAATGAAAGGAACTGACTTACGCTGTCATCATCGGCATCCAAATTGAAGTTTATCTCTGCAATCCTGTCGAATGTGGCACTGAAAATAAAGACAAATATGCAATTCAGTGTTTAAACAAATGATATCCGTCCGTTTAAACATAATTAACTGAAAATTACGTGGAACTTGAAATCAATTCCTATTTATAAGAACCCACAGCAAAGAATCTATGTACAGCCGGAGAAAAGAAAAATCTCACTTGATGTTGTCGTCATGCTCTGCGAATTCCTCATCGTTAAATCCAAACTGATCCACAAAGTTTGCCGTCATCTGCTGGATCTGATAATCCGAGAATGCCTATGGAATGAAAAATGAAAGGCATGCATTGCGTGAAGCTGGATTTGAAACTAATACAGGACTTCAAAAGTTCCACTATGTAGCTCCTCCCACCTGTTGGAGTGACAGCTCATTGGGGAAGGGGCTCTCCATGTCATCATCCTCACTCGAGGAGTGCAGGTTGTGTGTGCTGACCTGAGAACACAAGGCTTGTCCTTTCAGCAGATACTCGTTAAGCGTTTCATGTCTAACTGTTTTTAAGTGCTTTGAGTCAAGAGTACAATATACAAAATAAGTAAAATTGTATTATTTTCATTTTTATTTTTATTTATGCGGTGTGAACGTGTGCCTGACTGTGTGCTTTCGACCCTCACCAGGTCCACCGTGTTCCTCCTGTTTGTTTCGGTCAGGGTCTCATCCACAAAGCTTTCCCAGCGTCCTCTGCAGTCCTCTGGCAGCTCTGCAATACCACAGCAGAGATTAATACTCCAGCTGGCAAGGTGACTCCTCCGACCGTCCGCCCAACATGTCAACACTGACGCTCCAGGAGAAAACCCGTATAACAGTACTGTCATATATGAATCCTCTTATAGCCATATACCACAGATAATACAAATTCTGAAGGCGCTAGGGAGAAAGTACAAATGGACAGCATGCTGACAAGTGTTCACAGTTACTTTCCTTGGCGCTATGCGCCCCCTGCAGATAGGTCAAAGCAATTACATGGTTAATACTGTACGGTGCTGTACTGAGGTCAGGGGTGCATGTGTAAATTCTTCAAAAATCCATAACCTTATTTTGAATGGGCCTGTGCTTAAATGGTTTGCTCCACCCACGTCTGAATTTGACCAATGCGAACAAGGCTATAGATGAGTAAGGCGATAAACTTGCAAGAAAGCATGGGCAACAGGTGAAATAAGTGGATTCTGACAGTACACACACGCACGCACGCACGTACGCACACACGCACGCACCCACACCTTTGATGAGGTCACCGATCTGGGCCTGTACAGGGCCCTTCTCCATGTGCTGCACCACAGTGTTGGCTATCCTGGTGAGGTGTCCCATGTTGCCTCTCCTCATTCCACCCTCTGCCCTACAAACCAGACGGCAAACGCAGAAACCTCACTCGCAAACGACAAGAAGAAAGAACCAACCGCTCAACAGTCAGCCATGTACAAAGAATCAAGATGCCGTCTGTACGG
The DNA here is from genome assembly GCA_029718625.1 of Synaphobranchus kaupii. Taxonomy (NCBI): domain Eukaryota; kingdom Metazoa; phylum Chordata; class Actinopteri; order Anguilliformes; family Synaphobranchidae; genus Synaphobranchus; species Synaphobranchus kaupii. Next base: position 82,631,609 of record CM056376.1, on the reverse strand, counting down.
TAACAGTGGAGCATGTCGGGGGTGCAATTTCAAGGAATGGAGAGTATCGCCAGAGGCCATTTATCACTAGAGACAGGTTCTTCCTGGTTCAGCAAAAAGGTTCCAGCTGCTATTCTGAATTAAATCGAATGAGCTCCTGCGATATAACTTCAGGAACAGAATTTTCCACATGAAGCCCAGAGGGTGAGCCATCTTGGTTTTATGCAGTCTTTAATGATATTATTAGTGCTGGATGTGGCCTCTGTGTTTGCTCTAGCCAGCCAGGCTGGTGAAGGTGAGTCAGCCTGCTGCTCTCTCTCTCTGATACTGCCTGCCTATTTATGGAGTGTGATTTGTCTTCTGACCTCCTGAGCTGAATGCAGTTGAGTCTGACGCTCTAATACTGGATTAGCCTGCAGACACCTGCGTGACACAGCGAAACAGGAAGTGAACGCGAGGCCGTTCTTACTGGATTTTATCGTTTTCCTCCCAGGCGTCCAGTATCCGCTGCACCAGTCGACACTTCTGGAAGAGCTGTAGAGAAGAGCGCGCGCACACACACACACGCGCGCACACGCACACACACATATACACACGTACACATACACACACACACACACACACACACGTACAAAATACACACACACACACACACACACACATACACACGCGCGCACAAAGCGTAGAGAATGAAGAGCAATCCAAGCTGGGAGGCTTAATCTCTTTACCCTCATTCGTACGTGTCACACAGCTGAGATAAGGCCCTCTGTGTTGACACAGTGCTGCTGAGGTCACATCACCTGCCCATGAACCCTCTGCAGATCCCTCAAGCGCTCACTCATTACACACACCTGAAACGTATGAAAACAGAGGAGCCCCTTCTCCCAGCGAGCAGTGAGCTGTACCACATTCCAACCCGAATTATGCCTACATGAGAACATATGAACTCTACCCATTTCTGATGAGGAACGGCAGCCTGGACCGGAATAATGACCAGCAAAGAAACTTCGAAGCTAACTGAGTGAGACGCACAATAGCATTGACGTAATAGCAGCCTTGTGCTTATCATTCATCGTGCGTCCGCCCAAGGGAACTGTCGCAGACCATTAGCTGGCAGCAAGAGGTGGCCATTACGCCACACAGATGCACAAATCCTGCACTCATTTTCAAGCATATTTCCTTCATAATCATACTGATTTTCAAAAACTTTCACCCTTTTCCATCTTAATTTTCTTATTTATTATTATATATCCTCAAAGAGAATGTAGAAGATATTTGAAGTCCGAAGAACTGAAATATCTGGTTCTATGTTTTCGGTATGGATTAATCACATTAATCACACGGTTCTGGTAATTCTGGCACCCTTATGCCAAAGGAATAAAACTGAAAATGAAAGGATGGTAGCATATAAGGAGGAGGGATTTAAAATAAAAGAGGGATAGGGTCTTTTGATAAAGAGAGAGGGTTGAAAGTGGTAGTCCACTTCCTGGGGTTTTTGACATTTCAGTTTTAGTGTACGTTTTTGATTGGCCCTGACAGTTTTGATGTGCGACGACCAGCAGTTAGTATAGGAGTACTCTGGGTTTCGTGCTCTAAAGCAAGAGAATAAACTTCAACTAAATCCAAAGCAGCTTGTACAGTGATGTTTTTTTCAAGAGGTTGTCTAAACAGATTAATGTTAGAGGATTTATGCACAATTATAAACATAAATATCAGTTTTAATATCCTGCTGGTACTTCTTTCATGATTTTTGAATTGTGCAAGCTCTAAACTATACCCGAGAGATATAGTTTGAATGCACTCTCATGCATTTAATACCTTTCTGAGAATTAGCTGGCTATCTCATTACAGAAACGCTTGACAAGCTAACCACTTGCAACTTTACTAAATATCCAAAAGTTAGGCTCCCAAATCACTGCTATTCTGTTAATATTACAATGCTAACTTCATACCTCATATTAACTTCACAGTTCACCCCTTCATACCCGTCTTGCATTGGTCACTAATGTGTGAATAAGAAAACGGGTGCTGCTCCCATTCTAGAAACCGTCTTGTCAACCGTAGCAAGGTATGACTTTCACCACAGTTGAGCCATAATGGAATTAAATGTGTTGTGCACAGAAACAGTATTAGTGGCATTGTCTGATCGCCACGTTAGCACTCTGTTGAATTGCACTGCATGTCTGATCTATTCATAACTATTAATAATGTAATTTTGTTTAACTGGAGGTGAAACTGGTCAAAACGCAGAAATGTTCAATGTTTTTGAAAATGAAGATTTGTGACAGCCAGGTCAGCCTCGGAGTCCTGTTGATTCGTTGTTGTTTTGAGGTCTTCAGTCTCATGCGGTAATCTGCTTCTGCCTACGTGTGGTAATGTTGATATGGGAAGCCAGGCCACAACTTCCTCATGCTCAGCGCTCTCAGGTTACATGCGCCATAGGAAATAGTTTCAGCCGAAAATAAGATTTAACGTAATATATTTGAAGAATAATGGGGTAATATACGCGTGGACAACCTCTGGAGGCATGCTAAAAGCTTCTTTGGAGATACTTGAATTGTGTTTTCTTGCTTTAGACCACAAGCCCCCAAATGCCCCATGTATCAGCCATTATAAAGTCAGTAGAAACTGTTCTCTGGGGAGGATATTAGTACAAGAGAGTGTGGACATTAGCATGAGAGGGAGGAGTTTTATCATGAGAAAGGTAGGAGATTTTGCAGAAAGAGGACTCAAAAGAGAGTCTTGTCCTCTTACGTGAGTGACCAGGACATTGTGTCCGGAGGTGTCGGGCGTGTCCGGGCTGCTCTTCTGGCCTGCACCGCCCTCAACCTGTCCCTCGCCCCCCTCCTCCAGAGTGGCCGTAGCTTTCTCCTCCTCGGAAGAGTGGTTTAGGATGGCAGCCACGCAGAGCTCCACTTGTAAGTGCAAAAAGTTGTTCCAGGTGTATTTAAAAAACAAATCCTGCCAGCAGAGAAAGAGAGGGGGAGAGGGGGAGGGGTGGATGTGACTCCACTGCCAGAGATACAGTGTCCTCTTGCCTTAAAAGGCACCCGAGGTGGTTCCATCACAAAATAAAATGCGACATTTGTCTCATCAAGCGTTTATAAATCAACCCTGTAAATGCTGCTCCTATCGTTCACAAGTCGAAACAAACACTTTCCCAGGGTTTGTTTCTAAACACCCGAAAGACTGTTAAAAATAGTTCATTTCAGGCTCCAATCAGCTACACACATGAAAAGATAAGAGCAATTTAGCGACTCAGAGAAGAACCGTTTCAAACTCAGCTCAGTACTAAATTGAGGGCATTGACTCGAGTTGTGTCTTAGACTAGGCCAGACTCTGGTTGAGCCTTGCGCTTAAATATCTACATGTGGCGTTACTCCATACCACGTGTTCTGGTGCCTGCAGCTTGTAGTAACGCCGGTAGTTTGTACTTGGTGTTGTCTGTCACGTCAACCTTAGAGGTGGCTTTGTAATGCGTTAATGTGCGCGCCTCCCCGCGCCTCAGACTTACTAGTAGCAGTTCCACGGTGTTGAGGCGGCACAGCTCCTGGCTGATGCTCGGCGTGCTGGTCTGCAGCAGCGAGGCCACCATCCGGGCCACGTGCAGGCGGGCGTTTCCCAGCGGCTCCTCCAACAGGCCGATCGTCGTCAGCATCGCGGTTTTCTGTTCGCGGGGGAAGGGGAGGCAGAGCCGGGGGCGGAATACACGCTGTTAGAGAGGGCGTCTGCACGTTGAAAACGGCGACGCCGGTATGAGTAAAAACGGTCCTCTAAAAACAATCTGTTTGAAGTGCAGAGTCCAAGCCGAGGCTTCTCTTCAGTTCATGTACCGTAGTAGGGAATTTGTTTTTCTATAAAAGCCGTGAAGTCAAATCTTGTGAGACTTAAATACTGCTGGCAGAGATAGAGAGATATCTCTGCTAGGCGCTCTGAAGTGCGGCTGCCATGTGAAATGCAGGGATCAGCTGCCATCTCCTCCGCTTCCTGTTAAGAGGGAGAGGAAAGCACGGTGTCCTCTGGGACGGATGGAGAGGGGGAAAGAGTGAAACAGGAAGAGGGGGAAGAATCACTGTGCTAAAATATGAAGGGCCTTACCTTGGGGGGGTCGAGGAGAAGCTGGTGGAAGTCCTTTAGATGAGGCTCAATGCCGTGTAGTATGCTGCTATTGACAGTGTAAGACCTTTCATATCCCTGAGAACACAGGTCCATCAGCCCTTCCAGCCTATGGAGAAAAGAGACAAACGCATAAAGAGTCATACGCGCGCGCACACACAAACACGCGCGCACACACACACACGCACACGCACAATCTCTCACACGCACGCACGCACAAACATACACACAAACAGATAAGAGCCCCTACCCAGACTGCCATTATATTATTTCCTTGCAAGCATCTCGGTAGAGAGTGATTATATTAGCTAAAGAGCCTTTATTGAGTGGGGGCGCTCCACCAAATGGGATTCAAACACTCAAACTTCTGACTTTGAGCCCAGTTCCGTGAGCATTACCGCCCCCGTGCACGCCCGCACGAGGGAACCCCGAAGGGGGCGAGAGACGGGGGACTCACCCCGGCCTCCTGGTTTCTAGTAAAGTAAGCAGCACTTGAGTTCCGTTGACGATGCAGGCCTCGGTCTTGTCCCCCTGGAACATGTTCTTCAGGAGCTCCTCCACGCTCTCCTGCCTGTGGGGGGGAGGGACATGGCTGTGAGCTGGGGGAGGGGGGAGGGTGTGGACAGAACAGGACTCAGCTGGACGCTCGGGTCGTACCAATTAAAGCCCGAGCAGGTGGTCATTTACCTTACCGGACGCAAAATCGCCTCATTACCGACGGAGGATAGGGTAACCGGAAAGCTCATTTTTATCGCTGTAATTAATCTCAATCCCATGATTAAATGCGGGTAATTAAAACAGGAAGAACGTATAACTAGAGCCTTCAGGCAACAAGGCTTTCGAGAGAAGCAACAGCTTTAGCTGGAAATTCCACCTGTGGGCCCTCAGTTCCCTCCTCATTACATAGCTGTTTAAAGGTGGCTCACTAAAGACTGTACGTTATTACATCCCCTCCTCATTACATAGCAGTTTAAAGGTGGCTCACTAAAAACTGTACGCTATTACATCCCCTCCTCATTACATAGCGGTTTAAAGGCGGCTCACTAAAGACTATGCGTTATTACATCCCCTCCTCATTACATAGCTGTTTAAAGACGGCTCACTAAAGACTGTACGTTATTACATCCCCTCCTCATTACATAGCTGTTTAAAGGTGGCTCACTAAAAACTGTACGCTATTACATCCCCTCCTCATTACATAGCGGTTTAAAGGCGGCTCACTAAAGACTATGCGTTATTACATCCCCTCCTCATTACATAGCTGTTTAAAGACGGCTCACTAAAGACTGTACGTTATTACATCCCCTCCTCATTACATAGCTGTTTAAAGGTGGCTCACTAAAAACTGTACGTTATTACATCCCCTCCTCATTACATAGCGGTTTAAAGGTGGCTCACTAAAAACTGTACGTTATTACATCCCCTCCTCATTACATAGCGGTTTAAAGGCGGCTCACTAAAGACTGTACGTTATTACATCCCCTCCTCATTACATAGCTGTTTAAAGGTGGCTCACTAAAGACTATGCGTTATTACATCACCTCCTCATTACATAGTTGTTTAAAGGTGGCTCACTAAAGACTGTATGTTATTATAACTGCAATTCCAAAAAAGTTGGGATAGTATGTAAAATGCACATAAAAGCAGTGATTTATAAATTCTCTTTTACATATATTTAATTGAAAACAGTACAAAGAAAATATATTTAATGTTTTACCTTATCAAATATATAGATTTTTGTAAATATACGCTATTGCCAAATTTGATGCCTGCAACACGTTCCAGAAAAGTTAGGACAGGGCCAAAAAAGAGACTGGGAAGTTAAAAAAACACCTGTTTGGAACATTCCACAGGTAAACAGGTGATGCTATCATGACTGGGTATAAAAGGATATTAAAAAACTCTTGATATTCTATTTTCAGCGATACTATAATCTCTCTGCATTTGAATGGATCTCTATGGGAATTGGGGGGTGGGACTAGGTTAAGCTGTAAATTACACGGGAATAGTATGGAATCCATGGTTGGCTGAGTGGCTGTAAGTAATCAAGGACCTGAGGTATCAAACGAGCCTCAAACCATCACTCTGCTGCCAGATATGCAGTAGATGGATGGATCACTTTGAGGGTTGTTTCTCCTTGCTTATTTTTCCATAGAGTTCAATAGGAAAATGAGTCAGGAGAAACAACCCTTAAAGTTATCCATCCATATCTACTGCATATCTGGCAGCAGAGTGATGGTTTGAGGCTCATTTGATACATCAGACCCTTGAGGACTTAGAGCCATTTTACCAATCATGTATTCCATACTGTTCCAGCATAATTTACAGCTAAATCTAGTCCCACCCCCCAATTCCCATAGAGATCCATTCAAATGCGGAGACGTTATAGTATCGCTTGTAAGAGTACCAGAAAATAAAATGTCAAGAGTCTTTTGATGTTGTTGGGTCACAGACATAAGGAAGTCATGGCATGCAAAGGATATGCAACCAAATATAAAAAATTTAAAGGAGGTATGCCCAGGCAGCAGAACAGTGTTTGGGAGGTGAGCACAGGCAGCAGAACAGTGTTATGGAGGTGAGCACAGGCAGCAGAACAGTGTTAGGGAGGTGAGCACGGGCAGCAGAACAGTGTTAGGGAGGTGTGTACGGGCAGCAGAACAGTGTTAGGGAGGTGAGCACAGGCAGCAGAACAGTGTTAGGGAGGTGAGCACAGGCAGCAGAACAGTGTTATGGAGGTGAGCACAGGCAGCAGAACAGTGTTAGGGAGGTGAGCACAGGCAGCAGAACAGTGTTAGGGAGGTGAGCACAGGCAGCAGAACAGTGTTAGGGAGGTGAGCACAGGCAGCAGAACAGTGTTAGGGAGGTGAGCACAGGCAGCAGAACAGTGTTAGGGAGGTGTGCACTGGCAGCAAAACAGTGTTAGGGAGGTGAGCACAGGCAGCAGAACAGTGTTAGGGAGGTGAGCACAGGCAGCAGAACAGTGTTAGGGAGGTGAGCACAGGCAGCAGAACAGTGTTAGGGAGGTGTGTACGGGCAGCAGAACAGTGTTAGGGAGGTGAGCACAGGCAGCAGAACAGTGTTAGGGAGGTGAGCACAGGCAGCAGAACAGTGTTAGGGAGGTGAGCACAGGCAGCAGAACAGTGTTAGGGAGGTGAGCACAGGCAGCAGAACAGTGTTCTGGAGGTGAGCACAGGCAGCGGAACAGTGCTAGGGAGGTGTGCACGGGCAGCGGAACAGTGCTAGGGAGGTGTGCAAAGGCAGCAGAACAGTGTTAGGAAGGTGTGCAAAGGCAGCAGAACAGTGTTAGGGAGGTGTGCAAAGGCAGCAGAACAGTGTTAGGGAGGTGTGCACAGGCAGCAGAACAGTGTTAGGGAGGTGAGCACAGGCAGCGGAACAGTGTTAGGGAGGTGAGCACAGGCAGCAGAACAGTGTTATGGAGGTGAGCACAGGCAGCAGAACAGTGTTAGGGAGGTGAGCACAGGCAGCAGAACAGTGTCAGGGAGGTGAGCACAGGCAGCAGAACAGTGTTAGGGAGGTGAGCACAGGCAGCAGAACAGTGTTAGGGAGGTGAGCACAGGCAGCAGAACAGTGTTAGGGAGGTGAGCACAGGCAGCAGAACAGTGTTAGGGAGGTTTGCACAGGCAGCAGAACAGTGTTAGGGAGGTGTGCAAAGGCAGCAGAACAGTGCTGGGGAGGTGTGCAAAGGCAGCAGAACAGTGCTAGGGAGGTGTGCAAAGGCAGCAGAACAGTGCTAGGGAGGTGTGCAAAGGCAGCAGAACAGTGCTAGGGAGGTGTGCAAAGGCAGCAGAACAGTGTTAGGGAGTTGTGCACGGGCCATTGTGTTGGACTTACGACTCTAGCACAGCGAGCAGGGGGTCGGGCTCCATGCTTTCCTGCAGTTGTGTGGCCTGGTCTCTGCTCAGACGGATAATGTCACACAGGGTCTGAGATGCATTGGACTGCCTCTGTAGAGCAAACACAAACACAAACACACACACACACACACACACACACACACACACACACACACACACACACACACACACACACACACATACACACATACACACATACACACATACACACACATATTTATTTAGCAGACTCTTATACCCTTGTACCCACAGTGACTGCTTATTCATCAATACTGTTTTAAATAAATAAAATAAGCTTTAGTTTAATGAACACCAATATAGACAATAAAATGAAAAAAATGAAAAAACAAAAACACAGTTGAAACAAAGAAGAGCACACACACCTCAATCAGCCCTGCATAAAAATTCTCCCTACAGGGCAGCAGAACAGTGTATAGGGCACAGGCACAAACACATATTACACGCATCCTCAGGAGACAAGGAGGGGAGGGAAGGAAGAAAAAAAAAACAAAAAAAAAAAACACAAAACAGGAGGCAACCCTTCAACACATCGTCTCGTCAAATCCAGGGTCGTTTTGTCTCTACAGAGTGTGACACACACACCCCTATCATCGTAGGTCACGGGTTACAGCGGTGCCGCACAGCAGACGGCAAAAACGCAGCCCACTTTCCAGATTCCTGAAGTCGCGCCTCGCAAACTAGCAAAGGGACTTTTGAGACAAGCTTGGTGATAACCTTTCGGTAATGACGGACCTTTCAGTTAAAATCCGCTTCACGCCGCCTCGCTCCTGCTGGGGACGGACGCTCCAGAGTGCGCCCCCCCTGTAGTTTAACTTTATGAATGTGCGCTGTGTTATTCAGGGCCCCGGGATGACCCATACTTACCTCCTCATCCTGTGCTATGTGAACGAGCTCAATGAGCCTCTGTATCAGCTTCTCCTCGTTCAGCCACTGGGGAAGAAAGAGTGCAAAAACTTCAGGAGCTCCTCCACGCTTATATTCATCATATTCCATCATGCTTAAATCATAACACCAATAATAATGACAATCATGAACACACTCACAAGAAAATAGGAAAATAAAATAGGAATTAGGAAATCTGTACGGATAAATCAATAAATGACTAAATACATGAATTAATTTAAATTCAAATGGTGAATAAAGGAGCAAATATTCAAATAGTATTTTAATACATTTATTAATTTAACCATTCACGTATTCATACATTCTTTGTTCCTGTGTGCGTTCATTAAAATGGACAGCCTCACGCCATTTAATGTTGATCTATTAGGCCAGCCAGCCAACTGAGGGACGACTGGTGGTTCGGTGCATGATGTAACTGACGACTAGTACATCATAAGAGCCTCCGAGAATAAAAACGATATTTGGAAGCATATATAATGTATCAATATTTGCAAACCAAAACAATACCTGCGCAACTACACCGTTCATGCACGCAAGGTGGCGTGAGGTGGACTCTTCAGATTCTGAAATCGCGCAAGGTTTTGTTTGTCTAGTTCGTCTAAATCTAACTTTTTTTCACCCGATAAAAACTGAATGCTATATTTCTGCCATTGATCGACAATATTCCGGGGCGTGTAGCTACCCATTTGAATCATAACTGATTCCCTGTAAAAGGGGCGCACAGCTCAATTGCTGGAGGGCCAGTTTGGGCATATTCAAGAGCACCAAAATGTTACTTGAACGTTTTAAAACGGATACGGGACTGAACTAAACGAGCAGTTTGCAGAGCGTTCCATAATGTTGCTCCCAACGAATAAAATAAGCCATGACATAAACAAGGCGATAAAACATGCAGTTACAGAGTTCTAAAAACCCCACAAATAAATCGATCCAATAGTCAATCCTACAGGATATCTTCCGGATGCCAATGGCAACATGCATGATATGAAAGCGCTTCTAGGAATTTTTGCCTCTGGGCGAGGCACAATGATCCAGCACCTCTTAGATGACGTCACGTGGCGCTGTAATGGCGACATGTAGTTCAGCGGTCTCTCGTGCCCGTGTCTGTTAATTTTAATGTATTTTGTTGTGTCGGACTTTTGTCTTTTGTTATTTTCATGCGCTGTGTGTCTGTTGTGGGACGGGGAAGCGGGCTGGAGATTGTTCAGGGCACTCACACTGCTTGTTTTAATAATATTAACAAATTGTATATTCCGGATAATTTTGTTTGTGGTCTTCACCATGGAGACGCATTCACGACATATGCTCGGGAATGTCTGTTGGATCTGCAGCTACAAAGTTTACCATCGTTCTTCACCGGAGTTGAAGATGTCGGGGCTCGGGACTGATCTAGGACTGCAGACAATCTTCAAAAGGCCACGAGAGAAAAGAAAGAAGATAATGCGATGGAGGACTGAGTCGACGACCGAGAAGGCTGACGCAGTTCGGTGCTCCGTTTTCGACAGTGTACAGAGACCACAACACTGCGTGTATGGAGTCGTGGAGGCAGAGTTTGTGTTGGACTGCTTGATAACACTGGACATCTCGGGACAGCGGGGGCTATTTTTAATGACGTTTGGCTGTAGGCTGTTACACTTTAATTCACTTAATTAGTTTGATTATTGCAATGATGATATTGAATGTCTTTGTTTGATATGTTTGTGTGTTGTGGGTCTGCCCCCCACTGTCTTTGTTGTTGCTGGGGCTACAACTGAAGTTCCCTTGCAGGAAAATAAGTTATTTTATTTTATTCTATTCTATTCTATTCTCTTTCAGGCTTCAGGGCGTGAACACCATTACAACTGTGACATATGAACTACAACGCAGCAGACCTGCCATGCTCGCTCAAATTCCTGTGGCTCTGCCCCCCTGCAGTTTTAGATTTACTGATGACCAGATATTTTGCATTTCCACCTTACAGGTCGCATTTGACAAAAACTGAGACCAAGCTTAAACAACAATCTTTCATCAGGTTGTGGTTACACAGAGGCCATATAAATTTACTGCAAAACAGTCAAAATAAGACAACAACAACAAAAACTTTTTGTGATCAAAAAGGGGGGTGGTCAATCGTTTAAACCGCTGTACTAAGCAGAGGTGTATAATCCAGGTTCAGAAAGTAAAAGTCCTCCCCAGTATTTTGTTCCAGTCACCTAGATTTGCTAATTAGAAAATTTATATTTCAGCCAGGAGGTGGAACTAATTAAGTTCAATGACAATGGGTGGAAGAAACACATGGCAGGACTTTTATTTTCTGACCCCTGGATTATACACCTCTGGTACTAAGTGAATACAGGTTTCAGCTAATTTTAAAAAAAATCTGTTGAGAATCTACACACGGCTCTGCATCACCATAGCAAATTGGGGCAGCCTCTGTGCGTCTGTTCCCAAGTGATACGGTTTGACTTACGCTGAGGACCTCCTGCCTCAAGGGGGCGGGCTCCACGCAGCTGATGAGGCGAAGCAGCAGGTCCATCATGGCGGAGGTGTCAATGTGCTTCAGCACCAAGCCGATGAACCCTTCTTTCTTCCTCAAGAAGGTGATGACCTGGAGGAGGGAACATGGATTTGGCAAAAGCTTGCTCGGCGAAACCGCAGGGAAGCTCAGCTGTCCGAAGCCTAGGCAGTTTGAATTGAAAGTGTGGTGCTGGAGAGTGGCCTTCCATGAGAGATACTACACCTTAACCAGATGGTCAGCACCTGCATTCCTTCTATCCTCTGAACATCCATATTTCTGGAAATTCTAGTTGTTAACCATTAGTAGCGCAATTAGTTTCTGGTACAATAATACAGCTTATAAATATTTATGAAGAGCCGTGCCCTATGACAGAACATCAATTACCACTGCTAGTGTCCTTGGTAATGGTCCTTTGTGAAGAGGTATCAAACTGGAATCTTCCAGGTTCAATGTTAGAGACAGAGTAAGTCTAGAGAAACTGTAGTAGCAGTAGCCCCTCTCTCGCTAGAGCCCAACCACAATAAATGTGTAAACACTCGGCTCGTGTCAAAAGTAAACTATGTACTAATGCCTTTCTGTGAATTCATGTATAGATGATTCATTCGCACCATAAGGGAGATGAAATGAGCAGGAAATTACGGTCGACAGGATTTACGACAAGCTGTGCGGAGAACAGCGGCATCCAATATATTTGGCCTCCGCCGTTTATGATGTTTGCTTTTTATGTTTATGCAGCCTTCATTTTAAAAATTTTTTAAATCTATGAAGCACACATTCAGGTTTTGGGGAGCTGCAGGAGTTCTCTTGGCCCGCAGTAAAGAGATGGTCCTGGGCCCTGTAAGCCCCATACGACCTGAGCGTACCTGTTCCGTTTTGCGGGCGATGAGGTTGCCGATGGTCTTGCTGAAGAAGCTGGCCAGCAGGGGATTCAGCGGGGGCTCTTTCTCCAGGAACTGGTACAGTGTCTCCAACAGGCACTCGTCCCCACCCAGCTTGTCGTTGATATGGTTCACGTCCGATGTCAGGAGCTCGCATGCGATGTTGGGGTACCTATGGGAAAGGGGGGGTGGGGGGCGTCACGAGGAAGGCGAACATGGAGCACGTTCCACGCACCCAACCGAACGTCCTAAGAAATGAGAAGCGGAAATATCAGTGCCTTTTGTGCACGAAACATGAGGAGGGCACGCTACGGCCATGCACGGCGGATAATCGCGGCTGACCCAATTTTCACCCATCTGAAATTGCAGTCACATCCCTGTGCCTTTGTTAAACGGGGAGGAAAGGGAAAAAACGACCGGGGGGGGGCAAGAAAAAAAAAAGGATGCACGTTTCCGCCTCTAATTAGTTTGCCTAACTACAACGAGATCCCTGCGTCCTTGCGAGATGAAAAGGTAACGACCCTGACGGGCTCGGTTGCTTTGAACTGACGGCTGAGATCCGCATTAACGGCCCTTCCGAAGCCACAGCTCCATCTTCATTAGCCACTGAAAACAGGCTCTCTTCGCAAATGAACCGAACAACTTCTTTTCTGTGACCGGAGCTTGTAAGAACGTTCCTCTCCGGTGCGGTAAAAGGTTGCGGCGATCGTTATACTTCTCTCCGCTGGGCAATGGCCCTGGCTACCGATAGACCCATGTGGAGAGCAGGGAGACGAACGCTTTCATGGCAAAACTAACTCGGTTCAGGCCACGGGTGCTGCAGGACCTTCATCGAATACTACAGTACTGGAGGGGGGATTGCTGTAAAAATCGAATTAAAACTTTACATATGCGCTGCTGCAAAACAAGCTCAGTAAGATCGCCTGCACCTGGAAACTGGCTTGGAGTTCTATTCTGGAGCCAGAGTACCCGGCAGAGAGGAAGTCTTGTGTGTGTCGTAGCCATTTGAATTCAAGGACAGGCTAGACTGCGCAAGTGACTGCTTCCTGTTCAATACAATGCCAGAGGGGGCGGCAGCAGGGGGCTTGAGGGAGAATGCCCGTGTGCTAGAGCGCAGTGGCAATGCGCTGGGGGGATCTTAGCCTCCATCGTGTCCTCCTCCTCCTGCCATTGTCTTTAATCTCCATCAGCAAGAAGGTACCCATCTACGCATTTCGGCGTACAGACACCCACAGCATCAACATGCCACTGACACCAGACACACACAAAGGTGTGCGCGCACACATACACACACGCGCATGCACATAAACACGCACAAACGCATAAGCACACATGCATGCACACACACACACAAACAAATACACACACATGCACTCAAACGCATGTACACATGCACTCACATGCATGCATTGCACACACACACAACTGCTGCCACTGGCACAGATCCTGCGTCTCACTCGCTCAGTACAGACGGAACCAAACCCAATTAGAAAAGCCCCGGGAGCTAATTACCTCCCAGTCACTGAACTGAACTGAACTGGTTCTGCAGAGGGTCAGCAAAAGGACAAAGTGTACAGAAGAGGCGTGTTAGCAGGGATCTGTTCAGTGGGCAAAGAAGATCAATGGCCCTTCTTTGTGAGGGCCGGTGCGCTCGTCTGCGCAGCAAAGCCTTCCTCTCTGCCAGCTGCACCCCCCGGAAGGAGCCTGACCACATGACCCACAAAATCAAGCCGCTGAATCGTCAAGCCTCAGTGCGCTGAGCTGGAGTCTGTCACAACCCCAAACTGCTGCAGGCACTGTGTTGGCCATCTATATCTGGGATGCATAAGGGTGGGAAAACTCGGAGGTTACCAGTTTCATGAGGCAGTCTATTGTAGACTGGTTCTTTCAAAACTGCTGAAACCGCATATATAATTAAAATCCAGAACTCTCCGGTTCCAATGCCAAGCAAGCTCTTTTTAAAGACTAAGAACTGTCTTAGTCATGTCATATTTACTATCTTGTAAACCCTGAATGATTTGCCTCCGCTTTTGATTCGCCCTCATCGTTCACAATAAAATTTCGGAGATGTTTTTATTTATCTCTGAGGGCCACAAGTTCATGAATTGACAAAACAAAAACCGTAATCAGATGTTTTGGTGTTGCACTACCAATGTGTGCAAATTCCCTGGAAGAGGGTCCTCATGCTTCTCGTTTTAGGAAGAATTTTTAATAAATTTGCAAAAATCTCAAAAAAACTTTTTTCACATTGTCATTATGGGGTGTTGTGTGTAGAATTTTGAGGGAAAAAATTAATTTAATCAATTTTGGAATAAGGCTGTAACAGAACAAAATGTGGAAAAAGTGAAGCGCTGTGAATACTTTCCGGATGCACTGTATCTATGATCTGTAGGACCACACAGGTTTTGATAGAAATCCAAATATTCCAAATAAATAAATCAATAAATACATAATAATAATAATAATAATAATACTACATTTTATTCATTCTGTGCTTTTCATAGACCCAAAGCAGTGGATGCAGACAATTATTCAAACATGCCCTAGAGTGTCGTAATTTTTCTGTTTAATTTCTAAGTGCAACATCTGAATCAGAGTATTTCCACTACAAATTATTCTGATTTTGCAGTTTGATGTGGAACATACAGTTTCATTGACCACATTCTCTTGAGATGGTAAGATGAAGAAACACAGGGCCAAGTTGCATTAAATAATTTAGGAAAGTTTGGATAGCATTGCTTTGGAATAGAGCTAGTTTATTTAGTGTGAGCTACGATAGGCAATATTGTTAGTTGTAACTTGGCCACATTTTGATATCAATACTTTTAAAGGTAGGCCTAGTTTTAGCAAGTTGGAATTAAGGACTTATAGACAGCGTTCTGTAGGCTATGCGTGAGTAACTTGGCTTTTTTTACGTCGGAGACGTTTTTGTTCAGATATCACTTATTTTTGGTAGCTAACTAATGATGAACAATGCATGGATAATGACATCGAGAGAGACATGCATACAGAATAGTACATGCATTCCAAATAAATGCATGCAGACATTCGCGTAACCATAACGCCCTCTACTGACGAGAATGATAACATTTCTCATATTAGCGATAGCCCACAATTACATTAAAAGAGTTTGTAGATGAGCTGTATTTAATGTCTAATGAAATACAATGAACAGCACCACCTGAACTATGGATCATGAAGAAGCATGTAAATTAATTAACCAAGTCTATATGGAGACATGCATGCACAATAGGCTAGACGCAAACATATTGTAGCTGAAATAAATACATACAGCCTAAAATATGGAAATACAGTTGTAAAATAGGCGTATTAGTATTCTATAGAAATAACGTTAGGCTATTCAACATTGGCTTGTCGGATGCGTAACTCCAAGCTTCTATGTCTGGGCTACGAGCTGCCGAACTTCATAAGCACAGGATAATACCTTCGCGGTTTTTTTTTTTCCAGTAGTGTAGTCTAACGTTGTCTGCGGGAAATCTTTTGGTACCGGACCATGTAGCTAGGTTTCGTTTAGTTTTCTGTAGTGCAATGGATATAAGGGATGTTGATTCGCTTCGTAGTAGCCTAGCTTGTACCTGCTTCCTGACTAGCAGCTGACTGACGTTTCTCAGGCAAAAAACTAACGTTGGCTAACAAGCTTAATTGGACAACGCATATTTCCCAGGAATCTTAGCCAGCAAGAAAACAATAGATGCTACTAAGAAAGTAGCCTACCAGAGATTATTCTTCTGATTATAATTATAATTAAAAGTGTTTGCAGTAAGATACATTGTCTGCAGAGTACCGTAGACTAGATCAATGTTCGGAGGCTATAGTATTTTTTTTTTTTTTAAAGTGACTAACCATGAATTATATGTTTAGAGAATTGAAGGTTTATAAATGCGATGTCTTAAGGGATTGCAGCTTATAGTAGGCTATCGTCAATTCTTAATTTTCCTAGTAGTTAATTTTATGGTGACATTGTGTTCTGTTTGAAAAGGATAAACTGAACAGAGCTGAAGTGAAGAAATGAATTAAGACATAATAAAGAAATGTTGGCTAAGGCGAGCGTTGAAGGTTTGGTTTCCACAGTCAGACATGACCGCAGCGGAAGAGAACAGCAGGCACCACACAGACTAATTTTTTTGTCGGCATTTGTGTGAGATTAAAACATGTAGCCAATGGCAGTTATTTATAGAATTTATTTTTTACATTAATGCAAGAACACGATGTTAACCAGATGATATTCTGCGTTGAAACTTTTTTCTTTGCTTGAAAAAATGGCCATGGGATGCCTGTTCCCATAACGTTAGCTAGCCTATTGCATTACTATCGTGGTGTCCAGTGACTGAATTGTTTAACTAACAGGCTACAAGTGAACAGTTAATATTGTAAACATGTCTTTGCCTTTGCAATAAAAAAACATTCTTGCATGAGAAAACCAGAACATGTGCACACTGTTTGAGTCCAAAATGAAATTACACTTTAATATCAACCAGGCGAGGTATGAACCCACCTATCTCGCAATACTAAGGCTTGACGCTAACCATCTTAGCCAGAAAGAAAACAATAGATACTACTAAGAAAGTAGCTTACCAGAGATTCTTCTTCTTATTATTATAATTAAAAGTGTTTGCAGTAAGCTACATTGTCTACAGAGTAACGTAGACTAGAGCAATGTTCGGAGGCTATAGTAGTGACTAACCATGAATCAGATATGTATGATCAGAATTGGAGGTTTATAAATCCGATGTCTTAAGGGATTGCAGCTTATAGTAGGCTATCGTCTATTCTTAATGTATTATCATAAATTCTTAATTTTCCTAGTAGTTCATTTTATGGTGACATTGTTTTATGTGTGAAAAGGATAAAGTGAACAGAGCTGAAGTGAAGAAATTAATGAATAAAGAAATGTTGGCCGAGTCAAGGGTACGTTGAGGTTCGGACTTCAGTCAGTCATGACCGCAAGAGCAGAGCGTACAAGTGAAATAGAAGTGAAACATTGAACAGTCAATATTAGAAACCTCTTTTGCCTTTGCAATAGAAATACGTTAATGTGTTAATGTGAAAATAATAACAGTGTAATAAATGAAAAGTACTTAACAGTTGCACATTGTTTTAGTGGAAAATAAGCATGTGCCCTGCTGGGCTCGAACCCACAATCCTCTGTGTTATAGACAGCAACTCTGACCATTAGGCTGCAGCAGCTTCTTGGAAAGAATGAAGCCATTAGCTATATTGACATTAAAAAACATTAGTATGAAGCGATATTATTGGGCGATAAGCTTGATGAGCAGGTATACGGACCATACCCTCAAAGAATAATTCTCCCAATTGGATAACATCGCAACGGAGGCAGGCAGTTTGGCAGGAAAAATAGGAAGAAGAAGAAGGACAAAAACGGCAAAATAACCCAAGTTTGGGGCTTTATTGTGTGGATGTGTGAAGTTGTATCTGAATGCTGTGTGGTTACATGAGGTCAGAACATACAGAAGTTAATGTTTTTAAGGGCTGAGAGTCTATGGTAATTGTGGTTACTTCTGTAGGCAACCCTGAAAAGTGCCAAACTCTCGGTGCTGTATAGGTATGGGGCATGCCCCGCCAAGCCGTAACTTGGCGGATGGCATACCTGCCATCCCAATGCTGATGTCACAAGCACTACTGGTAATTGAAAGTAATGTGGTTCTAGAAAAAACCTAAGTCTGAGAGGAGGACAATGTCCACTGCAAGGACGATGTGCAGCTATGACGAGAGTGGAGGAGGCGGTCTTTTAACCACGTTTGAGAACCACGGCGGCCGCGGTAGCCTTGGCGACACAATCGATCTCTGAAAACGTAAACAGCACCCTCTACAACTGTGCGGTTTATTTTTATTTTTTATAAAGAGGCAAATTAAAAAGAAGCTCTAGATCAGGGGTGGGCAGCTACAGTCCTGGAAGGCTGGTGTGTATGCAGGTTTTTGCTTATAATTTTGCCGTATAGGGAAAATGAGTGAAATAGATGCGAGTGCTCTACATTGTACAGTCTCATTCTCTAATGTACCTGCTGAGGATCAGCTGACACCCACCCCCCAATACCCAGAATACACCCAAGTTGAAAATTATGCTGAAGATGCTGATCATCTGCTTGGTTTGAGCCAGCTCTACTCATGTGATTCCCTACTCAGGAAGTTGAAAGTTAATTGCCCGAGTACAGCTTTCGAGGGTCACGAGGCTTCTATCATCACATAGAAAGAACACGCATTGTAGAAACGCGTGGGTGGTTCGCGGTCCGAGTGAGCGACCCCGTAATCTCAGACTTCACCTATACGAGCGTCTACCGTAACAAAGAGGCAGCCTTTTTAAAAGCTAGAAAATGTCAATATCCAAAATGACGACACCTCAGGCTCTGGCCTACAATCGGGCCCCCGTGGCAGCCTTTGGGACGAGCCGCACCTGCGGGGGAATTCGTCTGGGGGGTGAATTTGTTCTCACGGGTTGGACGCAAGAAGCTAAGCGACTGCAGATTTGGAAAACGTAGGACAAATTCGGTTCAGTCTGCTTCTGTGACTGTGTGCGTCCTGAGCATTTGACTGGTGATGAAGTCTGAATCGAAGGGGCGTGTTCCTCTGGGGACTTTTCTGACTTGGGTTCAGTTCAAGTAGCAGTAATATGGTCTTTAACACTGCCAAAGCCATGGGTGTGCTCGCTTTTGGTTGGAAGCTGGTTGTACTACCTAATTAACAGTTAAATAACGGTTACTAATATTCACAGTGCTCGAGAGAACTACATTTTGTGACTTAAATGCACTCACTTTCTGAACAGCTTATCTGCTAGGATGCCATTTTTACGATTGTTACTATTACTGTTTTCTAGAATTAAATTTGTGTTATGCTGATTTGGTTAATAATTCATTTTTTTGGTAGTGTGAACATCTTTTAATGTTAATGTTTAAATTAATTTTCTCAGATATCTATCTGAGATAGATATCTTCCCCCTATCTATCAGGAGCCCCTGTCCTTTCCCTCTATCTCTCAGCCACACCCAAGGGGCCAAGACTGGGCTTTCGTTTTGAAGCTCACTTCCTGGTTGGGCTGGGAGCGGCCATTGTGCCGTTGCTCACTAGCGCCACTGTGGTTGGCTCCAGTATAGGTCTTTCCCCATGTAAGTCAATGGCAGCAATGTGGTCAAAATACTCAGTCAATACATTTTTTACACAAAAAAATGTAATTGCAATAGGTGCCTTTCCTTCATCTAATGCCTGTGCATGTGCTGATTTTTAAAAATATTGTGTCGTTTGGACAGGGTATTAACATTTGTTCAGGACCAATCAGAGGGACAGGTTGAGACCTGGGATCACTGGCATAGATTGGTTCTATATGGTTCTCACTGCCCTCACTCGGTGGGGCGGGACCTATTTTTATACAGTCTATGCTTGGGACAGGGAGACACGCTGTATTTTTGAGTGGAAGTCGATGGAGAACATTCCTTAGTAGCCTACCGTGAACAAGCTGTTGTTTTGTGGACGCAGTTCGTAGCATAATAAATTGAGTGCCTTACCCGCTCATCTTCAACATGTTTGTCATCACATATTCATTTTGGTTGGAGCGAGCTATGATGTGTCTACTACGAAAAAAAATACTGTTTCGTAAGATGAGACAGAAGGGGATGTTGCAGCTACACTACAGGCCCAGTGTCTCGGAGCAAGAAGCCAAACTATGGGTTAAGTATCTCAAATCAATTGCTCCATACCTGTATAACCTTATCAATTTAGATATTAATTTAGCTATTCCAACCGCTCCCGTAGCCTACGCAATAGCCCCCTATTATGTACTCCCCCTGTACTCCCCTGTCATGAACGTTACCATTGCTTAGCAATGCTGGGTTAGCTAGCTGGCAAGCTAACGATATCTCACGGTAAGTCGTTTTAACATTTAGCTAGCAAGCTAACAATAGCTTATGGCAAGCCATTTTAATTTAACAGTTATCCTTGCTGTCAAGTAATCCTTGCTGGCTGGCCATATAAGTTCGCTAGCTACCGTGATTGCCTAGCTAACGTTACTAACGTTAGCCAGCTGCTCTAGCTAGAAATCTAACCAGACATTTCTACACCTGGATCATTTTAGGTGCCAAAAATTATGAAAATGTGCGGGGAATAGAGCCAACGTGTTAGCGGTATGTTTGTACTGACTCAATACGGGGATGTTTAAAATAAAACCAATAATTTATCAGAAAAGAATACGGAGTCTGCGTTAGTAAATGTTTGCAATGTTTGTGATTAGGTTACAGGATGCAGATGAAAGATAATGCCAGCTACAATGTAGTTACTGTGCTTTTAGCTAGCGTGTGAACCCACTAACCTTAATCCCCACTTCATCTGGAAGAGATTTCAGAACGGGGTTTCATGCTGCGGCAAACCGTGAGACTGCTCTGCCACAGTCGAGTTAATTAGCGGTTAGCAATGGTGGTGATGCATTGCGTCTAGCTTGGCTACCGAGCTCAGCTGGTATGCTATCTAGCTAATCAAATTAGCTGATGTTAGCTGAATATAAATTGAAGATAACTGAATGAACATTAATTATGTGACGAATACCACACATTCAATGCGAATAAATGACACAGTAAAATCGAGGATGAAAATTAAATGTTATATTATAAAACATTAGCAACTTAAGGAAGTTTACCGCGAGTTTATTTTGCAAAATGGTGGGTTTGGTCAGGTCATGGGCTTTATATAGTTCTGTGGGCTTTATAGTTCTGTGGCTTCTCCACCCCGAACTGTCAATCATACTGTGCCCGGGCCATATCCAGTTGACCCTGCTCCAAGCCAAGGTCACTTCGGCTCCACGGAGCAGGCGCAGTTTGTACAAGCGGCCGGCAAAAAAGACTTCCGAGCTTCAATTCAGTTTTTACGAGGCCGTGGAAAGGCAATGGGTGACGTCACAGTGGCTTTGTCCATATTTTTATACAGTCTATGGCCACACCCCTTTTTACATAACCCCTCCCCAATGAATCAATCCTTCCTCTTTCGCACAGCTACATCCATTTTTACATAACCCCTCCCTCCCTTTCTTTCCATGGGCTCCTCCCCGTCCCTCTGAGCCCTTCCCTCTCCTCACTTGAAGCGGATTTTCTCCTCCATGTCCTCGGGGGGCTCCTGCGTGATGAGGGCCACCAGCTCCTGCATGCAGTGGTCCTGGCTGAGGAAGAGCAGTAGCCTGCGGTTCTGGGCCTTGCATTCCTGCAGCACGTCCTCCTCCTCCATCAGCTCCCGCAGCGTCACATCCTCCTTGTCCAGCAGCTTGTCGATGTGGGAGGTGGTGTGCAGGTCGAACTTCCAGAACATGGTGGCAGGGCACACAGGTCTGGGATGGAGGACAGGCAGGGGAGATGGCGGTGTCACCGCAGGGTGGACGCACGCACGCACGCACACACACAAGCACACACAAGGACATAAGGACACAAACACATACATGCACGTGCATACACAGGCACACAGCCACTGGTGTTTACTCCAACTACTCCCTCCAGGGGATAAATCCTACAGTATATGATTGTATATGAATGGCTGTGCCCTAAAGGTTAAATACAGAGCAAATGTTGGTAAACATGAGTTTTGGATAACACAAATGCGCTCTTTGTTTTGTCTAAACCCAATGTTCTACTAAAAACAAATGGCAGGGCATCATCGTAAAACTTTCCCCCAGATTCAATCAAACACACTTAGCCAGTAACCCGAGCACTATTTTTTATTTTTTATTTAATTTAATTTATTTTTTTAAATCAATGAGTTTCTGGACAGGGTCTTTCTGGGTAGGTTTTACACACCTTTTGCAGTTGGCCCACCCACCATTTCCAGCTCAATTTAACATTTTCACAGATCATCATTGTAATAATAATCAGTATATTACTACCGATTATATAATTAAAGTAAACATAATGGCTGGAATGATTCTGCATTAATAACAAGGTTTTCATATAAAACAGGTAGGCCCTGCTGTTGCCTGCGCTTTTATTTTCCACACTGAAGGCGCGTGCCACAGTGCATTGCACACCTCAACTTATTCTTGCATCATGAGTCAAGTCACTGTTTTTCAGAGTGGGAATGTTTTTCTCCCTGGCTGTTCAGCTTTACAGCAAACAACCAGGAGACGTATGAATTTAGGAACCAGTCACGGTGTTGGGAGGAGGTCCACTTTGCATCTGCACATCTGCATATCTCTCCTCTTGCTGCTAACTGAATTTTCATTTTAATTTGTATGTTTGCATACATTTGCGCGGCACACAGCTGATGGTGAAATTTTCATCTCGTCGGAAAGGTGACAGGAAATGTTCATTTTTATAGACTGCAAAAGGTTACGTGGGCTAGCGCGGGCTTTTCTTTTGTGCGATGAACCCCTCGGCACGACAGCGTAGTGCTGAGACATCCAGCAGACTGCGTGTTGGGAACGCGCGAGAGCCCTTGAGCACTCAAGGCCTTTAGAAAATTAAAATGTTACGGCCGCCTGCTTGCCTCAAGTGCTCCGGTCCCTGAGGTGATAATTCATTACAGGATTCACCTTCATTTCTATTATTTATGTGTGAGCGCAGTACCTTTTCAGCACAGACTAAATATTAAACAGATAATCCAAGTTAAGAAAATTGCAGCAAATGATGACTAAATCCAACCAAAGAAATAAACGCTGGTGGGAAATGTAATATATTAATATATTATACTGCATGTTCTCCATTTTAAAAGGTTCAGATGAGACATTTGGCCTGATGCTGTGTGGTGAGGTGCAGGGTGTGTGTGTGTGCGCGTGCATGCATGATTTTCCCATGGTAGACTAAGGGGAAGTCGGACAGCATGAACCCATGTCAGATGGGAGTGGGGGTGGGTGGAAAGACTGTATGTACAGTTGTTCCCGACTCCAGCACTATGCTCTCACATGCCAAAGCTAAAACCATTTCCGGGGGAAGGGTCGGGGGACGGGGCTTGCTGAAGCATATCCTGCCAATAAAATGATTCCGCACGGGCATGTGACCATGTTTACCAGGAGCTTCTGCTGTTCAGCAAATTAAATTTTGGGGCTTGAGATCCGGTTTTTGGAGAGAATGCATGTTTCCCCGTTTGCTTTTGAATGTACTTTTGTTCTCGCTTTGGAGTAGGTTCAAACCGGATATCTTTTTTTTTTTTTGACGCGCTAACAATTCTGTGATGTATTATGAGGAAAAGACACAATATAAATTTGTCGACTTTAATCCAAATGAGAAGATGGTGCAGAAATGTGGTCGTACACAGATCAGCCCTTGGAAAGCTACCCTCTCCAGTGCTGCAACTGACTTTGCTCCAAGAGAGGCTTAGTACTAATCTCGGGTTTCTCAGTGTTAATCTTCCACATACTCACTAACTGGTAATTTCACACGCTCAAGCACGTGAACATACATATAAACCTGATGCTATTTTGGACTGGCCACACCTGGAGTACCGCCAACCTTAAGCTGTTGTCCAGCTGCTCGTATCCAAATCATTTCACTTCCACTTTGTGCAGACAAATGTCATGATTTAAGTGTCCCTTGGTGTACAAGCTGAAGAGCCCTGGACACGCTGAGAGGAAGCGCCTCTTTACAACCTTTGATTTCTTTTCTGTTCTCCACAAAAATACGAAAGGCTTTTTTTACCTGTTGGTAAAATGTGTGTATCCTTAATTAAACTTCTTCCGCAGGCAGGCAAACATTTGTCTTGTAGACTGCAGAGTGCACGGTAGATACTTTCTTTAATCAGCATGGGAGTTAACCTCTGGGGTACCGGGACCTAGGCACTGCCCTCAACCTGGAAAGAAAGAGGGAGGGTGAGAGGGAAGGGGGGGAGGGGGGAGAGCAAAAGGTTAGAACTGAAAGGGTCACAGATGCTGCCTTTGACCGTCCGTGAGCCGGTGCAAACGGCGGGAGCAAGTGGAAACAAAAAGAACGGCGCAACGTAGGAAACGGCAGCTCGACGTCGTCCTGATGCCAGCGGGAGAAGCTACGGCGCCAAGGCGGCTGCAGGAAATTTTTGGTCTCGTCCCATGACGTTCAGTCACCGCGGCGTGGCCTGAGCCAAAATCAATGCACCTTTTAAGAGAATCCTTCCTTTCCAGTGGCTTGGGTGTAATTCGGGAGAGAATGCCGTTTCGCATAATGAGCGCCATTGATTAGACGGCATTACGTTATTTGTTTTGCTCATCCGGGGTTGCTGGCAAAGGCTTAGTTCACATGTTGTCCATTTAAATAGCTGGATATTTACTGAAGAAATTTAGGAAGGCTCTTTGGCTCCGGGCATTGGCTTAAGGATACAACAGGATTTTAAGCCCTCGGGCTTCTTGTTACAGGGACTTTTGTCAAGAAATATTTCCTCTTTGTAAGCTCTATACGGATTTCTGTAAAAAATGAACCCTTTGGAAAACCATCACTACAGTTTTTGTCAAGTGCTAATAAACTTTCAGATGAATCCCTTAACTAAGAGGCTTAGTTTATTTGTATTAACTGCGTTTTTTTTTACGGTGAAATTTTCAAATAATCTGGTCACACAATATACCGTTTGAAAAGGTTAAAAACTCACAATTCTATCTTTATAAACTATTCAATGTTATAGCAATAGCGGTTCCTTATTTTGTAACATGACACACAGCAACACACAGGCTCAAGCAAAACGACAACTCCGTACATTCAATGTGTTCAATGAAATCCACAGAAGACACAAATGACGGTAAAGTCGGTATCCTTTTCCCGGCAAAAAAAAAACCTTTTAGGCAAGAAAAAAACCTTATACTTACACTGTGTTTGAGATTCTGTTACTTTGTTTCAGTAATACTTATAGTTCTGATACTTGCAAAACAAACTCCCGAGGGATACCTTACAGAGCCCAGGGTTATGCCTGCAGTCAAAGGGGCTCAATAACCGTTTTTTTTTCGTTTTTTTTTTTCCTCGGGCTTGTATTCAAAAAAAGTTGGTGTTATATAAAGTTAAATAAACTCCTCAAAAAAAGTTTGGAAACGTTATTTTGGTCGATTATTCCTCCCCTTTAATAATACCAATTGGTATTGTATTTTATATCGTTGGAAAGCCTGATTAGTCACCTTTACAACGAGGTACAAGTTGTAAGGATCATGCATTCGTGGAATGAGCAACACTGCTAACCGTGTGGGTAGCGGCCCAAATGTGCCAAAATCCCCTGCAATATTCTTCTGTTGGTATTCACTCTCGTTTTGAGCTTCAAGTGCTGGCAGGTGTATGCCAGTCACAGGTGTGTGACTGGCACCTGATTGGCACCCAATTGACAGCACTTGTGTGCATGGGTCCTGCAACTTTGTTGAGTTTGTGTGTGCTCCAAGCATAAACATGCCACGTTTGTCCCTTCAGGATAAGGCCCGTGCAATAGGGCAAGTGGAAGCTGGTGTTCCGGTACGCACAGTGGCAGCATTATTTGGTGTCAGCCCTGGTACAATTTCCAAACTTAGGACCAAGTTCCGTGAGACTGGTGAAGTCAAAGACAGACCACAAAGTGGCCGTCCCAGGAAGACAACACCCCAAGAAGACCGGTTCCTCACCCTTGCTTCACTGAGGAACCGTAGGCTTTCTTCCAGAGATTTACAGGCAAGATTTGCACAACGGTACCACAGACAGATCTCAGATCAGACGAGGTGAGGAACAGACTGCACATGGCCGGTCTTCGTGCTTATAAGGCTGCCAGGAAGCCTGCAATGACTGCCCTTCACCGTCAGGCCCGTTTGCGCTGGTGTCGACAGCACCGACAGTGGAACCTAAGAATGTGGGGCAACGTCATGTTCAGTGATGAATCAAGGTTCTGTCTGCGGAAGCTGGATGGCAGGATCAAAGTATGGAGACGGCGTGGAGAACGCTAGGCAGATTGCTGCACAGATCGCGTGACACCTTTCAATGGGGGCAGTGTCATGGTGTGGGGCGGTATCTCTCTCACAGGCAAAACAGAACGTGTCATCATTGAAGGCAATCTCAATGCAGTGTGATATCGGAATGAGATTCTGGAGCCAGTGGCGATCCCATATCTCCAGAATCTGGGACCTAACTCCATCCTCCAGGATGACAACGCTCGCCCCCACAGAGCCAGGATCATCACAGAGTACCTCCAGAATTTGGGAGTGGAGAGGATGGAATGGCCTGCCGTGAGTCCAGACCTCAACCCAATTGAACACCTGTGGGATCACCTTGGGCGTGCTGTACGTGCCAGTGACCAACGCAACCATGTTGGCTGACTTGCGGCAAATCCTGGTTGAGGAATGGGATGCCATCCCACAGCAGTGTGTGACCAGGCTGGTGACCAGCATGAGGAGGAGGTGCCAAGCTGTTGTGACTGCGTATGGATCTTCCACACGCTACTGAGGTCCCTGACAGTGTAAAATTAATAAAGTGTAAAAATGGCCAATATGTGTTGTTTTTTCCTTATTACTGTGGGACAGTGCAATCATCCAATCCACCAAGCAACTCAAAACGAGAGTGAATACCAACAGAAGAATATTGCAGGGGATTTTGGCACATTTTTTTGGGCCGCTACCCACACGGTTAGCTGTGTTGCTCATTCCACGAATGCATGATCCTTACAAGTTGTACCTCGTTGTAAAGGTGACTAATCAGGCTTTCCAGCGATATAAAATACAATACCAATTGGTATTATTAAAGGGGAGGAATAATCGACCGAAATAACGTTTCCGAACTTTTTTTGAGGAGTTTATCTTGGAACAAAAAGATAGAAACGACACTGCAGAGAGAACAGTAACAGCAACAAAATGTTTTGAGTGCGTGCGCAGACAGATTGGATGCACAGGGATGCAAGTAACGCATTTGGTGCACAAAAACTGAATCGAATTCACCGTTTCACACATACACTCAATACTGTAAATGAGCCTGTCATGCTACTTGTATTCATGTACACTGTTCTAAACTGTAAGGCAGTTTACAGTGTGCTTTCAACAGAGCTCCATAAGTTGGTAAAGGGAGTTCACACAGGTGTGTGAGAATGTAATGTAGACGTGATGGGCATGTCTACAGCCTAATTCACCATTCTTGTCATTGGATAGTTGCCCTCAATTAAATGGTTTTAATGCATATGTGCACTTGCCAGCTAACCATGTAAATTGGCAAGATATGTGACAATAAGCAAAGCCTACAAAGCTTTGGATAATTCTGGACATTGCTGGCAATTTCAAGTCCAGTTCCCTACCCATTATGCTATCCTAGTTCTTCGTATTGCTTCGCTGCACCTTGTCTTTCACATCACTATTTTACAATTAATCTGTGTCCATTTTTAACATTTGTGTCCGGTTTTAGCATTTTGTCAAGTGGCTATGAACTGGTCCTTGTTGCATGGAATTTATAAAAATAATAACAATAATAAAAATAAAAGGAACAATAAAAGCTAGATAAAACATCATGGGCTCCATCTTGACGATCTTGGCGCATCGTCAAAAATGCTAGGCGCAAGTGCATTTAGGGCGTGTCCAAGTCCACTTAGGGCGTGTCCAAGTCCACTTTTGCTAGTTAGACGGCGCGTTATTTGAGCGCTAAGTAAGGCGCAAGGTGCTAATGGGCTGAACCCTAATTAGACTCTTAGTTCTCTTTAAAATTGTTTTGTTCAGTTATGAAATAACAGGTGAAATCAGCGGGGTTTTAATAAGATGAGAGTATGGAAACCTGGTCACTGTAATTAAAAAAATATGAAGCATGAAGAATAAGATTAAAATTCAGTTAACATGGTGAAATTTTAATGAATCTCCGTAGGCTATCGAAAAAACCTTATGCACAGCGAATCCCGGGGACTGTAGCCTAGGCTATTTGAAAAAGGTTTTGAACTTTTTTCAGTCAAAACCATTCTATTCACTTACAGGCTGTAAGCCTAGATGAAGAGAGGAGAGCTGTATTGTATGAAGCGCATTTCCAGAACCGAAATGTCCGTCTATAGCAGTGCGCAGGTTTTTCATTGAATGACTATTCACGCATTAGGTGTAAATGACAATTCGTGCATTAGACTTGATATAGGTGTTATCAGCAAAGTTTTTAATGGATAGCCATTGTCCCGTAACAGAAGATTGTCCCTCCAGAAGATTGGCAAATATAGGCTAAATCATAGCTTGATCCAGGATAATCGCGAATAATCTATACATGTAACCTTACACGTACCATCGCACATCGCCTGGATGTTGATGGAGTGGGCTGAAAGTAATTTAATGCGGCATTCCCCTTCGCTGAGGGATGGGAATGTGGTCTTTGACCTATGGACCCTTTTATTATTATGCATTTTTCGATAAAGCCTACACAATAATAATATTTCACATTGTAATCTTGATATTTTGTCATGCTTGTGCACGCCCCTGTGTGTGTGTGTAACAGACAGGAGGGTGTACGCGCGTTGTGCACACGCCTATGAAGACTTATATGCGCCATTAAAATAACACGTAAACAGCTGCGACATGACTATAGATCAGCAATTTCTGCTCGCTCAAGATAGCAATACGCCAAATATTATCCTGGCCACTCCTCATCTTAAGACCAACCCGGCCAGTTCATTTGCAATGGGCGCAAGAATACTTGGTATATAAATGACGTGAGCGGTAGGCGCTATAATGAACCCTACTCTGGCACGTAGGCCCAGCTGAAAAGACACAGTCCTACAAAGACAAAAACAGCATAATGACCTGGAAGAACCCCTATCACTCAACAACCCAGAACCCAAACAGGCAATCTGCATGACCACTTTCAAGCCCTTCAGCAATGGCAAGACTAGGCTTACTTCATTCCAAATCTGTTTACTGCACACAAAATTACACTGTAAAACCTTTTAAAAGACTCACAAACATGCAGTCTACTCAATGAACCTGCAACACTAACTTATAACCACCCACACTCACTTTGGGGATATAAGCCTATCCCTCTGACACATTGCACTGCACTGCAGTTTGTCCTGTGGGCATCTGTGTGCATCAGTAGGGCGATCTTCACTAAGCAGGTCCAACATTCACACTCAAAACCACTTATTAAAATTCTCTCTTGCAAAAAAAAAAGTCACGTAAGTTACTTAATTGGAAAACGGAAACTGTACAACACAAACTCCCTTGCTGAGCCTTTAACAGATTACCCACCGAATTTACAACAAGTATAATGAGATTAACCTTGCACTTTACTTTTTTCTACTTAATTCACTTCAATGCTATTGCCATATTAAAAGGATTCATCAACATTAAAGGGATAGTTCGGAATTTTGGACATAATGTCTCAATTACGACTTACCCATGATGTAGTTGATTGATGGAAACCATTTTCAGATAATTCCATGCTGTCCCTTATTTTGGACATACACACATTGCTAATGCTAGCGCAACTCTGAGGTTAGCATCCACTACCAAACGCACTTAAACACTCCACAGTGCACCCAAAGCAAATAAAATACGACGAGTCTATCGGGGTTATTTTCAGTGATTATACCATCATTTTTCAAGTCAAACTATCGTTGAATCCTTTACTTTGTGCTCACCTAAATTCTCTGTGGAAGTACGGCATTAGTTTAGTAGGTAACGTAAAGTAGCCTATAGCTCTGCCGGCCAAAAACAATATCGCGCGTGTGAAAGAATCAGACTCGTAGTATTGTTAGCTAACGTTCAGGTAAGATGGCATTTCGGTGTGTATTTCAAGGTTGCAAAAAAAATGGGCACCACAAAGTTTTCACCGATTTCCAGTGGAAGATCAACAAAGAAAACAGCTGTGGCTTCTTGCTGCTCGCATGGATGTCACCAATTGAGACTCTAAAAAAGTTAAAAGTGTGTAGTGACCATTTCATGGAGGATGACTATGTGAAAATCAAAAAAGGACGGTCAGAACACCCTCTACTGAAGGAAACTGCTGTGCCATCACCTGTTTTTCTTCATGCACCGAAAACAACTGACGAGCAGGTAACTAATAAATGATTGCATGCGTGATCTATCTATTCAATTTAGCTAGCTAGTTGCCACAATTGGGAAGACATGGAATTGGTCAAACTTTTCCTGCAAATTGGTAGCAAGTGTGCTTGCTTGTATATGCTGTGTTATTCTGTAGCATGTTTGTGTTTAGCTGACTTGTTGTCTACCAAATATGTAACTTTACGGCAAAACGGATTGTGTCGGCAACTGGAGTACAGCAGATAGCCTACAGGCAGATACCCTGGCTAATCTACAGCTAGCTCCGCCGCCGTACTTCCACTGAGAATTTAGGTGAGCACAAAGTAAAGGATTCAACGATAGTTTGACTTGAAAAATTATGGTATAATCACTGAAAATAACCCCGATAGACTGTCGTCGTATTTTATTTGCTTTGGGTGCACTGTGGAGTGTTTAAGTGCATTTGGTAGTGGATGCTACTCGATACCTTAGAGTTGCGCTAGCATTAGCAACGTGTGTATGTCCAAAAGAAGGGACAGCATGGAATTATCTGAAAATGGTTTCCATCAATCAACTACATCATGGGTAAGTCGTAATTGAGACATTATGTCCAAAATTCCGAACTATCCCTTTAATGTTGATGAATCCTTTTAATATGGCAATAGCATTGAAGTGAATTAAGTAGAAAAAAGTAAAGTGCAAGGTTAAGCTGTGAATCCCTTTGATATGGAGTATTTACAGCCTATTTAAAGCATTCATGAAACAAATATCCCTTCATTCGAAGACCCCACTCTTCTTCAACCTTTAAGTCTTCTTTAATAATTCTTTTAATCAGCTAAGATAGTGTCTACATTCTATTTTTTTTTTTAAACGACAAAATGCTTAAATGTATATTGACCACTATGACATTTAGCCATTAATATTGCTGAAAATTATTTAAATCTTGAGATTTTAAGAACCGCAGGATTTGAATCCACAGCTGCCTTTTTACAAGTCCGGCTCCCTAACCGCCTCACCATGCCGCTTCCCCATATCGTCTTAGTGCAGGCTGGCCTGCGAGCTGCCATCCTGCGGGGTGGAAACTGGGCTTCTAACTCCAGGGTGGTGCGTTTGATTACCATCTGGGGTGCTGCCGTTGTACCCTTGAGCCAAGTACTTAACCTGAATTACTGCAGTAAACGTCCAGCTGTGTGAAGGGACTGTATGTGAAAAATGTAAGCTGTGCAAGTCGTTCAAGATAAAAAGCCACCGATAAACGCAGAAATGTAAATGTAATCTGTGTTAAGAAGCTTCTTCACAAATGCTAAGCAAATAAGAACCGGCTGTCACTGGAACGGAGTTTGTACTACGGATCATGAAGGGTCCCCAAGGACTCTCCTCTATTAAAATGAATAAATAACAGTTCTGTAACCTCAACATCGATTTCTATATGACAGTGCAAATAATAAATGCAGTGCATTGGTTTTATATAGAAATGAAGGCAGAACAATGGCACGTGATATTAAAAAAATAAAACGCATATGTATATAGTGTATCAAACTTAATTCCTAACTAAAAATTAATATTGTAAACAGATGGAAACTACAAACTATGTATTTGTATAAAGTTAACTAAAAGAAACCTAGTAAACCAGAGTAATCACCCACAAATCTGTATGATCAACATAAAAAAAATAAAAATAGGTCTAGAAGCATTTGCTACAACTGATGTGGGGCTAAAACTCCACATCAGAGGATCCTGCTGGCACAGACAGGAGAAGACATCCAAGTCTGTTTTTTTTTTTTTTTTGTTTGTTTTTAAAATGTTAATTTAGTCACAAGATAAAGAAGCACGCCAGGTCTCAGAATTCTGGCTGGTTTAAATGGTAAGGCCCAGATATGACAATCTGGAGCGTTTAAAGAGGCAGTTCACCCAAAAATGAAATTAAGATGTTTCTATATACCCGGATTGCGATCTATAGTTTCGCTGAGATTTCACTAGTTTTATAGATATCCGCTGCAGCTCACCATGATATCACCCTGATAGAACTTTGTTTGAAACTTTGCGCGGATACAAGTACAATCACTTCGGTAGAAAGTAGTTTTAGAAAACACAGTGCATAACAAGGTTTGGGCTGCAAAAGGAGAGAATTTCAGGGGAAATCACCATGCACACACTGTAACAATCTCATGCTTAAACAAACTCAGCAAAACTATGTGGATGGATATATACCCCAGGTATATAGAAACATATCTTAATTTCATTATTGGATGAACTTCCGCTTTAATAATGACTAAATTCAACCAAAGAAAAAACCTTTGTGGAAAAATAAATACAGTTGCATGTTCCCCATTTTAAAAGGTTCCAATGAGAAATTTGGCCCGATGCTGTGCTGTGAAAATAATTGTCCAATTACACGTGATTATAATTTTAGGAAAACTACCATCTGCTAATCGTAACTAAGCTAACCAATCAAACGCCAGCACTGCTCTACAGATTTTAGACCGGTTAAAACTAAATACGCCATAAACGTGCAGCATCATCAATATAGTAACATACACAAAAACATCCAGCTGGAAACACACAGTCACAGCAGAATGCCAGCTCCCAGTTATAGGGCACCTCACTGCTTTCTAAGGACTCAAAAAGCTCATCTGAACACTTTATGTTCAGTCAATTTCAGCAATGTTGGCCTGGCTCTTTTTGCCATTTGTGAAATCACAGCTACACAGCCATGTTTGGGGGGGCCAGCAGTGCCAAAATTATGCCCGAAATGATGCAGAGATGTGCCGTGTGCCCTTGGGCTCTGCACTTGTATCATCTAAAATGGTCTGCATAGAGGAACAAGCTGTGCAATTACTTCACAAGAGACCAAGTTAACACTGTCACTTTATTGACACACCCCATTAGCAGAGCAATCACTAGTACCTCTCTAAAAAAAATTAATTATGTGAATTATTTTTAAATATATTTTTTATATTGTCAAATGACTTTTTTTTTTTAAAGACGCAAACAGGAGTGAAACTGTACAAAATTGGACCTGCTTCCTGCCTGTGTGGTCCAAGGTATGAATGTCCAGAGGCCTTTCTGTGTAACATGTAACCGTCTGATGCTGAACCCAGCATTTTGAAGCCGCGGAATTGTAGTTTTTGTGCCGCCATGTTGTCCAAATTGACCGCGCAATAGAGTGAAGGGTCATTACATGGTCATGAAGTCCGGGTCGTCCACCAAGCACGCGAGATATCTTTGGTTGCACATGCCACGTAGGCCAGCTCATGAGAGAATAGAATACTGACTTTAATTCAATAGGGAGGTTTTATAAACCGTGCCTATTAGCTCAGTAGCTTGTGGCAGATTTAATCTGCCCAGAAACAACCTGCAGCAACAGTGTTATTTGATTCTGCTGTCAGAGACACACGCCAGGACCGCTGTAGTCAAGTTTATGTTTAGAAAGAGGCCAAATGGCTGCTGAAACAGTACAGTCCTGCGATGATCACCATTGGTTCCCTAAATGATTGAAGTTTTGCATTTTGTGTATGGTTTCCATTAAAAAATGTAGTGTAATTCTTTTCATGAGTGACTAATAAAGCCTGGGCGTAACTCTTAACATCCTAAGTTTGGCTCCACAAAGGAAAACTTGGCCGCCTTTAGCAATCAGTGTCTCCTGCTATTCCCAAGTACATCTTGAGTCGTCACAGAGGGAATGAACGAAGGAAACTGCAGAAGTTTCTGCGCATACGAAATTAGCCTACGAATTTAAACACTGATCCATGCATTGGACCAAGCTATGAAGTACCTAATGCAAGAAAAGGAATGTCATTGGTCAACATACTCAACTGTTGATGCAACGCTGGAAACGAGCTTGAGTCGCAGAGTGGCTGTTGCCAAAGTGAACGCATTTAGCTTTTGAAATTGGTCCAAGACACCAAAAGCCTAAAGCTGAGCATATTTTTTCATGCAAATATCTTGACTGCAAGTCATCAATTGTAATCAAATGCAATTGTTAATTGCCAAAAAAGGAGGAGTGATTCCGAAACAAGAGGTTTTCACGCCAATGCCAAGCCATTGCTTGAAGACACAGCTACGTTGGCGTGCAACCGAGCTTCTGGAGATTTGCCACCAATATACCCTGCAAGTCTGGATGCGTCCTGTCATCAACCTTTTTTCATTCTTCTTTCTTTGCTTTTTTCAATAACGTGGAAACAAATGCATTCAAATTAATTTGAGACACATCTGAACTACATTTGCTTGCTTACGGTTCAAAATATTTAACTAAGAGAAATTCAATTTTTTGATCTCAACACACTTTACTTTTGCTCAGAATTTATTTATTAATTTATCCCCCCCCCCCCCCTTAATTTACATTTTATTATTTGTTTATCCTACATTTTTTCAAAGTCAACTAAACTGATACTAAATTGCTATTAAATATTAAAAATATACTTAAATATAATTGGCATGACATATATTCCACTCATCCTCTTCCACGGTAGTATTTCCTACAGAAGTGTGAAAGGAGTCAAAATAAACACCAATACTGAACCTCACATTTTTCAAAGATGACTTGACAGTCTAGTGAGCCTGTACTGCTGTATGCTGCATAGTAATTGCTAAGGATCTGTAATGGTGGAGACAAGTCGACCACAGCCGATCTCCTTCACGATATAGGTGAAGGACATCCTAGCCATTCTGAGGTGTTTCAGGTCATGCAGAGATTTTCCTGCACAGAAAACTGATTTCCCGGTCAGCCTTAGAGAAAATGTAAAGAATTGAGTAAACAAGGCAGCACGTTAGCTTGGAAGCGGTAGAGTGTATATGTACAAAAAAAATCAAGCATTTTCACCGGTCAGTCAAAAGAGCAATTTTTAAAATGCTTATTATTTATTTTACTTTCAGCAGATTTTATACAAACTAGGCCAACAACAGACAGAGGTATTACAAAGCAGCCAAGCAACGCAATCCAACCCAACCCAACACCCAACTCTGGTGTTCAGTCCAGACAATACCGTGTATCCTATTCCCATTTCATTATTATAATTTACTGTTTCTTTTCACAATAACTCAATGCCAACCAATTTCTCTCTCTCCAGGAACGCCTTCCCCTGATTTAACACGCATGTCAGTGGAAATGATGTCCGATTAACGTAATTTTGACTTGCAACACATTTTTTAGAAACACACCCCTGATGTAAATCAGCAATTACCTGTGAACTATACAGTAACCAATTCCCCTACACTTCACAAATAGCTAAATAAACATGCAATAGTCTTTGTCTTTTTATTCAAGCGTATGCAGAAGGCTTAAAGACTTCCAACTTCATGTGTGCTGCAGGGTGACAATTGATGGACAAAGTCAAGCAATTCTACAAAGTTAACAAAAGATAAGAGTGAAATGCTCAACTTAGGGAGGCATCTGTGCCTGAATGTTTTGCATTTAGGGCAGTGTTTCCCCTATATGCACCTAGCAGCAGCGTTACGCCGCTCCTGAAATATGACCGCTGCTGCTGAATCTTTTTGTAAACAAAACAAAACAATCCACTCTCTCCCCTTCAAAATGCTGGAGTATACGGCCTTGTAAACGTTTTAGAGTAACGTAAAAACGTTTTAAACGTAAAGCGCTTTCATGGAAAAGTTGCGGTCATAAACTCATTTGAAATGCGATTGTGTCCAAACTTTCTAAGCAAAGCTAACTTTCAGCAAGGTCGTATATGGCCAGTGCTAGCTAGCAAATGCAGCTGTTCTGGCGAGAGAAGGCCATAGATGTACAAAATTTTGAAGTGCTGGACTGCGTTCGGATCCAAAATTTATGCTTTCTTCCTGTCATTCCCTTCCCTTGCTTCTATGTGAATTCCCTTGAATCAAGGGAAGGGAACGACAGGAAGAAAGAATTAAATTTGGATCTGAACGCAGCCCTGTAGTCATGGGCGTAGGATTATGGGAGGAAACGGGGGATGTGTCCCCGCCAATGTTGGAAAGAGTCGAATTGTCCCCCCCCAACCATAATTGATCCCTCTCCCATGTAAAGCTTACAGTCAATAAAGGCTGCAATAACGGTAAAAAAATGACTTAAATTTATGCGGAAAGATATGTAACGCCCGTAAACATAGTATGAATTATTGACCCACCCCCTCGCTACTTCAAACAGTAGCAATGGTTTATCTCATGGCCACGACAAGTTTGAGTTTATGAAAGCACAAATGGGATATGTAGTCAACAATTAGGGGTGATTGCTCAAGCCGATAATACTATGGACTTCAATTCCCATAACCCAGTGTTTTAGCCAGTGTTTTGTGTAACGTTATGGATATGTTATAATCAGGTTGGTTGTAATGGAGAAGTCAGACCGCAAAAAAAGATGAGAAACTTCAGAGTATGAAATCGAGACGCTCGTTACGGGGGTAGAGCAGATGGTTTGTTGGTGTATAGGCGGCCTTTGCTACGTTTCACCTGAAACAGTCCTCTCAACTGAAAATCAAATCAAAATCCCCAGTGAATAAAAGAACCGCCGACCCAGAAGTTTCCCCATTCAGGTAGGCTAGGCTACTGTAGGCGCTGTTCCTAACCTAGCTAACTACTCCTTATTTTTCTACAGTCTATGCCTTATATATATGTTAAAAAAAGTACATGTTTTTTCATAACAACAAGCCATGTATTACAGCCGCAAGTGCGATAACGTTAGGTAGCACTGTGGAAATGTCGACGTTGCTGGACAATTGAATAGGAAATTTCTTCAGGGTTCATCAGAAAACAGTTGTAGCTTCTTAAATGTAGGCTATTTGGTTCCTTAAAATGTTTATTGCCCTGCAGTGCAACATGAGAGGCTGATGTATTCGCAAGCGGCGACACTAAGACACTGTAATTAGCCTAATTTAGAAGTTCAGAGAAATGTGAATACCATAATTGGGATGTCGACGACTACCACTAAAGGCAGTGGTTGTTAAACTCGGTCCTGGGGCCCCCTGCATATGCTGGTTTTCGTTCCAATCACAATTGCAATCCCAGAATTTGAACAGGTTGTTGATTTTTCTTAATTAGGTGTTTTTCATGTTTAGAGGGATTATTTCCCTTCTGAAGCCACATTATGTTAGAAATAGCTATGCATGTCATGAATAATAAAAGTCAAATATTCACATTGTGCTATATTGCAAACAATTACAAAAAGAGAGGTAAAAATGTTTTAACTGATCAAATGAAACAAATTAAAGACTGAGGTGAACACATTGGCAACTAAAACTAGAGACTTGGTAAATAATGAACAATTCAAAAGACAAAGCAAATGATAATGAGCCAAACGTGCATTGTGTTAATAAGTTTAAGGAAAAATTAAGGAACTTAAAACACAAGTGTTCAACTACTGAATTAGGAGCCTATTGATTCACCTCAGTCGTTAAATTGATCAGTTTAAAAAAATGTTACCTTGTATTATTGTTTGCAAGATAGCACTGTAAGCACAATGTGAACATGGCATAGTCTTCATGGTATGCATAACTATTTCTGACATAATTTGTCTTAAGAGGGTAAATAATCCCTCTAAACATGAAAAACACCTAATTAAGAAAAATTAACAGCTTGTTAAAATTCTGGGATTGCAATTGTGGTTGGAACGGAAACCAGCATACACAGGGGACCCCCAGGACCGAGTTTGAGAACCACAGTTTAAAATGTTATAAACTTATCTTATCCACTAATGTACTGATTAGCCTACCATGGCTTTAGATTTATATGAAAGCATCTCAAATCTCACCTAGTGCTTTGAAAAAAAAAAAAAAAAACTTCTCCAAAATGTTCATAAATTTTACATTTTATTTTAGAAAATGCCCTGGGTGAGGTTGTGTATAAATGCAGGAAATGAGTTTTAAAAGGCTCAAATGTTTCTGGGGGAGGACCCCCAGACCCCCTGAGACTTCATATTGCTTTGCTCACAGGAATGGTTGAGGGCCTCAGTCCAATAGTCATGGTTCGCTACTGTTGGATGGTATATTATTAGTGTCCCCCTCCATTATCATCACAAAGAACATTTACTGTTTGTGGTCCCCCCCCCCCCCCCAATGTTCAAATGAAACCTACGCCTCTGCCTGTAGTTGTCCTTGACTGTACTGTATGTACTTAGGCCTCGAGAGCCCCTCTGGTGCTGGCAGACACAAAGAAACCTCCCGGCAGGGTGTGCTTTGTGAGTGCACAAAAAAAATTTTATAGGAATTTTTATTTATTTATTATTAGATATATATATATATATATATACAGTCAAGCCGGAAAGTCTCCCCACCCCTTTCACCTTCTCCACATTTTATTACGTTACAGACATATTCTACAATAGATTGAGTTCATTTTTTGTCTCAAAATTCTACACAAAATAGCCCATAATGACAAAGTGAAAACAGGTTTTTAGACATTTGTGCTAATTTATTAAAAATCAAAATGTAAAATATATGTACACAAGTGTGCACACCCTTTGATATGACACCCAAAAGTGAGCTGAGGTGCATTTTGTTTCCACCGATACTGCTTGAGATGTTTCTACAACTTAATTGGAGTCCACCTGTGATAAATTCAATTGATTGGACATGATTGGGGATTGCCAACACCTGCCTATATAAGGTCCCACAGTTGACAGTGCATGTCAGAGCAAACTCCAAGCTATGGGGTCAAAGGAATTATCTGCAGACCTCAGAAACAGGATTGTGTCAAGGCATAGATCTGGAGAAGGGTACGGACAAATCTCTGCAGCTTTACAGGTCCCAAAGAGCACAGTGGCCACCATCATTCGTAAATGGAAGAAGTTTGGAACCACCAAGAATCTTCCTAGACCTGGCCGCCCGGCCAAACTCAGCAATCGGGGAAGACGGGCCTGGGCCAGGGAGGTGAGCAGGAACCCGAGGGTCACTCTGACAGAGCTCCAGCGTATCCTTGTGGAGATGGGAGAACCTTTCAGAAGATCAACCATCCAGGCAGCACTCCACCAATCAGGCCTTTATGGTAGTGGCCAGACGGAAGCCCCTCCTTAGTAAAAGGCACATCACAGCCCGCTTGGAGTTTGCCAAAAGGCACCTAGAGGACTCTCAAACCATGAGAATCAAGATTCTCTGGTCTGATGAAACCAAAATGGAACTTTTTAGCCTGAATACCAAGCGTCACGTCTGGAGGAAACCAGGCACCGCTCATCACCTGGCTAATACCATCCCTACAGTGAAGCATGGCGGTGGCAGCATCATGATGTGGGGATGTTTTTCAGCAGCGGGAACGGGGCGACTAGTCCTGATAGAGGGAAAGATTAATGCAGCTAAGTACACCGAGATCCTTGAAGAAAACCTGCTCCAGAGCGCTCTGGACCTCAGACTGGGGAGAAGGTTTACCTTCCAACATGACAACGACCCGAAGCACACAGCCAAGAGAACAAAGGAGTGGCTTCGGAGAAAGTCTGTGCATGTCCTTGAGTGGCCCAGCCAGAGCCCAGACCTGAATCCAATTGAACATCTGTGGAAAGAGCTGAAAATGGCTGTGTACCGACGCTCCCCATCCAACCTGATGGAGCTTGCAAGGATATGCCAAGAGGAATGGGCAAAAATGTCCAGAAACAAGTGTGCCAAGCTCGTAGCTGACCCAAGATGCCTTGAAGCTGTAATCGCTGCCAAAGGTGCAGCAACCAAGTATTAGGCTAAGGGTGTGTACAGATATGTAACCCCTAAATAACCTATTTTTGTCAGTAAAATAAAATTGCATATTTTCTAAAAACCTGTTTTCACTTCGTCATTATTGGCTATTGTGTGTAGATGTTTGAGGCAAAAAATGAACTCAATCTATTGTAGTATAAGTCTGTAACGTAATAAAACGTGGAGAAGGTGAAAGGGGTGGGGAGACTTTCCGGCTTGACTGTATATGTATATAAGTGCTTCACCTCCGCTGCTACAACTCCATCCTAGGGGAAACACTGTAGGGACAAGATTTTTACTTAAGGGAATGTGAATTTTTGACCCCCCCCCTCCAATATGGGAGGGCCAGAGAGGACCACCGGCAGCAGCTGAACCACATACATACCAGGCACTCATATACCCACGCCAGTTTACCACCTTAGCCTGTTCTGAGCCAGGAAAATCCCTGTCATGTTCACCTGCCAGCCTGTCAATGCAAAAGGCTTCTTTATAAAATGGACTTTGAATTTCTGCTTGCCACGTGGCCTCGCTACATTTTGACACTTGTATGTAACAGTTTTGCATTACAGCACGTTCCTCAGACGACTTTTAATTTTGCCACACGCTACATTGCATCGTCCTGCAGTTTGCATTTATGGTCTCTGTGAACCATTACAGTCTCTTTCCATACGCAACACTGAGATTTGTTCCATTTTTGGGTGAGTGCAGACCAGTTTTACTTAAATCTTATTGGCATTTTGGTTTTAGCACCCCAGTTAAGCGCCATTTGACCGTCTCCTTTTCCAATTTAGTACCTTGCTATTCCTGAAGTGCCAAATGTGTAGTAATGAGTTATGTCACACTGCAATTAAAACATACTCGGAACAACCGAGCTGGAGCTGTGCCCCGTTAGCAGGCCTGGCGGAAATGGGCACCGTGACGCGGTGGCACAAATGGGCACAACGGCAGGAGAGATGACTCACCGCCCCGACCTGCTCTGTCTCTTCTCCGACCAGCAACTGCTGGCACAGCTGAGGCTAATTCTCTGCGAGTGTAGTGAGCCCCAGGCAGATAGTTTATGAGCACTGTCAGGCTAGGAACTCAAATGTTTTTTTTAAAGGCAGTGGCAATTGATGAAGTCAACAGAAAACAGAGGAGAAGTAATTTCCCACATCCTACGCAATCGAAACGATACATAACACTAATTTACATAATACGAGTCCAGAGCTAAGCCTTTGTTGTCTTCTCACAACTGCGTGCTTCAAAAACAGTCTAAACAACTTGCCCTGAGTTCCGACATTTTCTGTTTAACATTAGTCAACCTCTTCCGCATCTAAAGATAGACTAGGCGCACAAATTTTGAGAAAAGGTGCTCTTTATTGCCCAGTGGCACACAATGCACCTCAGTTTCAAATCCAAAGGATCACAGCCTCGGCTTTCCTGAAAATTAAAATGGCTCTTTGAATGGAAAATGCCTGGATGTATCAAGTATTTATAAATTAGCCTTTCATTTCCAGTAGTGTGAACAGTATGTCGGTCTTATTAAACACTTCTCCTTATGAACTTGTTCTCATGCTGTAATTTTAGATGGCGATGAAGAGGCGAGTCCACTGTTGACATCCACATTTTTCACAGAGCAGGGCTGGCTCTTGAAACATTACTTACTCTGCTGAGAATACAAGGAGAAAACTGGATTTCTCTAAGAGGTTAATTGCTCAATTTATCTGAAGTGGTCCCCTTTCCCCTGCAAATTCCCAAAAGATCCCAACATCCGTTTCTGTTCCGTTGTATGCCCTATGCAAAAATGAAAGAAATGCATCTCCAACAGCATCAATTTCCAACAATCAAACAGCAGGGTGAAATTACTGGTGAGAAAAGCGGAGGGATTCTATGTTTATATGTGTGGAGGGAACCAGGTATTTAATAATGTTTATCTTCAGCAACATACAGTTGAAGTCGGAAGTTTACATACACTTAGGCTGAAGTCATTAAAACTCATTTTTAACCACTCCACAGATTTCAAACTATAGTGTTTGCAAGTCAGTTAGGACATCTACTTTGTGCATGACACAAGTATTTTTTCCAACAATTGTTTACAGACAGATTATTTCACTTTTAATTCACTATATCACAATTCCAGTGGGTCAGAAGTTTACATACACTAAGTTGACTGTGCCTTTAAATTTTTTATATTTGGTCACATATATATGCCATGCTTTTTAACTTGAAGGGTTTCTTCTCCTGACTTATTTTTCCATAGAGTTCAATAGAAAAATTTGTCAGGAGAAACAACCCTTCAAGTGACCCATCCATATCTATTGCATATCTGGCAGCAGAGTGATGGTTTGAGGCTTGTTTGATACCTCAGACCCTTGATGACTTACAGCCATTTTACCAATCATGTATTCCATACTGTTCCAGCATAATTTACAGCTAAATCTAATCCCCCACCCCGCAATTCCCATAGAGATCCACTCAAATACAAACATTCTTCTGTATTTGTAAGAACATCATGACACAGCACATACATGCAAAAAAGGTTTTTGACAGAGAACAGAGGGTTAAAATGGCTGCAATTTCAGAATGTCATTTTTAAAACAGCAGCTGTGCACTTGTGCATTTGCCAACACCACTGCTCGCTTTAAGCAAATATCTAGCACGAGTAGTGGATTCTTCACTAGCTGACAGCTGTACGTAAAGAAAGCACCAAACAGCTAACGCACAGTGCTGTAACCCATGTCAACCGCTTCACTAAAGGGCTTACTAAAACCAAGCAGCCAGTTTACTTGAAAGGTAAATTGTTCAAGGAGTAGGCTATCTAGTGATATTGCATAAGACCGTTATAAATAAGGGCATTTATAAACAAACTTTGTAAGGGTCACTGGCACGGACTTGGAAATGTTACCCTTCGTACATTTTAGGCATAGTGCACTGGCAAGACTGAATGTGAGACTGCCAAGCCTAATTCAGCTAGTGTAACTGGTGGGAACTTGACTTTGGGGTCTCGTCTTTGCAAACTTACAGTACCAGTCAAAAGTTTGGACACACCTACTCATAGAAGGTTTTTTTCTGTTATTTTTACTGTTTTCCACATTTTGGAATAGTAAAGACATCAAAACTGAGAATTAAATTATGCAAAAATTATGCAAAAACCAAAAAAGGGTTAAACAAATAAAAAAGTCTTCAAAGTAGCCACCCTTTGCCTTGATAACGGCTTTGCACATTCTTGCCATTCTCTCAAACAACTTCTGTGGTAAACAGGTATTCCACAGGTAAAAAGGTGATGACTGTATAAAAGGATATCAAAAGACTCCTGATATCTTATTTCCAGGTACTCTTAGAAGCGATACTATAACCTCGGCATTTGAATGGATCTCTATGGGAATTGGGGGGTGGGACTAGATTTAGCTTTAAATTACACTGGAACAGTGTGGACCACATGGTTGGCTAAATGGCTCTAAGTCATCAAGGGTCTGACATATCAAACAAGCCTTAAACCATCACTCTGCTGCCAGAAATACAGTAGATATGGATGGATAACTTGAAGGGTTTCTTCTCCTGACTTATTTTTCCCATAGAGTTCAATAGGAAAATTTGTCAGGAGAAACAACCCTTTAAGTGATCCATCCATATCTAGTCCCACCCCCCAATTCCCATAGAGATCCATTCAAATGCAGAGGTTACAGTATCGCTTCTAAGAGTACCTGGAAATAAGATATCAGGAGTCTTTTGATATCCTTTTATACAGTCATGATGGCATCACCTTTTTACCTGTGGAATACCTGTTTACCACAGAAGTTGTTTGAGAGAATGGCAAGAATGTGCCAAGCCGTTATCAAGGCAAAGGGTGGCTACTTTGAAGAATCTAAAATATAAGACTTTTTAAAAAAATTTTAACCCTTTTTTGGTTTTTGCATAATTTAATTTGTGTTATCTCAGTTTTGATGTCTTTACTATTCCAAAATGTGGAAAACAGTAAAAATAACGGAAAAAGACCTTCTATGAGTAGGTGTGTCCAAACTTTTGACTGGTACTGTATTTATCAAAAGTGATTTTCCACAGAGATTTTCCTGATCCTATGAGATATAAATTGCCAGCAGAACTTATAATGTAATCGTTTATTCCATTCAATGAGTTAGGCCTAGTTGTGTTTGTATCTAGCAAGCTACAGATGACTTTGGGAGCATAAAAATCTACATAGCTGGACTGCGTTCAAGGTAAAGAAAAGATTTAATTACTGGTTTATTATCATGAACGTAAATACTGTACTTTGTAGCATAATTTATGCAGAAGATGAGTT
Organism: Synaphobranchus kaupii; assembly: GCA_029718625.1. Lineage (NCBI taxonomy): Eukaryota > Metazoa > Chordata > Actinopteri > Anguilliformes > Synaphobranchidae > Synaphobranchus > Synaphobranchus kaupii. The sequence goes on along the minus strand of CM056376.1, from coordinate 82,587,549 downwards.
GCAGTGAATGCAGTGCTATTCCTAATATTAGCAATGTGGATAATGTTAAACAATTTAAACCTCCTGATGTTCATATTCATATTTCTCTCTGGTCCTCATATTTACTCACTTCTCCTCATGTCTCTGTAATGTGCACAGAGTGCCTATTAAAATGTGGATAAAGACTCCAAATCGACTTAAGAATAAGAATACATAATTATGCTTCAATTACAGATGCATGACAATTTTTCAGGCAACCTACCTCAATTATTAAACAAATGATCTAATTAATTATTTGATTAATTATCTTTGTACATGGCAGCTGAGTCTATGCATTGACTCTCCAGAGGCACATATTAATGTAGCCATACAAAGTCCTATTTGCAATTTAGCACATATATTGCAAACTTTCTGATAGGATGAAGCACCAGCCAACTTTAAATGAACAAACGTTTCTGGTTACCATCCATATTAAAATGAAATAATTTTGCATCTCTTTGTCTCCCACGCACATACTGGCTGTGATCCGGTACAGCTGTGCGACTGTTTCCCTTAGCACCCTCCGCCAGTGAGCGCGTCTCTCACCACACTCGCCGTCTATCCCACTCCCCGTCGTTTCGCCGTCTTGTCCGTGGCTGCGGACACGCAGGGAACACGCAGGAAACACACGGCAGACACATGCGAAGAGCGTGGGGGGGGGGGGGGGGGTAGCAATGGCAGAGCAAGGGAGCATGTTTACGCCATAGTTCTGTACAAACACAACGTACATTAATACAAATACAACTACGCAAAACTGAATTGAAGTCCCTGAGCCATACGAGTACTCATGTAGCACTTCCATTCAGTCGAGCCCCTGAGCAGCAGGCCATTGCAGAATGTTTTTCTCTCCCTTTTCTCTCTGCAAAGCATAAGTTCATGGCGAAATGACGCGTCTCCGTCGGCCAATAACAATCCTCCCTGCCCTGAAGGAAGAGTCGACGATTAGTCTCTGGCTTGCTACTCTGGCGTGCCGCTGATGGGAAACAGGTGGCAGTATTGTTTTTTTTTTTGTTGTTTTTTACTGCGGGAAATTGGTCCTCCACGCACAAAGAAAAGCAAATTTGAAGGAGTGATTTAATAACTCTGTTACGCAGGTGGCCATGTTTTTGTGGAAAAAAAAGTTTCACGCTAAGGCTGTTCTTCAGCGGTGAGAAGAACCAACCATATCCCATATGATGGAAATCTGACACCTTGTTGCCCCAAGCCTAATGGTAGTCAAAAAGGTTTCTTGCCCATTTTATGTTGACAATGTGAAACATTTTCAATGTAAAAGTATTGGGGGAGGGGCTGCAGGGCAAAGGATCACACTCCTATGCAAGCTATTGACTATTTTTTCCACACAGCACAACAGGAGAACCTTTTCCAATCATAGGAAACACAATCAGTATCTGGTGGGTTCCTGGTGAATTGTCACACGGAGAAAATGCACTGGTAATCCACGGAACTAGGGATGCCCCGTTCTGGATTTTTTCACCGATTTACTTTTTAAAGACCAGCCAATACTGATTTCTTTTATTAGAAATACATTTTATTAGAAGTTATTATTCTATTATTATGCCTTATAAAATACAAAAAAAAAGATGCAAGGATTATAATTAGCCTATTTATTGAGAAAACCAATGAACAGCCCAACAAGATGCATTTCTGAGCTAACAGTAACAACAAAGCTTTGGAACATTTGAACAGCTTTTAATTTAAAAATGAAAATGAATTGAAAATGAAAAGAAAAAAAAAAGGTCTCTAAATGTGGCTACATTTTACCAGCTTGTAATTCAAGAAAATGAAAAAAAAAAAAAGGTCTCTGGATGGGGCTGCATTTGAACAGCTTTTAATATGCTATTAGAATGCCAGCGGTTAAACCGAACACCTCGACAAGCCTAGTCCAAACATTTTCTGCGGTCATTATGTCCAGGCCAGGTCCACTAAGCAGCGAGATACTAGTGACGCACAGTAACTAGGAAGTGCCGTAAACTGTCCCGGATTGGTCCACAAAATATGAAATATAGTGCCCAAACGATACAATAACTCAACAGATCAGCAAATGGGAAGACATTAGATGAAGAAAAAGCTTGTATTGCGACGACATGCTCTCGTGGGAAAACTTGTGGGACTCTGTATTTTGACCACATTTGGTACCATTGACTTGGCCTTAAAGACATATACTGCAGCCACCCGCACTGGAGCCAGAGAGCAACGCACTTAACATCACCAGGAAGTGAGCTTCAACAACGAAGCCCGGTTTTGGCCCCTTGGTCTGTGGTTGCGGGAATCCAAGCCTGCACCTAGCTGCTGAGTGCAAGTCCAAAGATGTGCAAAAAAAAACGAAAGAACAAAAACGACACCCTAGTCTTCCAGATGTAGGCGCGTCTAAGGCAGTTGGGGCGGATTTTCCTGCAGTCATGGACTCCACCCTTTCGCTCCAATGCACTTTCCTTAGTTGCAAAACGGTTGCAAAAAATACAATGGCAGCGCCCTGTCTAGGCCAGTTTTGGGCTTCACACCGGCGCGAGCCATAGGACGATGAACAGATGACGTCGTCATCACTTTGTCCATATTTCTTTGTACAGTCTATGGTGGGAACACATTTGACTATTGTCCTACAGGCTACCAAAAACCCGCAATATTACTTGATTCTGAAATTTAGGCGAGCCGGTTCCAAACCCAAGCCAATCAAATCAGCTGTTTTGCTTTTTGGAGGATAGAGAAGGGTGGGAGGGGCATATATTATGTAATATACTGCAGTATATTTTAAATATATTGTGAAGATAATTTTGATATATTTACTAATACAATGCAGTCTATTCTTTTTCCATAAGGGCAGAGTTTATGGTGCAGTTAAAATTGACTGGACATATAATGTTTTGGATTTAAGGAATTTATTGGTGAGACATTCTTACAATCACTACACGTTGGTGGGGACGTGTACCCCGCTTCCCCACCTAAATCTATGCTTATGGCAGGATAGGGTTTCCTGCAGAGCATTTCAGGCCAGTCAGACTGGACCATATATTTAGAGTGCACATTATACAGTATATATAGATTGATTATATTTAAATGAAAATACCAACTGTTTAAAACATCATTATTATTATATTCTGTTAAATAGAACATTATTTTATTTGAGGGAATATGGCTACATTGTGACTGGATGGAGGATGTCCTCCTTAGGACATCATTTTCTGTCAAGCCTTCTTCGTGTAACAAATTGTACTACAATTAAAATGGGTGTGCCAGTTTTACAATGCGGTTATAGAAGAGGAAAGACTGTGTTGCCATATCACAGTAGCACAGGTACTTAAAGGCAGACTTCACTTTTCTGAATATTTTAAATGTCATTTCAGTTTTATTGTACAGTTTTTGTGTACGACAAAGGATATTGTAGATACTTACAGACGTTCCTGATGACCAGCCGGCTTTACAATGGCTGCTGCAGGGGCATTAACAAGTTTATGGTTTAAAGCAAGAACAAGCGTTATGTTTCCAGCTGTACGGAAGAACATATTCATTTTATAGTGTTTATTCACAAATATAAAAATAAAAATCTGTTTTAATTTAGTAAAGGTACATCTGTTCTTTGCAGCTCATGAGCAGCGCAAGCTCTTCACTCCCAGGACCAGAGAGGCGTGGTTTAGATGCAGCCGGCCTGACTAAGGGGTAGCTACTGCACTGCCTGTTCTTGCATGCCGAACATTAACAAAGTTAATAACAAACTGAAACTGAAGCCACGATTATATCTGACTTGTGAAACAGAAGAGTTTCAGCTATGCGCCAAATGTTATTTATTCGAGCCGATTTCACGGATGAGGAGTTGTAACAGATAGAGGCTCAGAGGTGGTGAAGGTGAACTGCCGTGATGACGTCCCATTCGAGGACAACTAGCCACATTTGCAATATATCTTGGGTGTCTAAGAGTAGTTGATGAAAAGTTTAAAAAATATATATACAGTATATAAAATAACTTTAGTCATTTTTTCCCCCTTTTTTCCAGAACTGCAGAAGTAGGACCCATTTTTAGTCCTGTCGATCTGTTGTCGCTTTGAGGAGCTTCTCTCATGAAGCTAGTACTGTTGATACGGTGTAGCATAATGGAACTGGACTTGTAACCGAAAGGTTGCAGGTTCAATTCCCAGGTAGGACACTGTCGTTGTATCCTTGAGCAAGGTACTTAACCTGAATTGCTTCAGTATATATGTACAGCTGTATGAATGGATAAATGTAATAAGAAGTTATGCAAGTCGCTCTGGATAAGGGCGTCTGCTAAATGCCGTAATGTAATGATACTGGAAGCCATGCTACCGCTTTCCTTGACCACAGCGGTCTCAGGCTGTATGCATCAGAGGAAATAGTTCCAACCAAAGATGAGATGATATTCCATTTGAAAGATTATACTAATCAGGTAATATATGCCGGTACAATCTCTGGAGGCATAATGTTGCTGTATAAGCTGCTCCGGAGTTACTCGAAGTGCAGTTTTCTTGCTCTAAATCTGTTGATTCTCCTACACCAGCTATTGTGAAGCCAGCAACTTATGCAAGTTAAAATATGCTTCATTGCACAAAACAAAACTGTCGGGGCCAATGAAAAACATACATTAAAACTACAATAATATTTAAAAACTTCAGGATGTGAACTATCCCTTCAAGTGTGTAATTTGTGACATCAGATGATTATGTTTTGGTCTTTACTTTTACACACCGAGACAAATAAACATATAATGTAGGAATCTTTTTGTGTCATCATTGTTATTTTAGTGATTTGAGTATTAATCTAGTAGGCAGGTTACCCCACTTGACAGAACTTGCAGTACTTTTATGAAGGGATTATACATTCTTTGAGGCCTCATTCTCTGCAGTCATTCACTGTAGAATTGTTGGCCATTTTGGCATGCGACTTTCGTGAGCATTCAGTGGTTGGCTAAACAACCGCTGCTCATAGAATTGCTTACCCATCACAACATCCCCATTTGCTTTGTTTCAAGTTATGTGACTGCTTTCCTTTCCCATCATTCAAAATTCTATAGATGTTTTCAGTGTTCTGATTACATTCACCTTCCTGCTGTATCGTTCTGATGGCAGTCTTTCTTTGTTGGGCCAATCCAGGGACACAGGATGATTGATGGCAACACCCTCAATAACATTTGATTCTAGTTGCGTTTCCCCTGGTCAGGTAGAGGTCATGTCTCCGAGCTGCAACTGCCTTCACCCACCCCACCTCAAGACCCTTACTACCTAGACTAATTTCTTGGGCAAAACTTTGCATGATAAATACAACAGTGTTACATCACTGCGGAATCTTGGACATAGCCAGCTAAGAACACAGCCAACCCTCACATCTGCAATGTCAAAGCTCTAGGCACCAACCAGAGTGTGTGACAAATGCCTTTATTTCTGAACCCAAATCTTTTCCTCAAACTGAGCACGCCACAGCGTTATGTGCTGGCTCATATAAATTTGAAAAATGACTTTAAAAATGACTTTCTATCAAAGTGAACAGTGTGGTTCAGGGAAGCCTTAAATACTCTGTGCACAGCTGACATTCAGTCAGAGATACAAATGAGTGAGGGTAAGATTCTGGCACCCGGCTAAGCTGTCGCAAGCTTCTGAGCGTGGCTTTGGGCCTTCCCCTGACAGAAAACATCCATCAATGTGCATAACCTGCAAAACAAAAAAAATTGTTTGACTATCAGAATTTTCTTTCTGCCCTGTGAGAAAAACAGTGGGAGGACCATGAATGAACATTTACTCAGCTCTGATGCACACATTCAAATACAATTTGTTCAAAGAAAGAGTGTATCAAGAATGTGTTACGTATCTAGTTCACTGGTAGGACCAGTAAAGTGTTTTGATGATTACCGATAGTGCACATCTATCCCTCTAGTCAGTGATGCAAGTCTCTTTACAGTGTGACTCTCAGAACACATACAAGAGGTGGAACAGCACAACTGCAGTGTCAGAAAAGGGAAGATGGAGGCCACAAGAAAATAGTCTCGCCCACTATTCTTTCACCTCTTTCCCGCTTCTTGCCTGCGGTTTCATTTCAACTTACTAATAAGTCAGAGAAACTGATACAGGCGCTTGAGTGAACAGCACAACTTGATGGTTAATAACAAACAGGAGACATAATCAGAAAGACGCCACTTTATCTTCATTCGCATGAATTACCTCGACTTCACGTGCACTTAGTCCATGTACGAGACAGTATTATCATCAAAGTGAAAGCTATTGAAAATTTAGGCCTACACAATATGAACCGAGTTAAAACTAACCAACAAAACACAGTTTCAAGATTTTTAACGTCTATTTGGAAAACAAAATCCCTCTTGATCTTCGCTGCTGATCTGTAGATTAAGTAACGGCAACATTTCGCAACTGACAGCTGAGAGGCTACACCTTACTTGGCTAATAAGCCCTGTTGCAACCCTGCATGGGCTGCTGACGGACTGGACATGCAGGCTTCCTCATAAACGGTTTGCTTTCTACTGTCGACAAACTTCAGTTTGCTACCTGAAGGAAACCTTTACCTGATTAGAAAGGAGAATTATCCTATTGCAGGCTCTCTCTGTAAATGGTATTAGAATCCTGCCTTATACAAACTCAGCAGCTATACTCAAACTAGGCTTATGCTCAAATACTTTTTAACAAAGAAAAAAAAGTTTTGTTTTTTTTTGTCTTCCAAGCATCTGAAACAATCGGAGGTAGCCTCTTCCAGAAAAGAAATGTAAGAGTTCTTCTTCCATTTTCTTCATTACAAGTTAACATACAATTAATTTTCTTCTCCATTTTGGATTTCTCAGGGTTTTCTGTTCATTTGTTTGGCTATCTTGAGCTAAACGATTGCTCCATTTTGAGCATGCCTAGGCCAAATAATATGCTATTGATAGGACACAATTACACATATGCTAAAAACTGTTGGTCATTGACTTACAAAATGGCACAATTAATTTTACACCATACCACTTTTTTTCTTTTTTTTTTTACAATAGCAAAATCTTCCAATAATTATTAGAATCATCATAATAATTACGGGACTACTGTGTAAAACAACAAATGATCCAGTTCACATGTAATTTGGAAACTGTCCTGCCCTCTATTAAAGTGACACTGTTTAAAATCCTTGTTCAGTCATTGCTGCTGCAAGTAAAACACACAAAGAATAGTGGTTGTATTAGCGGTGGTAGTCCATGGTTGCCAAGCACTGACAATGAGTATTGCGCTGCAACTGTTTCTGTTGCACCCAAACTATAACACTGTGCCACCAACCAAAAGAATCAGCGAAATTAAACATACTGTGGGTTTGTTTTTTTGTATTTAGGGATGGTATTGCACTGAGTTTTGTGTTCATTGCAACTAAAATTCCATACTGTTACACTGTATGTGTCTTACACTGATTTTCAGGGAAATGCTCACCTATGCCTTATTGCATGTCTGGATTCTGCCATTCTGTCCATGTTTTGACAGACACAGATTCCACAAGGTCCAACCAACTCAATTAATGGATCAAATTCTTTTTTTTAAATTACAAAAAAACACTAACCCTTCTCTCCCTTTATTTTGCAGGTCTTGCAGCATGCACTGTGACAAAGCACCAATTTGACTGCAACTTTGCCTATCTCGCGCTCTATTGGTGTCTACTCACTGTGTTAATTGTACAGTTTGTAAGCCGTTTTGACTAAAAACATCGGCCAAATGCCCAAACTGTTAACTGTGAACTGACTTGCACCTGGGTAACTAAAGAACACCAAGTCCTGTGGTTGCCAGACCGACCTTTTACTTCAGGGTTCAATGTTAAGGATTTTCCTCACACTTGCCCCTTCAGGCAAGTTGGCAAGACATGCAGGCTACTTGCCCAAACTAAATTTATACTTGCCTAACTATGGCAAAGTTTACCTGTGACATGATCTGCACAAAAAACTAAAAGCTTTTATAATAACATGCAACTTATTATTTATGATCAAGCAGCCCAACATTTGATACTGAACAAATGTTAGAAATCAATATTAGATTAATCAATACATTAGATGAAGGGTCTTGTTAGATTAAATGTTACATTAACATTAGCTCAGTTAATAATGTGGTAAGTCAACGACAGTGACAAATGCTAATTAACTTACAGTATGTGAAAAAGAAGTGAAATGAAAAGCATTAATGTGGCCTGCACTGTATGCCAGTTTACTATGCTTTATTAGTTTCGCCTCATCCTTAAAAAGTGATGATAACATCAGAACTGACTCGAGACACTGTTGAATTTGCACTGTTTGTTTCTTCTCAGTTGCTATGCTCCTTAATACGTTGAGCACTCTGTGCATACTGGTAGTAGAGTCTACAGTGCATACTGGTAGTAGAGTCTACAGTGCATACTGGTAGTAGAGTCTACAGTGCATACTGGTAGTAGAGTCTACTGTACCAATGTTCTGAACCCCCGGTTGATCATTTGGTCATAGTAACCAACTGGACCCCGCCTTGTGACCCTTTTCTTCTCACACACAACTGGGCTTATATGTCAGCTTAGTGGCGTTAATAGGAAACTTGATCCTACTGTATTTCTGATTTTCCCTGAAACGTCAATTGTCCAATCAGGCAAGTGGCCAAGCAGTTTTACTTGTCCGACGCCTGGTTTTACTTGCTCGGAGCAAGCAGGCAAGCATTGTTGTTGAACCCTGTACACACTAAAGCTGCAAACATCCAAGCAGGCGACAAAGCCTTAAGCTACAGGCTGTAAATCACTGTGGACTGGCCTGCCTCACTTTGTCAAGGGATGACAGAATGTAATGTCAAACACACATGTAAGGTCAACACACATTTTACAGTATACATCAAATCAAAAACAAGGGAACATCCTCTCTCCTCTCAGTGAAACACACAGTCAGCTGCCTGCAGGAGAGCCAACTGGAAAAGGAAGCTAAAATGCTTCCATGCTTTTCCTTTTCTCCACAACCTTCCACACATGTGCTACACTGTTCCTCTGACACACATTAACACAAAGTGCCCTGCTGTACAGTGACAGGCATTTCCATGCCCTCACAAATTCTCAGCAGGAAATAAGGCTTGGGAGTAATAAAATATCCTTCAAAGGAAATGATTTCATTTCTAAACAGGAGGACAGGAGGCCTGACACAGCATGTCTATTCTGTATGGATATTTACTTCAAGTTCACTTCTGATTGCAAGCCCACTAAATGGTCACAATGCTGATGGGTTATTGTGTAAATGCCATGTTAATTATGTAATAAACGTGTTATTGAAATAACCGATACTAAAGCGTCCTGTAGGGGGGCAGTAGGTTGTAAAACCTTTCAGGATAAAACAACCAATTTAAAATTTTGATTGCAAAAATAATTCTTGTTTTCTGTGGTAATATACTTAGACATTTATCAATTTGATTGCATTGGGTATTTAAACATTCCTCACTACGTTGTGGTCAGTGAAATTCAATCTGCAATGAAGAACAGGCCCTATTTTCAGGCTAGTATAAGCATGAACAAACAGTGGTCAGAAACGGAGGAGCAACATGTGGGGCAGTGGGTCGAGCACCAGGCTGTGGACCTATGGGGGCTGCAGTTTTGAATTCCATGTGAGGTTACTGCTATATTACCCTTCAAGCAAGTGTGTGGCAGATGACATCTTATGAAGGGGCTTCTGCTACACTCATAAAATAGGGTGTTACATAAGCAGATGAACAGGAAGATTTACTGTTAGATTAGTGCACAGAAAGGGTGTGTGTTTTATTTTAACATTGGTGGGTCTACATCTGACCACTGTCCAACAGGCTACCCCCTACTAGCAGTTATTGAGTCCACTTATTAGTCAACATGTTTATGATTCCCATCTAATCGCCTGCTCTCTGCAACAGTATATCCGTTTTGTGTTTGTTTATTTAGCCTTGGTTGAACTATCCCCAGGGTAAAGAAAGGAATTAGCTCACAAATAATAGCTACATGAACAGTTATTGATAGACAGAAAAAAATGTCTAGACGGCTAGCAAAACAGTAACCATCAAATCTACGTTAGGCTGCTTTCGCAAGAAAGCATACATTTATGCCAAGATAGTGGTCAGATCTGGTAACGTACGTAGGTCTGTGGAAGGTACAAAAACATCAGCGTTACAGAAGCCGATGGGAAGTGTTCAGCCAAACAGCTGGCTTGTGTTAAGTTAGCTCCCTGGAAGCAACACAGCGATCCTTGGTGAACATGGAGCCGCAAGCTAAATAACAATCCACAGCGATCACTAACGTTAACTAAGGTTTGGGGAAGAAACCAGACGTGTTTGGGGGAAGAAAACAGACGTGTAAGGATAGTACGAAGCACATAATTTCGGTAAAGTCCGCAACTCTGCAAGCTCAACACACTAACGTTCCTGTAACGTTAGCTCAAAATGTTGGGTGCTGCATTTTTAATGGTTAATTGCGATCTGCCCATAATTATAGCTAATGCACACAATACAATGAATCAAGCACAAACTAACATTACGTTACTTAGCTAGCTAACGCTAGCGTTGCCAGCCAGATGCCTGACCATGTAACCAGACAGGGCCCCCAAAAGCTAGCTAGCAAGATTAGAAACTGCCCAACTAACGCTTCCTAGCTATGCATAGCTATCAATTTGTTTTTGCTGTGTAATTTTAGCCAACTCGCTAGCTAGCCACCAAACAACCTCCGGACATGAAAAACATTCGAGACAGAACACAAGCAAGCATTAACTAATTAACGTTAACGTCCGCTAGCCAAGACAATGTGGTCAATGCGCGTTAACTCACAATGTGTGTAACGTTAGAGCCGAGGCGAGAGACAGTAAAATGTCATGTGGCTAGCATTAGCTAGAATTTACATCTCGCTAGCTAGCCAGCTAGTTCCGTAAGAACTTACCTTGAGAAAGGGGGGGATGAAATCTGTTTTGTTCATGTAGCCAGACAGCTAACCATCCAGGGAATCGTTTCTTTATCCACCGACGGCCCCCAATACGAAACGATTTCTCAAGGATTTCGAGCACTTGGCCGTTTCATCCGACTTGGTTTCAGTTCTGCATCAAAATACACGTAGAAATCCAGGCAAGCGCTAACCTCACACTGCCTTCAAAGCAGGAGAAAAAATCTGTCATATTCCAATCAAAATGGCGGACATTGTCACGGGAGCGCGCAGCCCAGGCCCGGGACAAACTCGCTCACATTATAACGAGAACGCGCATTTTTTATTTATTCATTTAACTCATGTTTCATTTTTGCATATTGTTTACAATCACGTAGAGAAGAGATCATGTTTAAAATTAGGAAAACATATAAAACAGTTGACGATGCAACCTGGAAGATTTCTATTCTAAACTATCTCTACAACAGAGCAATTATATTTTATTTGCTAAATTTTAATTAAAACTTACTGTGCCAAATGCAATACAAGGTACATTCGTCATACATGAATACCATACACAAAGTATAACTTTATTTTATCCAAACGTGGAGTTCGTTGCTCGAGCCGGTGTACAAATGGTCGACAACAAGTTAGTGGTTATTCCTGCCTGGCTTTGTTATTCTTCTGATAAATTAGCCTGCTTCCAACAATATTTTTTTCTACATGGAAAACATTTCAATCACATAAAATATTATAATTTTTTTGGGTTTATTGTTTTATCCGTTTTGTTTTATTTGAGACCAGAAGATGGCGGTAATACAACGGTTACGGATGCAAACCGCCTATAAAACACAAGAAGAAGAAGTTTGTGTTAGTCGTCCTCGCTGGATGGCGCTGTAATTTCCCTCCTTCCTCATCCTCACAACTGAGTGCTTGGACAGCGCAAACATTGATTGTGGACGATGAGGAAATGGCTTTGTGAGACGTGATGGATCCATTTGACAGTACCGTTACCGAAACACAAAGCTATGACAAACCGGAGAAAGGGGCTGAAAATACCGCCACGCGTCTGCCGTGGGCCCGCTTCTCCTCTTGGCTAGAATGTGTTTGCGTCGTTACATTCGACCTGGAACTAGGGCAAGCCATTGAGGTACACCGTAGCTAACAATTAGCTTGCTAACTATGCAGAATCAGTTTTGTTTGCTATTTATCACTTTAGCTAACTGTTTTAAAAAATATATATTATATCGTTGGCGAGGCAGTGAATAAATTCGACTACCATACTTCACCTCGTCCCTTGTTAATTGTGATAACAACCATGTTTCCTTGAGTCAACCAAAGCCGCGCTAAACTACATTAGCTCTGAAACGAAGTGTCCTGCCACCAGCCACCAGGATGCAACTATAATGGCCAACATGAGCTATTTACGTTCGTGCAGAAGTGGAGAGCTTTGTGAGTTAACGTTACTCGGTGTTTTGTGTGTTGTCTATTCCAGCTGGTGTATCCCCACGACGTAAAACTTACAGAGAAAGAGGTAAGCAAAGTTGAATAGCTAATAAAGAGCTGTCAACATTTATTAAGTCACTTGCTAGAGGGCCAGGCCAAGGGGAGGTTAACATCAGTAGCAAAATTTGAAACAATATGAAATGACTTCCTATCTGCCTTATCTTGAAGCCAACATTCCAAGGTGTACAGAACAAAAAAGAGTATTGAATTGTCTCTACTAGAAAAGAAGTTATGGGCTTTTGAATCCATTGGGGTTGACGAACTTGAACAGATGCACTTTCCTCCTGGTTCTATCCTATAACAATAGTCTTACTGAGCAACTATTTTTAATATTTTTAATAAAGTAGGAATAAATAGCATTTTTGTAATGATTATATGAATAGGCATCCCAGTAGAGTGAATGGTTAAACTTTAGGATAAAAAGTCACAGAATGTTTTTTGACAAGGTATTCTTGATTCTCATTCGGCATGAGTACTAGGCTGAATCAGAATCATTTTTTGTTTGTTATAACCCTACCATACCACCAAAAATGATACCTGCTCAAAACATTTTTCTCTCATTTTGACCTGGAAATGTACTGAAAATACAAGGTTGGGTTACAGCAAACAATCATTTAAGGCCAGCCTAATTGTTGCTTTTCACATCATGATGTAATTATTGAATTAAGATTTAAAATAAAATTATATGATTAATTTAGCGTTAAATTTAAAAGAATTTAGGTTACATTGGAACACATTGGTTACACATTGGTTACATTTTTTCACATTGCATCCACTTTCATCAATTGAAAACTTTATCTATTTAAAGTGGTGCAGGCTCAATTATAAAGCTGCATAAAAACCTTGAAACTAAGTGGAAGTTTTCCACTGTTGCCAAAATATATTTAAATACATTAATTGATGCAAACAACTGGTATATGGTGTACAGATCCTTTCCAAAAAATTTGAATATCGTGGAAAAGGTGTTTTTTTTCCATAATTCCATTAAAAAAGTGAAACTTTCATAGATTATAGATTCATTACACACGAAGTGAAATATTTCTCGCCTTTATTTGTTTCATTTTTCATAATTTTGGCTTACAGCTCCAGAAAACCCCCAAAACAGTATTTCAAGTAATTAGAATAGTGTGTCGAAAATCAGCATTTACTTCAGTTATTTCAGAGAATTAATGTTTTAGACTGAGTGTCACACTCTAATCATCTAATTTACTCAAAACACCAGCAAAGTTTTTCTACAGGTGTGTCATTAAATTGGACAGGTATCTCAGTTTGGTTCAGTATGGGGAAGACTGCAGACTTGACAATTGGCCAGAAGACCATCATTGACACCCTCCAGAACATGGGTAAGCCACAAAAGGTCATCGCTAAGGAGGCTGGCTGTTCACAGAGTGCAGTGTCCAAGCATATCAATAGAAAGTTTAGTGGAAGGGAAAAATGTGGCAGGAGAAGGTGCACAAGCAAAAGAGATGACCGTAGGCTTCAGCGGATTGTCAAGCAAAGACGATTCCAAAATTTGGCGGAGATGCAGAGGGAGTGGACTGAGGCTGGAGTCAGTGCTTCAAAAACCACCACGTACAGAGTGTGACACTCAAAAAAAAATCTGTATAATGGCTGCCTGAATAGACAAGTGAAAATGTGTTCCTCCGTTACCATGACCATCTGACTTTAAACCTAGCCCCATAAAAATTGAGCAGCACAAGTGGCTCACCATTTTGCATGTTCATATTTAAGTGGTAATGGTACAATATGAAAGAGAAAGATAACCCTCTTCCCCTCAGGAACCGTATGATATGCATGTCTGAAAAAAGTGTAAAAAACAGACGTTAATTTTGCGTCCCTTTGTTACTGCCCTGTTTTTTTTATAAATTTTGCCCCCAAGAAGTTGTTTGCCTCCAAACATTTTTCCCTCAGTTTGTAGTCTAAGGTAGCCTTTATACAATACCAGTTGTTATTTTACTCAGCCTTGGATAGAACAGGAGTACTAGGGCAAAATACAGCAAAAGTGTCCCCCCGTTACCGCTTGGCCTGGCCCTAGAGTGATGTTGTAGTTTGGAGTCCAGCCCCCTTTTGTCATGATTTACGAATAAAAATTTTTGCTTGGTAATATGTGTTGTTACGAGGGTTGTGGCTGTTGTTATAAATTTCCTCCACGTTTGTCCCTCAGAAAACAAGCATTTGCTATTTGTCATTTCCGGATTCTTACTCTGGTAAGTAAAGCATACAGGAATGGTAAGAATTTGTTTCTTAATTAAATCATACATCATTTATGCTGTACTGTAGCCTAATTGTAGTTCACGTTTGCATTAATTTGATCATGCGATCAAAATATTTGTCTTCTATGGTATGTATTTTTAATGAATTTGAACTTAAACTAGTTTAACTGACACAGTAGTGTGGCCTCCAGGGTGCCATGTATAGTGCCATTTTGCTGGTGCCCTCTCGTGTCCCTGTCACAATGGCCATCTGAACTAGCCTCACAGTGGTGGAACAAACATCCCAAAGTGGTCAAGTCAGCAGAATCATTGGCTATTCCGACAGCCTGAAGCCCGACCTCTTCAGACTGCACCTTGGTTCCCCTCCCATTCACACTCCATCACAGTCTTTCCTTTTGTACTAATTTTGATTTTTCTTATGGCTTTTGGATATATTGTTTATGGTTTTATTTTTCTGTTCCCAGGGCTTGTTATGGATGTCGTCTGTATGTATTTAGAATTTGCACTTAGCATAGTTAACTTACACTCATGCTTTGTTAGGCCTACATCTTTATTTGCTGGTCTGGGCATGTTGTTCAGCAAGTCTGGCACTGTTGCTTATTTTAATTAGGTGAATGCACTTCTGTTTTGCCTATATTTTAAGTAATTCTGGATAAGAGCATCTGTTGAATGAATGTCATGTAATATGTCTCCCAGGATGCCTTGGTGATACTCAGTTCAGCTTCAGAGTGCGACAGTCCATTGGCCAGAAGGGTTGCTGGTTCAGAGAGGACGATGCATACAACAGAGATGCACCAGGCACGCTGCAGGTAAGACCACAACAGTACATGCCCAGTCTCAGATAAATATTAATGTGAAGTGGTCAAGGGATTGCACTTGATACCAGTGTTTGGATTTGGCACGACTGCTGTAGATTTCCGCAAGGAGCCCAAGCTGAAAACAAAGTATTTACTTATTGTATTTGTATTTGAATCAGAGTCTATTCGAGTCACCAAGAGTGCATATATGCATTACACACCTGACTGTGCGTGACTGTTCTACTGTTCTACTCTCCTTGTCTTCATTTTTTTTTACTAGAGAGAGCCAGCCCATTACTATGGATATGTGTACTTCAGACAGGTCAAGGATGGTTCAGTGAAAAGAGGGTACTTCCAAAAGGTATGCACAGCAGAATGAACTGTGAGTTTCTGATGTAAAACTTGTCACTTTTGGCAACCTGAGGGACATGTGTCCATGTGTTATTGATGGTGGAAATGTGTCAGCAACAGGTTTGGGGAGCAGAGAGATATGGGGGCTTTCTGTTACACATTTGGCTGAGACTGGGAGTGAGCACATGATTCCTTTAATCCCCTATGGAAAGAACTCCATGACCCAGCTGTTGTTTAGTTGTGGGTCTTTCATGGTTTGAGTGTGAGTACCTATTTGAAATCTAACAACTGATGTTTAGACATTGATATTTACCTCTGTTCTTCTTGTCCTCTCTCTTTGTTCCTCTGTGGTCTTTATCACTGTTGGTCCATCTTTCAAGTCTTTGGTCCTGGTATCCAGATTGCCCTATGTCAACCTCTTCCAGTCCCTGCTGAAGCTTATAGCCCCTGAGTATTTTGAGAAGCTAGAGCCATGCCTGGAAGCTGGTGAGGCGGAACACCATGCAGTTCTTCAGTTCATTTTTAATTAGCCTTTTTTGCCTAATAGTGATAATCACATCCTGCATGCAATAACTAAAGTGCCACACTTGAATGCATAGTGAACTTTGTTAGAACAAAAGTTCACTGGCCCCAATAGGAGTTGTAATATTCAAGCTCACCTTCATGACTTGCTCCAGTGGTCAGCAACTGGCCAATGAAGAATGATGTTTTTTCTCTCTCCGTTCACTCCCATTGCATGGCGAAACAGGTCTCAAAACCAAACTTTTATGATAAACGAATGCAAAGAATGGGGATTATGCCGATATACAAAATCAGGACATCCGGAACTGAGTGTTTGAAACTTTTGAACCAATTTTTGATTGATTTGATTTTTAAGAACTATTTTCTGAGAACTAGCAAATGTTGCAAGCTTTAGGAAGTGAGTGGGACCGTTACAGGCGCAAGAACGAAACAAGGAAGTTAATACGCTAACGACCGGATCTTCTTCTGAACCTTTGTTTGGAAAAAGTGTAGAATATCATGAATGGAGCTTTTGATCTTTTCAAACGCTCTGTTCTGGATATCGTGATTTTGTATATCGGCATAATCCACGTGGTTTTTATTTGTTTATGTGCTAAAAGTGTGCCTTTGAGACCTGTATCGCCATTCAATGGGAGTGAATGGAGAGAGAAAAAATGTTATTCTTCGTTGGCCAGTTGCTGACCACTGGAGCAAATCATGAAGGTGAGCTTGAATATTACGACTCATTTCGGGGCCAAGTAACTATACAACATTATGTTCTAACAAAGTTCACTGCCTTTAACTGCATTTTGCTGTTAAACATGGGCAAAGTGCAGAGCTTGTTCCTACAGTTTTTTCAGTGTGACACTTTCCTTTATCTTGATATTTGAATAATTGCGGTCTATTTTTGTCTGTTATCCGAAATAAACCATAAATGGTCTGTATTTAGAGATGTCATTTTGCAGGATGGCAGTGACTATGATGACATGTTCTAATGACGACACATTAGAACATGTCATCTTATTATACTTTGGGTCTTGAAAATGTAGTCATTTACTACTAAGCCCACTATCAAGTGATAGTTTTATAAAAAGCTTGATAGGCCCCCCCAAAAAAACTTTTTCCCCATTGTGTTTTATTTTCCCATAGGTATTTCTGTTTAAATGAGTAGATTATGGATTGTTTTGAAGTTATCTCTGAATAGTTAAAGGTTGCAGGTACAAATGGGGCACTGCTAGTGTAACCTTGAGAAGGCGCCTAACTTTAAACGCTTCAGTAAAATGTCCAGCTTTAGAATGGGACAGTACATAGATGTAAGCTATATCATTTGCCCTTGAGAAGGACATCTGCTAAGTGAATACAGTAGAGTATTGGGATGTCAGGCAGGCTGATTGTGTTTCACAGCTTTTTTCTGACCATATTTCCTCTGCAGTTTGTAATGAGATTGACCAGTGGCCCTTGCCAGTGCCAGGCCAGACCCTCAACCTGCCCATAATGGGGGTCGTGATGCAGGTAAGTCCAGAGCCTAACAACAGCCACTGTCTGCCCTCAGAACATGCCCAAGGTCCGAACTGTGGCAGTGGGCGTCAGATAATCTCCAGTTCATTTAATCAATTACTCATAGGCGCTTACATTCCTTGGCTGTGATTTTGAGATTGGGATTCGTACAGACAGACCCATGTCATAGAGGTTCTGTGATACAGAGACACGCTTGTAAGGTTTGCAATGGGGAAATTGGAGCCACCAACTCTGTTCCATGTTCATATTTTTGAGAGGCATGCTGTGGCTTTGTGCAGGTAGGGCATACATATTTGCACCTCTGTATTTTAGCGCCAATTTGCTTTTTGTTCCATTTTGACTATTTTAAGGCAGTATTTCCCCCCTCACTTCTCGATAATGTTGAAAGTGTGTCACTGAGAAACTAAGGAAGAACCATTTGCGTTGGAAGGCAAATATGCCTCGGAATGGGTTTGACATTATTGAAAATTCATTTCATGTGATGAGACTGTGAAATAGAAAAGGGGCTCTTTGTTTAATTTTACAGGTCAGGATCCCTTCAAAATATGACAAGCCAGGAGGAAGCCCTCTGAAGCAGTCACATAGGGAGGTATGTGTTGTTGATTGGTGGTATGACTGTTGATCAGTAATGATGGCTATATTTCGTTGGATACTGGATGCCATTTTCAGGTCTGATAGAATAATCTGATAGAATGTCCATTACTTATTTTACTCTTGACACTTTCTGAACTCATTTAGGTTAAGTACCAGGCTTTAGGGCTCAGAAGCATGACCAAGTAGATAAACCTGCAACGTAATGGTCCCAGGCCCGGGTCCCCAAACAGTACAATACACTGTCTCCGTTTTTAGTGGATTCATAATGCCACTTGAGCTTTTACGGTAAAAAGCAGATCTTGTTTTTCTAATCTTTATTCAAATGCATGAAATGGAGTCCAAATGCACCTGCTGAACTTGATGTGCATGTTAGACGTTTCAACCCTTTGTTTTCCGTGCTGTAACAATTCCTTATATACTTTACATGCTCTCAAAGCTCTTAATGACAAAGCAAAGCATTTTTTGAAAAACACCTCAATTGTTACAGTTTGATTATTTCTCATTCACTTAAACAAGGTCTGTAGCTAGGGCCTGGAGATAATTTGAAAATTGGTTGTTATTTTGCATTGCAGAGCCTGTTTTAAGCCATGGGTCAAGCAATCTCATGGCAGTTAACCATACACTTACCACCAAAGCAGTCACAAGAGAATGACAGCATTAGTTTGTTTGCTGGCGCTTGCAACGTATGTTGGTCTCAGTGTTGCATATTAGACAGTGCAACAATAAATGTCCACCAATAATTTTTCTGTGAGGAGCTTGATCTAAAATGAGCAACTTGCTCTACAGTGTCTTTGTCCTGTGGTCTAAGGATACATTTCAGGACTTATTAAATCCATCAGTATATCAGCAGGGCCACTGTTTTACTCTCATCAGCCTTGTTTTTCCATCTATGTTTGACTTACTCCACACTGATGAGAGAATCGTTTTTAATAGTATGCACTAACACCACACTGTGAAATAGTCACATGTCTGTCCTGATTGCCAAATGATTGCTCAGAGTGCCTACAGGGACGGCTGGAGGATAACTGCTGAGATTCCAGTTCATATTTCCCTATCTATAACAACAAAAATAAGAGTAATCCATTTTTAAAAGTAAGGCTACACAGTACCATAAGTAACACGACTCCAACCACAGAAGAATCCAAATTCATAAAATCGGTTACATTTTCACCTCACTTTCAAAGTCACTTGATTTATATATCATCATTGTAAAGTACTTTACGTCGCCGGCCTGTGAGAAAGAAGCTATATAAGTGCAAGCCATTATTATTATTATTATTATTATAATTATTATATATCTGAAGTTCTGCTGCATTAGTACAGGTCTACGATTGCAGATTGCCCGTGACAAATGCTACATCTTTATGTTGACTTCCAGAATCTTCTGCCTGCTCCTGTGGTCCTGCCCACAGTCCACGAGCTGGATCTGTTTAAGTAAGTACAGCGGGGGTAACATTGGGTTAGAGGGGTGTATTCATGAGCTTGTGAAGACGCGTTCGCCAACGACACCATGTTCGTTCCCTGGAGTTCGCCAGCCCGCAGGAGTTGTACCGAAACCCAGGAAAACCCTTTGCCTCACGCCGCGACTGGCTGACATTTCTCAGATCAGAATTTGTTGGTCCCTCAGACCATCACTCAATTTCGATGGGGTTTATTGACTGCAATTGAGTATCCGTAAACTGCTACCTGCTGTGGATACAAAAGGCAAGCACGACACTGATCCTACACACTCCACAGGACTGCGATGGAAGCATTCAGAGTGGTCCCTCGGTGTTGAAGTAAAATAATTAGATGTTGCCTAATTTTGACCAAATTGACACAATAACACTTTGAAGTGTTAGCATCCACTAACAAACGCACTTAAACACTCCACAGTGCACCCAAAGCAAATAAAATACGACGACAGTCTATCGGGGTTCATTTGAGTTTTTATACCATCATTTTTGAAGTCAAACTATCGTTGAATCCTTTACCTATATTCTCTGTGGAAGTACGGCGGCCATTGCAACTTGTTGCTCTTCTTTGTTGTTGTAGTAGACCAGTGCCGGCACTACATTCGTAGGTAACGTAAAGTATCGCTCCGCCGCCGTACTTCTCCGTATATTCAACTTCCACAGAGAATATAGGTCAGCACAAAGTAAAGGATTCAACGATAGTTTGACTTAAAAAAATGATGGTATAAACACTCAAATTAACCCCGATAGACTGTCATCGTATTTTATTTGCTTTGGGTGCACTGTGGAGTGTTTAAGTGCGTTTGGTAGTGGATGCTACCGGTTACCATAGAGTTGCGCTAGCATTAGCAACATGTGTATGTCCGCAAGAAGGACAGCATGGAATCAGCTGAAAATGGTTTCCATCAATCAACAACATCATGGGTAAGTCGTAAATGAGACATTATGTCCAAAATTCCGAACTAACCCTTTAAGAGGCCAGTAATAGAGTACCCGAAGTGACTGGAAAAGATAAAATATGGCATTCCTTAGGCAACATGGTGTACAGTGAACTTGTGTGGCCTGTTGTTGTTCTTGGTCAAAGACGGCATTGAAATAGTTCTTGAACTCTACAATAAAATATGGTGCGTGTATGTGTTTCAAATATGTATGTGTACTTAAGTGGCCTGACCAGCCTTTTCAGCCACATTACGTTTTACAGTACAACACAACCTGGTTGGTTACCAGCCAAAGTAGCTGCTAGAGTAAAAATCTTACCAGCCACAATTAAAATGCGATTCATTTCCTAGAACAATATTCCCAGACACTGAAATTAGACACCTTTGCATGTGTTTGTGTGCAAGCAGTCAGAATTCTTTGTTATTGTTTTGTATTTAGGTGACTTTCAGAACCCCCCCCCCCCCCCCCCCCATCAGAAAGGGTAGCAAGGCTAGAGGTGAGCACTGTTACCAGGGTTACCAGGTGACTCACTCCTTATCTCCCGCAGGTGTTTTCAGTCTGTCCTGATCCACATCCAGATGCTCTGGGAGCTGATGTTGCTGGGAGAGCCGGTGGTCGTCATGGCGCCCTCTCCGACTGTCTCCTCGGAAACCGTACTGGCCCTCGTCAGGTAAAGCAATCAAGTTGTTTGCACAGGGAACTTTTCTCAGAACTGTTAGGCGCCAGCTAAAGATGGGTACTCCTAGTTCTCGGCAGCGCTATCATCAGGATTAACTGTACAGTCAACACAACCCGCACCAGTGTGCTTCACGTATTTGTTTACAACTGTGAACCATCATCATATTTGCAAGCGACTTCTAAAAAAGAAAAAAACAGCAATGAAATATGCAGGGCAACACATTTCACAAGCAGACCATTGTTGTAGTACTATGGAGCAGGATGTTCTCCGCGTCTGTTTGTCTCTATATTTTTACGTCTCATTCTACAAGAGACTCTTTCTGGGCACGCCAGTTAAAATAAAACTGTCATCTAACGGTTGATCCTATTTGTTATTTCTGGAGTACTATGTATACATGTCTACTATGTAACAAAAAGTTGTTTTTCAGTCATTAGGGGACACCCTTGTCCAAAGCAACTAACCAACTCGACATAGATAGAAGCCTTATTAATCCCACAGGGAGATGCAGTGTTACAGTATGTTTAAAATGACAAAAATATAAATTAAATTTTAAAAAGAAACGGAAATGTACAAATCAATGGGGAAAAACAATAAGACAAGACACAAGAGTGTATGAATGCAGTATACAATATTGTGATAAGGCGCATATGGCAATAAATAATGCAGAGAGACAATATGTGCAAAAAAGCTTGTGGTGTGCAAAGATGGTTCATTGGCTGTGTCCCAATACAAATTCAGCTGCCTGCTGTCTGCATCCTTAGAAGTGATCTCCCTCTGAAGGTAGCATCCTAACGGAAAAGGAACCTCAAAAGGCAACAATTTTGGGATGCACTTTGAAGGCAGGATGACAAGGTATGAAATTAACTTTTCAGCCACTGCCCAGATTGGCTTGTGGATCCTAAAAATAACCAGCCTTTTCAGCCACATTACGTTTTACAGTACAACACAACCTGGTTGGTTACCAGCCAAAGTAGCTGCTAGAGTAAAAATCTTACCAGCCACAATTAAAATGTTAGCATTGTTTGGCTGGTGGCTGGTGTTAATTTCACACACTGCAGGATGACATCACATAGCATTCGCGTGCCCACACGAGATCAGTGTTTACTGTTGTTCATTATGGTATGTTAGCTTGTTCTGTTGGAAACTAACATGGTTACTAGCAAGTTAACTGGCTAGTTAATGGAAAGCTCATAGAGGCTTAAAAACATCATATACATAATTTCAGTGTATTAAATAATGAAAATGTATTTTTTATATATAACTACAACAAATGATCAAGTTCACTATATACTCGCACTTGTAAATGAGCTGCTCGGCTGCCAACACAAATGCCGCATTGTTGTTTTCAGCCTCCATTATTTTTAACAGAAGTGAGAAGCCTGAGGTAATCATAAAGACCTATGGAATATCTACCTGGTGAAGGATGCATCAGATCAAATTTAGCTGAAATAAGGCACCTTAGAAAGACATGTTTTTGATTACTTCGGTTTTGGCCAAGTTACGAAGGACAGGTGTGCAAAATTGTGAGAATAGTGAAAATGCTGCCCTCAAATACCTTCTAAGGCAGCTGACTTCATATTGGGACACAGCCAATGAGTGAAAAAACATAGGTGGGTATAACATTGGGACACTGACCTGACGGGTCGGAGTCAGTGCAAGTAAACTTGGAAAATGGCTTAAATGGAGACAGTTGTACCATTTACAGTACTAACTTAGTTTAGTTTATTTTCATAATTTAGGTCAAAATAAATTGCCACAAATGCAAAGAAATCTTGGAAAAATGCAAAAAATAAATAAATAAATAAAATTGTTTTTCTTTAGTTTGTAATGAAATACTGAGCCACATACACTACTCACAAAAAGTTAGGGATATTTGGCTTTCGGGTGAAATTTATGGAAAATGTAAGTTCACGCTACAGTGATATTATACGTATCATGAAAGTAGGGCATTTAAGTAGAAGCATGCAATGGTGATTTCCTCATCTCAAACAATTTATTGAAACAAAAGCCAACAACAGTGGTGGGTATACCACAACAAAAATGTCAATGTCTCAATAACTTGTCATGTGCCCTTGAGCATCAATTACAGCTTGACAACGACGTCTCATGCTGTTCACAAGTCGACTTATTGTCTGCTGAGGCATGGCATCCCACTCTTCTTGAAGGGCGGCCCTCAGGTCATTGAGGTTCTGGGGTACAGAGTTACGAGCCTCTACACGGTGAGTCAGCTGATCCCATAGGTTTTCTATGGGATTCAGGTCTGGAGAAAGTGCAGGCCACTCCATTTGAGGTACCCCAGTCTCCAGCAGCCTTTCCCTAATGATGCGACCTCGATGAGCTGGAGCATTGTCGTCCATGAAGATGAAATTAGGCCTGTGTTGTTCATGCAGGGGCACAATGACTGGATTAATGATGTTATTCAGGTAGTATGGGCTTGTCACTGTACCATTCACAAAGTGTAGGGCAGTTCTGTATTGACTAGACACACCTGCCCACACTAACACCGCCACCACCAAAGGGTCGTCTGGTGACAACAGTGGCTGATGCATAGCGCTCTCCTTGACGTCGCCAACATCGTTGGCGGCCATCATTTCTGCTCAACGTGAATCGACTCATCAGAGAACAGCACTGAGGCCCACTGGTCCCTCGTCCAGCGTAAATGCTCCCTGGCCCATGCAAGATGATGACGCCTGTGCCTGGTGGTGTGGTCAGGTACCCTTGCAGGTCGTCTAGCACGCAGACCACGCTGATGTAAACGGTTTCGAATGGTCTGACGTGACACTTGGGTGCCTCTCACCTCCCTTAAATGTGCCTGGAGTTGAGTGGCATTCATCATCCGGTTCCGCAGGGCACTGTTCACAATGAAGCGGTCATCAGTGTGGGATGTGGCCAAAGGACGTCCACTTCTATGCCTTTCTGTGATCCTTCTTCCAGTCTCTCTGTATCTCTGTTGCAACCTGCTGATGACACTCTGTGACACTCTAAGCTCAGTGGCCACTTCCCTCTGAGAACATCCTGTTTGAAGCCTCGCAATGGCGAGGTACTGTTGATCAATTGTTAGGTGTCGTCTTGGTCTCATGATGTCAAAATGTGATCAGCATGATGAAGAGGACTGTTTAAATACCAATTCTAATTGAACCAGGAAATTTATTGGTCGATTCATGGATCAAACACCTGTTGTGAATTTTGCCGTTCAGCTCCTTGTTAGAGAACAGCAAGTTGTGCAAAAAGTACTGAAACATTGAATAGTTGGACATGTGCATTCAAAAGTTTAGAGAAGGTCAAATTAATTTCACCTGTAAAGGTTATAGTGCATTTTAGGTTCATCCTGAAATTTCACCCGAAAGCCGAATATCCCTAACTTTTTGTGAGTAGTGTATGTAAAACAGGTAAAACTACATTTCCTGGATCATATATACATATGAAAAATCTTGGTGGTATGCAGAACTACTCAAGATCTATGATGCAAAATGTAGGCAGTGTACCCTGTTGTCCCGTAGTGTCTCCAAATAAATGTAAGATGACTAAATTGTACACTGCTGTAAATCATAAAATAATCATATATTTAACTACAAATCAACTGTTTTGGCTCATAAAACTCACCTTTGCATCATTTTCTAGTGGGAATTACTATATTTTAATCAGTATAGGGGTATAGATATATATGGGTCCAAAAACGTATCCTAAACCGGTCATAAAATGCATAAAATTATTTTTAGAATATAATATTCCGCCATCAGGAAAATGCTGGAAAATGTTCTAGCTTCACAGCAAAATAATTGTATCATTTGCCTAATAGCCTAATTGAGGAGAACTGGCTATATCTGGTGGTATTGAGTATTATGTGAATATAATGTGCTTTATTTACTACTGTCGATGTTTTTATTTATTTTATACATTTATTTTATTTTTAATTATAATTACAAAATTACCAGTATTGTTGGTGTGGAGGTAACTACACCGGTGTAGGCTCACTCGATGTGTGCCACTGGTTAACCCGAACACTGCGACAAGCCTAGTAGTTTCTCTGTAGACAGAGAGCCTAAATGGACTTAATGGCCTTTTCTTATCATCAAACATTATGTTCCTAGATGATCACCACTTAAGTAGTGGTATCGGAACTGTAAAGGTATACCATTATACTGTATATTTATGACTGTAGTTTTGCACGTTCTTTTTCCTCCCATTCCAGCTCCATCTCCCCCCTGAGATACTGCTGTGACCACCGGCCTTACTTCACCATCCATGACAGCGAGTTTAAAGAGTACACCTCAAGGACGCAAGCACCGTGAGTGGACCTGTCTGATCTGCCTCTCTTAGCTGGGCCTTGCTATTTTTCCTCAGCAAGTTGACCACCAGATGGACAGTTTATTTGATTTTGACCTCTGACCCCGCTTGTCCTCGGCTGTCCTGTGTCACAGGCCCAACGTGATCCTGGGAGTCACCAACCCATTCTTCATCAAAACCTTCCAGCACTGGTCCCACATCATCCGCTTGGGAGACCTGAAGATGTCGGGTAGGCGGATGAGTCGCCACTAAATGTTCCTGTTTCTGTAGCAGACCCTAAATTAAGCCTTGCTATAGTACTCGTGTGTTTTCTGCATTTGCGATAAGCAAAGTAACAAAAAAGTGCTTAGTTCAAAGTATGGGTAATTAATCTCATTAATTAAAAAAGTTAATTTAATCAGGAACTCCTGTTATCCACCTGTAAGCCCGAGGCTGTCGTGGTTTCTGAGGCCAGACACAACTAACCCTTTTCACTCATTGCTGTTTAGTATCTACGCTGTTTCCTGACACTCTCTCCCTCCATTTAAAGGTGATTTGCCAAAGCAAATCAAAGTGAAGAAACTGGCTAAATTGAAAACCCTTGACACAAAACCAGGTAAGTCACAAAGCTCAATGCTCTCCAAATGGCAGTTCAGTTTAATAGAAAAATCACTGCTTTTCTAATTTAATAGGAAGTGATAAGGAAAATGCATCTTAACTTCGTTATGTGTTTCCAAGCCATTCCCACCTTACGCCTACTTAAAACATGGCTTTATTTATCCTGATCTAACATTAGTTTGATGCGCTTCTGTACAGCTTCTGATATTTAATACTGAAATATTTTCTATGGAATGAAGAGATAATTGTGCTGCTTTATAGTGAGGGGAACCCAAAGAAGAGAATCTTGAAATTGCAGTTCAGTTAAAAGGCAAAACACTGCAAAAATCTCAGGACAATCATGCCTTATGATTTACAATGCCTTATTTTCCTAATGGATACTTCTATCCAGGGCAGCAGAAATATCTTTAATTTAGTCAATATCTTCTGTACAGAGGAGGACATGATGTGAAGGACCTTGCTAGCACCCCCTCCTAAATTCAGTGCACATCCTTTAACCTTTCTCTCTGTACCGTCCCAGAGTTTGTAAACTGGTGTGCTATACGCAGGGACCATCCAATGAGTGACTCGATTTAGTTCCTGCAGCAACAATGTAATTTTTTAATACTCCTTTTTTCCATTCTGTTCTTCCCACAGGTGTTTATACTGCGTACAAAACCTTTCTTCACAAAGACAAGGCCCTTATTAAGAGGCTTTTAAAAGTAAGTTGCTGGCAGGAAGTGGGGAAATAACATGAGCAGGAGTCACCTGTTAGCCGAGGAGCTGGTCTCTTCAGCCAGACTGTCAGTTACAGATGTTTCCAGTGAATTGGGCTTAACGAGGTGAACCGAAGTGGAGCTCAGGAACAAGATTAATGATCTTTCGACCGGATTTGACTGAGAGCACAGTACCTTCGGCGGTGAATTATTGAGCGCATTATGCGGATAACCCAATGAGGTGTGCAGCCAAGAGAGTAATGCTGTTACCTCCCTGCCACATGACAAACTTCCTGAGAAAAATTAAGTCTTGGTGAAGATGGTGTCATTTCCCCCTCCTCACCCAAATCCATTTGAAAATATTTAACATGGTTGCATGTACTAGTCATTAAATATGAGAGCATGTAATATTCCAACCTCTATAAGCACGTATGTGCACATGCTTATTTCATAATCTTTTCAAAGAGCATGGTGTTCACATTTAATAAGCCATTGTTGTGTAATGCTGCTGATGTGAGGTTTTTTGCAGCTTCAGTTACATTTGCTGAAGTTGGGCGCCTGTGGAAAGTGGATTCAGGCTCTTCTTATTGAAAGGACAGAAGGCAATGCGTTAATAGTATTATATAGAATGGTATAATTAGTATTAATATAACAACTAAATGGACAGTCCTAGAATGTTGTCTCTGCCTGTGGTTGTGTCAGTTAGGTCGCTGAAATCCACCTATGTGTAATTACTAGCCTCTCCGTGCCCCTCAGCTTGTACTTAGCTGATGGTTATCTGTGGGGAGAACAGGTCAAACCAAGATCGAGACGAAGGCCTCATTCAGAGGAAGGGAGGCCTTAAAAAATCGGCGAGGCCAAGATCCTTGCCCCACCCGCAATGCTTTAAACTGCTTTTTAAGCATAACCGTTATATAGCCATGCTCGGAAAGGGAGACGCATGACACATCAGCTTGGTTACATGGCAACTGTATTTGCCCTCCTTCCGTTTGGGGTTATGGGCAGTTATGATGAGTGAGTCACCCCAGCAATGACCTTCCTTGCTTGTAAAATTAAGTGTAAATGGAGAGGTTGTGTTATCTGCTTCCTGGTTGCCGAGTATTGTATTTGCATCTTTAGCTGCAGTTGGTAATGGCTTGCAGGTATATGCACGTACTTAGTTTCAAAATGTTCACAAGAATAGAGCTGTGGGAGTGTGACAGAAGCAGTCTATTTTCAGCATACTTTTCTAAGCTACTATTAAATCATCACCTTCTTTTATATGCATGCTTCAACCTCCAAATGTACTTGGCTTAGTAAGTTAGTGAGATGTAGCATGCAGTCTTGAGCACATACACATATCGAAAGTCATAAAATTATATTGACTTTTGGGTGATATATCACTCTAAAGTAGTTAATTTTAGTTAAAGGTCTTTTCGCAGGCTAATAGCCTAAATCAGTATTTGTGTAATATGAAAGTCCAATCATCAGATAAATTGTTTGAATTTATTTATTTGTTATCATATGCAATGAATGCTTGTACATATGTTCTGGAAAAAAAACAAAAACATGTTGCTATTTTAACAGCAGGGTTTTTCAAATCTATTAGACAGGAATGTAGGGTCCAAAGAAGAAACGTGAAGGTGGGGGTGGGGGAACTCTTGCTTGGGGCACTGCTCTGATGCACCCCATGTCTCTTAGGGAATCCAGAGGAAGAGGCCATCGGAGGTGCAGAGTGCCATCTTGAGGAGACATTTATTAGAGCTCACGCAGAGCTTCATCATACCGCTGGTGAGGACTACGCTACCCCTGAACCCTATAGCATTCAACATTATAATAATAATGCCTTGCATTTATATAGCCCCCTACTTCACACTCAAAGCACTTTACAATCATGAGGGGGAAACTTGTCCCCTCCACGAATGTGAAACACCCACCTGGGTGATGCAACGGCAGCACACTGTCCACACTGACCTGGACCAGATAACTTTTACACTGATTCTTCTGTCCCTGAACCCTATAACATTTACACTGTTTCTTCTGTCCCTGAACCCTATAACATTTACACTGTTTCTTCTGTCCCTGAACCCTATAACATTTACACTGATTCTTCTGTCCCTCAACCCTATAACATTTACACTGATTCTTCTGTCCCTCAACCGTATAACTTTTACACTGATTCTTGTGTCCCTCAACCCTATAACATTTACACTGATTCTTCTGTCCCTGAACCCTATAACTTTTACACTGATTCTTCTGTCCCTGAACCCTATAACTTTTACACTGATTCTTCTGTCCCTCAGCCCTATAACATTTACACTGATTCTTCTGTCCCTGAACCCTATAACATTTACACTGATTCTTCTGTCCCTCAACCCTATAACATTTACACTGATTCTTCTGTCCCTCAACCGTATAACTTTTACACTGATTCTTGTGTCCCTCAACCCTATAACATTTACACTGATTCTTCTGTCCCTGAACCCTATAACTTTTACACTGATTCTTCTGTCCCTCAGCCCTATAACATTTACACTGATTCTTCTGTCCCTGAACCCTATAACATTTACACTGATTCTTCTGTCCCTGAACCCTATAACATTTACACTGATTCTTCTGTCCCTGAACCCTATAACATTTACACTGATTCTTCTGTCCCTCAACCCTATAACATTTACACTGTTTCTTCTGTCCCTCAACCCTACAACATTTACACTTTCTTCTCTCTCTGAACTCTATAACATTTACACTGATTCTTCTGTCCCTCAACCCTATAACATTTACACTGATTCTTCTGTCCCTCAACCCTATAACATTTACACTTGATTCTTCTGTCCCTGAACCCTATAACATTTGCACTGTTTCTTCTGTCCCTCAACCCTATAACATTCACACTGATTCTTATATACCAGAACCCTATAGAATTCACACTGCTTCATCTATACTTGAATCATCACATTCACAATTTATTGTACCAGAAATTTCACCAAATTCATACTGTCCCTTTATAGCCAAAATCCCATCTTTCACTTTGTCCCACACCCCCGTATTCAAATTTTCACATTGTACCATACCCCTAGTTTTCAAATTTTCTTTGTACAAGATTTCTTATTTTTGTGTAGAGTGTAAGAAACACTGCTGTGCTGTCTGGGACTGGAAGAAACAATAATTTATTTTTCTGGGGGCGTCATTAGATTTCCCACATTGACTCAGAAGGCCTCCAAAAAGGTGAAATAGGAAAGACCCATGACATTTTACCACACGATGACTGCTGCAATATGCCTCATTTATTCCCACCCTTTCTTGCAGTCTGAAACCTTTAATATACAAATAATAAAGCTCAAAAATATTAACTATGTTAACTACGCTGTTTCCTGGTCTGTTTGGAGATGTAGTTTAGGCTCCTTTAGCAAAAATATCTAGTTTGCATTGTGCTGCTACATTGGTGTGTTTCACTAGGACAGAATTAAGTCACGTTGCCAATGTTTCTTTTGCCGGGTCAGCCCCCTACTTGGAGCTTCTCCAGACGAGACCTACATCTCACGCACTGTTGTCCTTTGCTTCCTCAGGAGCGCTACTTAGCCAGTTTGATGCCCCTTCAGAAATCTGTGACTCCATGGAAGGTAGGTCTGATAAAGGGTGTGACGTGTAGAGCTCCACAGTGATCTCTGTACATAACCCAATGCACCTTTGAAACCTTACATTTGTCT
This sequence comes from Synaphobranchus kaupii, assembly GCA_029718625.1. Classification (NCBI taxonomy): domain Eukaryota; kingdom Metazoa; phylum Chordata; class Actinopteri; order Anguilliformes; family Synaphobranchidae; genus Synaphobranchus; species Synaphobranchus kaupii. The sequence continues at coordinate 82,556,872 of CM056376.1, read as the reverse complement.
AATGTGTCCCAGCTATATAATGCAGCATGCAGCCCAGTGTAAACAGTTGTTGGGGATCTCCAGGAATAGGGTTGGGGACCACTAATGTAAAAGGTCCCAAAGGGGTGCGGCCTCAAAGTGGAAGTGACCGGAAGGTTGTGTGTTCCAGACCCCGCCTCAGATCCGTCCCTTTAGCCAGGAGGAGTTCATGGTAACGCTGGACCACGCAGGGCCTCAGCTCACCTCTGTGCTCAAAGGGGACTGGATTGGCCTATACAGGTATGCAAACAGACCCAGTACATACACCCAGACCAATGATGTATGTACTACAGGGTCTCTGTGCATTAAGATGCAAAATTCATGCACTGTTGCACATTTCAATGAAAGCAGTAATGGTTTGATGACTATATTAGTACTCAATACAAGTTTCAATTCCATTTCATTTGTATAGTGCTTTTTACAAAGGGTATTGTCACAAAGCAGCTTTACAGAGATCCGTGCCTGTAACCCTCCAGGAGCACGCCTAGGGTGACAGTGGCGAGGAAAAACTCCCTGGCTGGTAATGCGAAGAAACCTTGAGCAGAACCTGACTCAAGAGTACATGTATAATAGACAGAACGGACAGTCCATAATTGTCAATGGCAATATGTAATTGACGCCGGGCAGGGATGACTCTATTCATGACGATAGGCGAGTTGGAAGGACAACGGGTGGTACTGTCAGGCGTGGAGCTGGAGCTGAACTAACTGCGTCTGGAGGAGGGTGCTCGGTAGGTCTTAATGGCTACCGCTCCGGGAAGATGCCCGAAGTAGGGAAAAGAGGGGAGAAAAAAATATACAGAAGGGTGACAAATTAAAGGAAAAAACCCCTACAGTCCGTGGCTCTGTTATGCTGTGGGGGCATTTTCCTGGTATGGTTTGGGTTCACTTGTCTTAGAGTGAAGGGTCACTGCAAATCAATACAAAGTTATTCTGAGCAATCACATTTATCCTATGATGAAACATTTCTATCCTGATGGGAGTGGTGGTCTGCCAGGATGACAATGCCCACATCCACAGGGCACGAGGGGTCACTGAATGGTTTGATGAGAATGAAAATGATGTGAATCATATGCGGTGAGGTGCGTTCAAATTCAGCGAACAGAGCCGAACGTGCGTGGCAAACACGTTTTCTTTGAACGGTTAAATTTTAACGGCTTTTTAAGAACGTTCCAAATTGTTTGCATTACCGGTATCTTCAGTTGAAATCTCCATCTGGGAACACATTTCCCTCAGTCCAGCGTCCATTTTTGTTCGCCGCAAACTACCTTTTCAGACCGTTCGCTTATGTTTGCAAACGTTTGCGGCGAACACAAAGCTAACAGAAAAAAGTTTGCAAACGTTGGCCTTGTTCGCTGAATTTGAACACACCTCTGGTCTTCGCAGTCACCAGATCTCAACCCAATTGAACACCTATGGGAGATACTGGACCGACGTGTTAGACAGCGCTCTACACCACCATCATCAAAACACCAAATGAGGGAATATCTTTTGGAAGAAATATCTAGAATGGAATATCTGTGTGCAATAAGGAAAAACCCCGGCAGAATGAATCTATGGCAGCATTGCTAGAGGAACAAAGGTAAAGGGCCAACACAGTCATGAGAGCAGCCCTGAGACGGTCACCATCAAACTATGACTGGCTCATCTTATCACAAAGATACCATGATCTTGGAGCATGAACATTAGTTTAATGAATTAAGATTTCTAGAATATTTGGTTTCTGCTGGTTTTCTCAGGCGATTCTTCAGGTCCCCAAATTTTGATGGGTGGTATCGTCTCCGGCATAGAGAGATGACCCAGAAACTGGAGTGTCTTCACCTGGAAGTCATCTGCGAGGCTGTGAGTACCCCAGCACCCTCTTAATACTGCTGGATTAAGAGCGTCTGCCATGTCCCTCTTTGGAAGAATGGCCGTTTCATTTCTTGCCACTTCTCTCTAGGACTTGCTGGATTGGATCAAAGACAAGTCGGAAGTGGAGATCGTGGACCTGGTCCTCAAGCTGAGAGAAAAGCTGGTTCGTTAAACGGTTTCAATATAACCGTCCTATTGCAATGAAGCTTCCCCTTCTGTGGAGATTTGTGGTGCGGAGAGTTTGTGATGTATCCTCTGTGTCTCCCAGACGAAGGCTCGGCGGCAGCAGCTCCCAGTGAAGGAGGACATCCTGGAGAAGCTGGAGCGCTACATCCAGATGGTCATTGGCTCACTGCCCGAGGACCTGCAGGCAGTGTTGCGTCGCCACTGACCACAACCACCCCCCCCCCCCCCCAAAACTGAATGCACCAACGCTAACAGCCCCAACACCGACTAGCACTGGCCACCCCAACGCCAAGCAGTCCAGCATTGTCTGTTTCAGTACCAACATCTCATCCCAGAAAATGACTGCCAATGATCGCCTCTGCTCTGCACCAGAACCCACTTATCAACCGACCTCATGACCCGCCGTGCGAGTCTCGCCCATGCCTTTCCCCTGCCTCCATTCATTTAATCCACTTAACATGGCTCTATGTATTAATTTTTAATATTTATTTATATATTTTTTTGGGCCAGAAGGGTTACTCTTATTGGGTAAAAAAAAAAAAAATTTTAGAATGTAGCAACGGAAGCTTAATGTATGCGCATCTCTTAGTATGATGTCAGTCGAGCGTAGCGGGAGGTATCAGGACGACAAAACCGCCTTTGAGTGAAAAATACCTTTGCATATCCTGAGATCAGCGATCGACTTCATGAGGCCTGAGGGTGATCGGATTGTATACCTCATCAATCAACCACTGAATGTGTTGCCTTATGTTACAGAGTTCTGTCCGCTGTGTAAAAGGGGAAAAGTAGTCTTTCCAGTGCTAATTTCTGCGATTTGTCTGTTAACCATAGGGAAACCCTAAGGATTTTGGTAAATTAGACTGCATAAAGGTGTGCAACTAAAGAGAGAAGGGAAAGTTTACGAAATTGTCTAGAAGTGCAGTCTTCACCTGTTCAAAGCAGAGTTGTATAACTATTATGTAGATACTCTTTGGTACTGACGGTTTATGTTTTGGCCAAAGATATGCCTTCTTTTAGAGGTCTGTATTCTTATGGCACCAGTGCTTTCTCATATATTTGGTTTAGCTTGACATTGTGGTGGCTTCTGTGTTCTGTGCCATAAACATTTATTCCGAGTTCATTTACATTAGAGTAAGCACCGAAATTGTATTTTTGGGCTGTATAAACATGTTTTATTTATTCAGTTATTTATTGTAAGTCATATTCCTTTGTATTGATTTAGTGAGTTCTATAAGGGCCGGGTAAACCCAGGGATTTTGACAACATGGGGTACTTTCTATGGATATTCATTGAATTCAAACAGCATGTCATTAGAGGTGTCTACATTGTACATTTAAAAGGGATAAATCTCTGTAATAACCTGTGCATGTGTAGGTGTGAGTGTGCGTGTACTAAAACATCATTGACTGGTCGTGTCCCAATGGCGGTTTGACTTCAGGGTGGTACCATATGTCCATATTCTCTTTGTTGGAATGCACTTGAAAATGCTTTCCTGATACATATTACAATATTTTTGGGTAAGTATTTAATATGATTTCTAATTGCAAATCGGGTCTGTCTTTGTTACAGTCTTCTGGACTCGTCTGACAGTTTCATAATTCAGATTGCTTTATTCTTTAACTCAACATCAGGGGCAATGCACGATTTTGATTGTGGAAAGATGTATACTTTTATATATACTTTCCATTTAGTGTATTATAGTCCTGACTAATGCTGTTGCACTCAGGGCGTCTTCAGATACAGTAATATGACTGTCCAAATGTAGACCTAAAGTAATCAGTCTAATTTTAATATCCTCCTTTAAGGTTCCCCTTGGGTTTAAATATAATATTTAAGCCCTCTGTGGGGACCAATCACACGGACATCTTCGCATAACATTTCAAGCAAACAAGCACAAATGCACGTTGGTAATCATCCGTGACTGTTAAGTTTCTCAGTGAATCAACTAGGAGCTCAAATAATTAACTGTGAAAAGTAAACCTGTGGGACAGAACTGACTTTTTAAACAGTGGTTGAATGTTTTCTCGAAAAATAAATGTTTGGAAATACATGTGCAATGCAAGCCAGACAGAGCCACACCAGTACAAAGCTAGCCTGGCAGATCAGAGCAAAGAGCAGCACTGTTCTAGTTGAACCTAACTTGTGAATCTTAATACATACACGTGAATGTTAATGCACTTGATGAGAAACGTGATGTGACCCCACCCAAAAAAAAAATCAATATATATAACCAACGTAACTTGCTACAAACCTCTGTGTATGTTTTTTGGGGTGTCCCCCCCCCCCCCCCATTTTTAAGAGTGCATATTTGTGTTATTTTATTCAGGATGTGGTGTCGATGTGAAAAGTGATATGGAAGTAAAGAATAGGGGCTGACATATTGAGCCATCTGTTGGCAGGTATGCTGGTAAGTATCCACCCTGCCTATTTGTAACAGGCGTCAGGACGGCCAAGACACGTGAAATTTTAAATGACGGTTGAAACGTGGTGTGTATGCGGAGTGTCTTAAGAGCCCCTCATGACAGTCACACGACTCTACCTGTGCTGAAACTTGTACTGTGTTAGAAATGCCTAGGTGTAAGTAGCTTGTGGTGCATTTTTTAAATTTTTGTTTTGTATCATTTTATTCATTGAATTACTTGAATTACTATTCATGAAATTGTTACTCTTTTAAATCTGGTGGTTTTTCATCTAGATTGGCACTGTCCCTACTACTATAATGTGGAAAAAAACTTGTGTTGCTAATAAAATCTGAAAACTTGAAATTACATTGCTTTGAAAAAGTACTTTACTGATTTTTGTATTCTGGACTGGATTACAAATTGAGAATAAAAGATTCTCGAATTGTACCTAACCTGCATTCCTTCATGAAATTCTAAACAATTCTAAGATTATTTAAGGTTGAAGTTGCACAAACTGTGCCTGCTAAGTAAGAATAATTACCTACATACAGTTCATACCAGTTGATTACATAATGAAGAACACAAGGAAGATGCACAGTAAATTACATTGAAATTCATATCTCTGCACGTTTCATGCGTTAAGTAGGGAACTTTGCCCCCTGTGCGCAGTCAGCATCTTTTATGGACGTCTATTATGGTCATAAAGTTATGCCAAGATAGTGTGTTCATTGTGTCACCCACCTCAAAAAAGTGTGTCAAGTGCTCGATGGAAAGCCCGAACAAAAAGTCCCGTTGACTTCATCACCTGGATGATTGCACTGTGACTCAACAAAACGTCCCGTTGACTTCATCACCTGGATGATTGCACTGTGACTCAACAATCAATGCTGCTTGTAAAACGGGTTTCTGTTCACATGCCAATAACACAGGTAATTGTAAACAAATTTCAACAGCACCTTGGTCATGTTATCACTGGCCTTTTATGAACTATATCATGCTGGATGTCAAGTCATATCCAGTCATTTAAATCCAAGTGAAACGAGGACAAGCTCAATAGGCTCAATAAAGATGACAAATTAGAACTACTTGACTTTTCTCAGTGTTGTAGGAACATACATACCACTACTATACTGTACAGAAAGGTGACAAACACAATTTTAAATGGAAAGTATTTGTCATTGTTGCAGTAATATTTTAAAAACTACCAATGCATGACTAAAGAACAATGGACTGCTTAATTTACTTCAAAATGACATGTACACATTTTAAGTTTATAAATAACCAGAGATCTTCACATTCTAAGCAGAATTTTTGTGATGACCTCATATTCCTTCATAAAATGTCTTGAGAGACTAATGACACCTCTTTTAATACATTTGGGAATTTCTATAACAAAGGAGTACTAACGCACAAGGACAAGGGATACAAAGCACAAGTAAGAAGGTAGCTAGCTTTAGATCACTTAAGCTCAGTCAATAATGATTCTCGTAGCTAACCCTTAAGGAAATGTAATATACTGCAGTATATTTTAAATATATTGTGAAGATAAGTTTGATATATTTACAATATACTGCAGTATATTATTTTTCCATAAGGGTAATACAGACAGGGAACAAATCAAAAACCAACATAAACTGCTGCCAGAACAGCTTCAATGCACCTTGGCATAGATTCTACAAGTCTCTGGAACTCTACTGGAGGGATGGAACACCATTCTTCCAAAGGATATTCCCTCATTTGGTGTTTAAATGATGATGGTGGTGGAGAGCGTCTAACGTCGGTCAAAAATCTCCCATAGGTGTTCAACTGGGTTGAGATCTGGTGACTGCAAAGGCCATATAATTCACATAATTTTCATACTCATCAAACCATTCAGTGGCCCCTCGTGCCCTCTGGATGGGGGCATTGTCATCCTGGAAGAGACCACTCCCATCAGGATAGAAATGTTTTATCATAGGATAAAGGTGATCACTCAGAATAACTTTGTATTGATTTGCAGTGACCTTTCCCTCTAAGGGGACAAGCGAACCCAAACCATGCCAGGAAGCTTCCTCCCCAGATCTACACTCATTCAGGTTTTTCCCTTTAATTTGACACTTGTCTGTATTTTACTCAGTGTCCCTAAGTGAAGTTAGCATAGCCAAATGCAATATGCACCAAATTAGTCCATTTTACTGTGATGGTCATGTTAGGAAGCTCACAATAGACCATCTCTGATGGAACTCTCCATGTACAGAATGGTACTGTGTGTGTATGCGCACATGTCCTCATTCTGTAGGGGCAGGGGTTTTGGTAGCCTGTAGGACAATAGTCAAGTCAAGTGTCCCTAATCAAACCAACGCCCTTGAAAATCAGTAACAAAATAAATAATCAATACATTGAGATGTGAGAAAATTCAGTCCTTGACACCAAATGTGACACCCAGGTAATTGCCCATAATCTGCGTCTGGGACCGTACCCGAATGCTTTGCGCAGGGTCAGTTCTTGCGTCCCACCCCCCATACTGTTTGGGGATGCCTTCGTTTTCAACATGTGGTCAGAGATTCCTCGTAGAAAGCCTTGGGGAGATTGCCCAGTAGTGGCATCCTTTCCCCTAGGGCGGCCTCCCGGAAGTTCCGCCGAAGCCAGCCATAGACAATGCTGTTCAGCAGTCCTTGAGAAGATACCGTCAGAGCCTGAAAAGAAGATGCATCACCTTATTATTTTAGCTCTTGTTTATAAGACAGGGCCTATGTTATTATTTAGGACCTGCTTCTAACTTTAGGAAGTCAAGTGCTTAAGTTCTAACTTACAATATGCACTTGCCTGACTGTCTGAAATGGATGAATATATGTAATTAGATTAGTCCCCCCCAGACATAAGCACAAAAATGGACAAATGCAATTTTGCCTGGAGTTCTCATTCAATTTGTTTCCTTTAACAAATCTGTTATTCAGTGCTAGATGGCATGGGTGACATTTTTATAAAATAATATATACATTGAATTAGAAATGGATTCTGTTGTCGTCTCTCAGTCTTTGACACACACTTAGAACATGCTTTAAAATATGTTTATCAGCATCATTAACTAGAAATGGTTGACTGCGCAAGTTCTGTGTGGTTCAAGGTAAACGTGTTGTTCTTGTAATGATTACAGTGATTTTACTCATATCAATTTAAAAGAGAACGCCGCCATATGAGACCAAAATTAATTGCCTGCCAGTGCTCATCGATAATTGTGAAAAGCTGCCAAGTTTGCTTGCCAAGCAGAAGAAACCTAAACAAGTTGAGAGATTCACCCTCAGATCTTACATCCTAAGGTGTGTAAGGTGAATCGCAAAGAGTGGATAAAGTCTTCATATTATAAACAATTACATTATCCAAGCAATGTTAAATGAGAAACTTGTGGAATGTTCAACACAAATAAAACATTTAGTAAAACACTGATTTTAATTTCCGATTCATTTTATATTTATAAAACTCATTATTGGTATTGGTTAGTGTTGGTACTTCGATTTCTCCTTGGATTAGTGCAATTGATAGCCAATAGGTACATTTTTACATGCTTTGTATTCAGGGTGCAAAACCTTGTCAACTGCAAACTGTATCTGACTTAAAGGTTGTATCAGCGATTTTGGGTGGAAACATAAATGATCACATTCATCTGATTTTTCCTCACGATCCGCTAGCTGCCCGCCCCATAAGCAGGCCGTCAAAAAACCGCGTCTCTGTAGGCAGCCTATGCTCCGAGATCGTACACAAAAACAAATGGTACTACCAACCACTCAAAACCAAAATAAACAGTATTCCAACCAATCACAATGATCTGCACAAACGCTAATACTCTTATCTCGCTGAAATCTTGACGGATTTACAAACGGTTTGGTTTCTTACAAACGTTATTAACGTGGTTATAATTCTGGATGCTTGAACACTATTTTTTAAAACATAACATAATTTTTCATAAGTATGTTTGTTTGGGATTTCGCTTCAGAAGTGACGTCACGTTTGTGCAGATCATTGTGATTGGTTGGAATACTGTTTATTTTGGTTTTGAGTAGTTGGTAGTACCATTGTTTTTGTGTACGATCTCGGAGCATAGGCTGCCTACAGAGACGCGGTTTTTTGACGGCCTGCTTATGGGGCGGGCAGCTAGCGGATCGTGAGGAAAAATCAGATGAATGTGATCATTTATGTTTCCACCCAAAATCGCTGATACAACCTTTAAAGGGTAACAAAACACACTGGTTTGGCTAGACCACGCCCCCTTTTGAAATGCGAAAAATGCCCAAATCTGAGCGTGATAAGGTAATAATATAGGGGCTGAGCTCCAGGTATCAAACCACGCCCCAGCGATTTTTTTTCACTAGTAGCCAAAAGCCCATTCTGCTCCGGACAGCAGTCACGGCGGCTGCTTTGTTCCTCTCTCTCTCTCTCTTTCTCTCTCTCTCTCTCGCTACCTCTCTCATTCACACAAACAAACACGCTAGCTCCAGCTACTGCCGAGCTCCAAGAAGCTAGCCGCTGCCGAGGCAGAAGCAATGGTGGAGAATGCGGCACGCATAGCCTCGTTTGGGCTTATAATGATGCGGCCAGTAAACAACAAATCACACGCTATACAAATAGTTACCCATGCCATTCATTTTTAATAAACTTTTTTTTTTTTTTTAATAAACTAGCTAACTAGCTAAACTAACTTTTTGTCCGCTTCACTGCACTGCCAGTCCAAAATGTCCACTTATTGTATAAAGCTGTTTAGTTTTATACAAGTCAAGTTAGCTTAGTTTTGTTTACTAGTGCATTAAATCTTACTTGTATGACATATAGTGGAAAAAGATTTCCCTGGGGGATTCCCTCTGAAAATGACAGGCTCACAAGAACAAGGGCTGTGGGAAAAACAAAGAGAAAGTACACAATTTTAATATAGGATGTAGAACAGCAACAGGGAAATACATAATTACAGGAGTAGATACTCTCACATCTTCCATAATGAACATAATGAGAAAACCAACAATACTGACACACCTGGCGTCCAGCAAATGATGACAACCAGAACCATGACCAGGACCGTGCAGTACAGGCCTCTAAGGTTTCTCCGGTAAAACCCATCTCCTTCTACCAGGAACAGGCCTTGTTCCTGGTACCTCCTATACCAGCTGGCTATCTTACAGTACATCACCTGGGGAGAGGAAAGATTTGGAGGCAAAGGATGGGGGAGGGAGGGAGGGGTTTAATCTGCTCAAAGTGAATAGGACTTTCTGTTAATCAGAATGCTCGTTTCATTATATTTACATGTATGGGATCCATTAAAATCCGTTTCGGACATATTTGGTACAATTTAATGCCACTTGTAACTTAAATCAGTGGCTTAGTTTGTGGCACAATTTCTATGAAAATAGTGTATTCAATACTAATATTTTTACTAATACTGCATCTCGGAAACATATACTGAGGAAACTAGAACTCCAGAAGGCATATGGTCATCATTAGGTTGTATTAACCTCTTATGTCTTGCTTTCTTAGTTGGAAACTAAGTATGCAGGTGTTTAAATTAAGTCGTAATTAAGTTTTAAATTTAGCAGCAAGCAACCCACAGTAGGTGAAATAAGTATTCTGTCTACCACTCACCTGGTCTTTGGACAATTACTACATAGCTGGTCAAAACACATGCATACCACACTGAGTGCAAGCAGCTATAGTCATTGTTTTTTAATTTTGTTCAAGCTTACTGCCACATATTACTAAAAGAAACCGCATACTTAGTTCACCGAATGTACTGTAGGTTTTGTACCTATTTTGTGTGGTTCTCTGCTCCAAAAACTGTTTATCACAGATATTCCATGTAAAAAAGAAATAAACATCAGTACTTACAGTGCAGCAAATCAGCACTGACAAGCCACTCACGAAGAAAAAGGACTTCACAAACAGATCATGCCCCTTGTCCTATGGAGCAAAGAAAATGCTCTTTTCAAACGTATCATTCAGTGAGATGACAGTCAATGGAAACAGAAGAAATGGTGACTGACAACCAGGATGAATGGAACAGTATTAAGAGAACTGGCCTTCTTACGTGGACAGGACACCACAAGGGCTCCTTGGAAATGTTACAGGTCTTATTCTAGACAACATCAATAATATGTCCAGATGTATGACTGTATAACATCTCAAACACACTTACCACATGTGGACAGGAGTCATTCCTGATATGCAAGAGCAAAATGCAGCTGTGGTAAGGAAAGGAAAATTTGTAAGTTTGCCATTTAAAACAATGTTTGTTACATCTTCATTGTAACACATAAATTAGAACTTCTTAATTCCACATAAACATTGTAATGTGTTATCCATGCTTATAACAGGTGTAATGGCCATTAATTAGAACAAATCAAGACAAATGCTTCAGGTATCTTTGATTTTCTATACGCTTGGTTGTGGTGTACAAGAGTACAATTTCGTTTATTCCTACATTTTATTCCTATCCTACATTTAACACCTCATATATGATCAGTTGAGGGTAATGCTGAAGACCTTGACTGTGAGAAGCTTGCCAAGGCTAACATCTAAAAGCAAATTGTGATCCCCACACCATCCAAACACCTCTCAAGTTTATTTTTTATAATGTACCTGGTGCAGAATGTAGCATGGCTGTTGTTTCTCGCTCCAATTGACACGGTGTCATCCGTACTTGTCTGTAAACTGGCCTCCATCAAGACCTCAGTCAACACATACAGGAAGTAAACAGCGATGGGAACAAACCTGGCAGATGAGACAATAGCCTATATTCAAACTTCTGCAGAGAAACAGCATTGCTCCAAACTACGACGTCCCTTGCACAGGGACAGAATATTGCTTACCAGACAGCAGCATACGCCGAGCATAACGTCTCGCTCCGTCTGCCCTCTGACTGTAGGTGCGGAAAGGGAAAGCCTTAATGAAACCAATCGTGGGCATGAGTGTAAAAGGTGGAAATGGTACAGTGTGATATAGGCAATTAATTTTACTCATGTGGTCGATTGAGGTATTTCATAATTCGCTAATGCCTGTGGATATAAGGATTCTAAAGGGAAAGCTCGAGTTTTTCTTAATATGCAAGTCAGAACTCTTTTTTTTTGCACAGCCTTTTCTCCAAAACACATCCATTCAGTTTTCTACGAGGGAGTGATGCTTCACCTGCCCGTCTCTGCCTTCCTCTGTCCTCTCCCGCCACCCTTGGACTGCCCGCTTTGATTTACAGGCATAAACCATGACCAGCAGGAACGAGATGCCATAAAAGGCCTGTAAAAAATTTATAACATTTATTCACTTCCCACAAGCCTCATTATTACCTTGCCTGCATGATGTCTGACTCATGTGCAGTTTCAGTTTCACTCTTATTGACTGTAAAGAAGCGTGGTAGGTGTTGTGGGAGCATTAACCTGTTCTTTTTTTTTTGTTCATTTCTGCAACCTCCACTATCAATTGAGGAGAGCACAGATAAGCATGTTCTCTCCTCCATAGCATGTTGCCATTGCTTCTTATCATGCCACAGTTTGTGAGTCAGAATCGAACAGATACCACAGAAAGACACTTCACATGCAGATCACCAGGTGGACTTCCAGATGTCCAATCGACAAGTGGCCGTTGTGAGTGAGCGATGAAATGCGGTCCTGTTTTGGTACCAGACCGTGGGGCCCAGCCATGCGCAAGAACAGTGCCTTAACAGGATGAGCCACCCAGCAACCCTGCGCTACACTATTCCATTCACATAAAGCAGGGATCTCAAACTCAAATCCTGGAGGGCCACTGTGACTGCTGGTTTGTATGTGTTCCTGCACATAACTACCTAATTGAAGTCACTGATTGGCTAAAGAGTCTGCACACCTTGTTTCCAAGGCCTAAATTGGCTGCTGATTGAAAGGAAACCAAAGAAACCTGCGTAGACCACGGCCATCCCGGACTGGAGTTTGAGACCCCTGACATAGAGAATGATGACGCCTATGTGCGTTGTGTAGTATAATGGTGTAGTATAATGGTTAAGGAACTGGCCTTGTAACCAAAAGGTTGCAGGTTCGATTCCCAGGTAGGACACTGCCGTTGTACCCTTGAGCAAGGTACTTATCCTGAATCGCTTCAGTATATATCCAGCTGTATAAATGGATGATATGTAAAAAAAAAAAAAAATTTTTAAATGCTAAAAAGTTGTGTAAGTCGCTCTGGATAAGAGCGTCTGCTAAATGCCTGTAATGTAATGTAATGTTGTAAGTGTAAGTTGGAAAATGTGCAAACAACGTACCACCGCCAGGGGAAGTGCACGTTCACAAATGCTGATTCTTTGTGGGACATGGCTGTACGGGACAAAGTTGATGACGTTGGTGCACAGCAGCACAGCCGATGCCAGGAAATCAGCCAGAGCAAGCTGGAGCAGCGGCCAGGCCTGGAGGACCACACCGAGACACAGACAGACATGATGGCCAGACATCCCAACAAAACACAGAGCTTACTCATCACGAAGTATACGTTATATGGCCCCCATAAACTAAACGGTACGCCTACGAAGGAAAATTACTTTTTAACATCTTTAACATCCCTGTGTAGAGCGCGCATTTGTTTTCAACCCTTGGCACCTTTGCAACAAGGCACCCTTCATAAATGTGAAAACCCACACTACCAGCAAGTGAACTCACTAGCTTTGTTAAGTTCTGCCCATAGGCGGAGGGTGAGCCAACTGCAGGGTAAAGCTAGGTCAGGGCGGGGGAGGTATCCACCTTCCTGCGAGCGCAAATAGTGCGCGAGCAGCAAATTTCTTTGCATTAATTTCACCATAAATACAGTTTTTTGAGTACAAGAGCCCATGTAGGCTTTGCTTGTAAAGTAGTTGTGTATCGTAACTCCGACATTTTAGCTTCTGACAATAACAAGCAAAATCAGCACATGTAAGTAGGCGTATAGCCACCAAAGACGTAGCCTAAATATGACTTTGGTAACCCATTGCACGAATCTGACCAAACTACCGGTAGCCTATGTATGTTTTTTTGCTTTTTGTTAATAAATGAATGGATGAAAGAATTAATAAATACAATTAATCTGACCAGACAACCAATTAACAACAACAATATTATGTCAAGTGAATTAGTCACTCACTGGCAAATTACAACATCATATTCTGGCTAATCGAGGCCCCGGGCTTCAGCCCATGTAAGCCTGTGCATTAAGCACCCTTGACAATCACATTTTCATGTCATATTGATAGACTAATTATTTAAGCGAAGATAGCCTATGCATGATTTGTTTTTTTCTATCAGCATGGCAGCCAACAGACACATAATTTATAACATTTTAATTGACATTAACAGAGAGTGTGACAGTGTGTCCAGAAATGCTCCGTGAGTCTGTGATGATCCTTTAGCTTGACTGCCGCTTCAGGACTGACAGGACAACACGTTGATAATGGCCAACTAACCAAATTAGTAGGCTACAGCTTAGTTACCTCCTCTGCAGTAGGCAGTAGCCTAGTGGATTGAATGAGATAACTTGACCTCAAATCCTCTATCGCTAGCATTTGTATTTATATTTAATAGCCTACATTATTTTAATTGCCTTCCCCAGCCTTACACACCCTCCGCCTATGGTTCTGCCTCAGAATAACCTCCACTCACTGATACCAATAGGTTACAAAGGGCAGACATAGCTGGAATGCAATTTTTAATACGACTCTTTCACTGCAGCCCTTGTGCAGTCACATATTTGTGAGGTACAGGTGAGCTGATTAGTCGAAACAAAGGGCATTGGTAAATAAAGCGCAGAATTTACAGCTTTGCACACAGAGATACTGACTGAACTCTGAGGTAACATTAAAGAGGCATGGCTGGCAAATGTTCTGGAATGGTTTGTATCTTGAAAGTGCATAGGGGAAAGTCCAAGGGTGGCTCTGATGGTGCTTTTTGTTCCTACTGCTGTCTGATGTGTACAGCCCACTGAGTAAGGGCTGATAGTCAGAAGGGTGTCTCAATCCAGCTGCTTGGAGGTCAAGAGAGGCCAATGTTTGCAAATCAAATTTATTTAGAATTCCTAAAATTGTTGCCTGAGAAAATAATCCCCTGGGAAAGTACTTTATTGTACTTTTAAAAACACTTCACATTTCAGTATTAAAAGGGTCACTTGGCACTTTATAAAATGTTTCTGACATTCTCAAACACACATTGACCATGAAATTAGCAGTCTTGAAATTATTATCAAGCCCAAACTAAATGCTTATGCCATCTGCCAAGGTAAATGGATACTGATAATTTTCAGAGAACAGTATGGTGCCCTTTTATTTAATAAAGTGTTGGGTTCTCCAATTCCTTCACCCACCTGTTCATTTAGATACCTCCGTTTGACGATGGATACCACCACAACAGAAAAGCTCCCAAGCAAACTGCAACAGAAAGTGAAGCATTTTCTTGTCATTGTCTCTCAGAGCAAGGCAATAAAGGCAATATAAAACCTTAGATAAAATGCAGCGACAGCTGAAGAATTATGCTCATGATTGGCTTATACGACTTTGCTAATCACAATATTACATGACATCATAAGTCTGACCTTCGTACTTATTTTTTCATGTCATGAGACATTCATCAGAGTGACTCACCTCCATAGGTAATGGAGTTTGTGCATACTGGAATTTGTAAGCACACCTACATACTTTCCCAATAGTTAGCTAAGCCTTGAGGGCATGTTTTCTATAAAACCATTGTTTTAGGGTGAAGCTGGCCAAAGAAGTTTTTTTGTTTGGAGGAGATACTTTTGCACGAAGGGAGTCTAGCATTTCCATCACAGGGACTTTAATGAGTTTTTTTTAGATGCAAAGGTTCTAATTGTCTTTTATTTGTATCGGACAACTGCTGCAAAGCATTGTCTTTCTTGCCAATATTCCTCATGTATTCCCTCACATACACAACTACTTTGGAAATCTGAGTGATCAAAGGGAGCTGAATTTTCACAGCTGCGCCTCACTGCCACCTCAGTGACATAATAAAGATATGAACATTAATAAATGGTTTGTCTTCATATGCTGCTGCCTTGAACCAATGTGCACAAAGGCCTGAAAGAAGGGTACTTCATAGTCATTATGAAACATACAAGACAGAAATATATATCAACAGCTCTGAACAACACAGACATTCTCAGGCGAGCACAATAAGTGCATTTTTACTAGTGTTAGTTCTGTGAAGTGCTCTTATGCCTCACATAAATCACAGCGTCTACTCATGTGACCTGTTCTGCAGGTTTGTAGCTGAGATGGCCTATAGGAGCTAGAACCTGAACATGCAGCATTGACGTCAGCATTCACTCATTAATCCCAATAAACAGGCCGATACTAGGTAACTGCAAATAAGTCTTACCTTAATGAAAGTGATGATACATACACTATGGATAGTTTTTTGATCTAAACAAAACAGGAATACAAAAACAAATAATGAATGACAAATTCAAACAGGCTAAGTAATACACACCATGTTGATGAAGGTCTTTCTAAGCAGTCGTCTATGCTACACTTGTTTTGTCAACATAAATGCTGCCAATTACATTTTAAACAAAAAATCATGTTTAACTATGTAGGCTACAACATGCTTTAATTGCAAACTACGTGGGTCAATGACATGACGTGATTTTTTGTGTCCGAATTCATTACTTTCCTAAAAATAAAAATAAAAACATGTTATATATCAAATTGCACTACAATATCTCCTTTATGAGAAACCCTTCTCATTTTATTGAAATTCAAATTCATTTTTGAGTTTTGGTGTTCTAAAGTCCCAAAATGTCAGGTGGTGCGACCGTCCGAACATACATGCAGAGAACAAAACTGCAATAAAAAGGATAATTTTCTCAATAAAATTCCTAATCAAATAGTTTGGCATGATTTTATGTTAGATTGCGTATAAATGACGGAAAGCAGTTTAACAGTCCTATTTCAAAACTATTCTATTACTTAAAAAACCTTTGTCCGAGAAATTGACTTCTCCATATATCAGGGGGGGCGACCGACATAAAAACATAATTTTATGTACTGTGCCTGTAAGAAAACGATGCAACAGGGTGTGACATCACACAGAAGACCCCACAGGACCCATGTCATGCAGTAACAAGGTTAGTAACTCTCCCACAAATACTACATAATTTGACGTTTTTGAGTAATGGTGAGGTTGGTTCAACATACCATGTCAGGTGGTATAAAACTATGAAAATTAGTTTTTATTCAGAAAATGTGTATTTGATTGAAAAAATATAAAGGACAAAAATGTATATATGTATATATGTATGTATATATGTCAGGTGGCGCGACTAGAATTACAGTTAAACCAATTGAAAAAAGTGATGTTAATATGTTTGAAGATATTAAATACATTTTCTTAAATATATACATCTTTCTGTATGATATTAAGTTGTTTAGAGGTGAAAAAGTCCTACTCTTCAAGAATATAGAACTATATAACCAAAATTGATACTCAAAGTTGCATATTGTACCTTTTAAGTTATTATTTTTTCATTCATTTTTGTAGATGCCATTATCAAGCAAAGAAAAAACAGCAAAGCATAGAGATAGTTTAAAAAATTATTCAGTTGCATTTCCTTGAATGTGTTCCCTGAGACTTCATGTTTCAGTTGTATTTTTAAAGCATTGATCAAATGTTGTCTTGTTGACATTACCATTGTGGCAGTATTGTTTTAAATGTTGAATGTACAGTATTGTTTTGACTGCTGACCTGAATGAAATGTAGTCCTCATTATTGAAATGTGTTCCTTGGGACTTGATGTTTCAGTTATATTTTTTAAGGATTGATCAAATGTTATCTTATTGACATTACCACTGTTGCTGGCCTGAATGAAATGTAATTGTATGATTAAGTTCCAGTATAAAATGCTCAGGTTTCAAATAAAAGCCAAATGAAACCAGAGTAAAATGCATTTACATATCCTTCTTTTTATTTAGTGAATATCAATCGTTATTGAGCACAATGTCAGGTGGCGCGACTGGTCATGGTCAGGTGGTGCGACCAGCAAATTTACATTTAAATGTATCCATTCCCATTGCAGTGTGCAAAATTAAATCAGAAATATAACTGAAAATCTTTAAATAATGTATACAAATCATTTTTACTGTTAGAATTTTTGTTTTCTTTCTCTCTATGGAAAATAAGGTGTTTGAAAACAAAAAGAAGTGACCGTATCTATAAATGGAATAAAACTGCCATAAATAAAGAAATTAAAATGGAATTTACCATGTGTTGTGTATTTTACACACTACAATGATTCATATTTGCAGGTTTTCAGTAGTGGTAAATACATTAAAAGTGTATTATTCAAAATTCATATATGGTCGTGCCACCTGACATTTCTGGGTGATAAAATCTGAAATCTTGTTTAAAAATGTATTTATATCACCTTAAAAGCTATGAAACAAATATAAATACACAGGATACATTCTTGTGGAATTAAGAATGTATTTAAAATCCATTTTGGTCAGTATTTTTATTTTTTTATTTTGAAAACCTTATTTGTCATTGACCCACATATGTTTACTGCGCATCGAGCAGTTCAATTAAAACACACATCTGGCCATAATGAATAGCAATGCCAACACGTAGCACACATAGGGAGCATTTTTTTCCATAGCCTACTTAGTCCGTACGCTACATATAAAATAATGGCCTTCCGATAATAAATATGATAATTAGGATAGTTTCACTTGATTCACACCCACGATTCTTCTAGTATAAATGTTTGCTTTACCTGTTCGTCGTTCAGTCCGGTTTGGAATGCCGCACTTTCCTGAAGACTCATTGTGAGAATGAATGGTTTAAGGCCATTAAAATTAAAGCGAGAGAATCCCAACGTTACCTGGCCTTTCGTGACGCTAACCAGACTGTATTTTTTCCCATGTCCTTCGGGTGTTTATTAACATTAAGTTACCCCGCCCTCGACAAGCATATATTCAACTTGTCAACCGCGTGTCACGTGTTGGGAGCTACCTGCTGCAGTAAAACGTGCAAAACACCAGTGTGGCAGGCCAGGTGCACAGGCAGACTTTTCTGAGCCCAGCACCTGATATCGTTTTCACAGCAGAAACGTTAGTGAAACATGAAGAAATAACCTTCCTTATATATACCTGGGGCAAGAAGCTATATAATTGTTTACAGACTTTATCATTTAGATTAGATTTTTTATCAACTGCATCTGTCTAAATTGGTGTTATTTGCACTTACAACATATTACATATCCTGTTTTAAATTAAAATAGAATGTCTTAGTCATTTTAAATTGTATATGGAAAAGAAATCACAATAAAAGAGAAACATTTATACAGTTGTTTATTCATTTAATAATAATAATAATAATAATAATAATAACAATACCATTGGTGTTTCTGACAGATAAAGACAAAGCAATATTAAATAGAAGATATTTAACATTTAATTCACAAATGCAGTTTGCAACCAATTCAAAAGTACAAGTGATTTGTGCCATATAAATTAGGATACACATAAAGACAAACAAGCTAACCCTAACCACAATCATAAAACTAACCCCCAAACCTAACCTAAACCACATCCCTAATCCTAGCCCTTAACCGTAATCCTCACTGTACACTCTAAACAACACCATGGCACTAAACCCTAACCAAAAATATAAATAACCCTACCATAGCACATAATCCTATCCCTAAACCCTATATCCATGCACACACATATGCATGTTTTCATCCTAACCATATAGTCCTAAAACCCTAGCTCAAAATTTTTACAGCTATGTTAATTTAAGTGGTTACTCCTTGTTCATATCCCATCTTTTCATATTTTCACCATAGGATTTCAAAATAAAAAGCTAGCAAGAAATTTTAACTAAGATAGCTTGTTGGCTAATGTTAAATGGCAAAGTCTGACTAATGGCAGCTAGCAAGCTAGTTAACATAAAGCTAATAATTATATCAAATAAAGTATTTGATTAAAGTATTAAATAAATATTTTGCTTACTTTAAACTGAAAGCAAGCAAACAAATAGCTGGCTGCTTGCTAGCTAGCAATCAATGCTAATGCTAGCTAGTTAACACTACAATGGACAACAAATAATACTTTCACTTAACACATAAAATGTATTTACATAGATTTGTGTTTTTATGGTAGTATCCATAAAATACTTTTGTTTTAAGCTCCTGGGAACAAAGGTAGTGTAACTACCGTTCACTCTTAATACAAATTAATTACTCTACCCATGAATCCCCCATACACATTAAAAATAACTATTCATGTATAGACCAATACAAATGCATAGATCATTATTTTCCAGTGACAAAAAAATTTGATTTTCTCCAAAAATAATCAAGTTACTTCTAAAAGGGTCCACTGGAATAAGTTAAGTCAAGTCATATTATACTGTATGTATTTCACAGAAGTCTCAACACACTGTACATTTAAAACAGAATGAAAGATAAAAATAAATAAAAATCTCACATACTTATATGGCAAGCCAAATGAAACATCAAAATTTTAAAGAGGAGAGACATTCAATAAATGCGTTTAGATTAAATTTCATGAAATATGTTGGTCAGGGAGAAAATTAAGGGAAGGGGGACATCTAATCCGGGGGGCTAAATGTTTCTCAGGATTTCCCTTGTTATGTAATGTTTCACTTGTCTCAAAGATAACACATACTAGACTCAGACATGGGATTAGCTTTCTGTGGTACATGTCAGATAACTGTTATTCACCCAGGGGCACTGTATGTATCTGCATACAAGCTATCTCTCCTGATGTCTGCAAATCGAGCATAGCGTCAGTTCAGGCAGGTCACGAGAGTGAAACCCGGCCATAGTTAATCAGCTGACAGCTCAGCTGAGTAGTGACGATTCACCCATCAGTCCATTCACATAACAAGGCGGTCTATTTAACTGCCTCGCCCTACCATGGTGGATCCCCTGCCAGCACACCCGCTGCACACAAAACCTCAAAAACCTGCACACCAAAAACATCTTCTGCGCTGCACATCCTGCTTGTTCTACTACACGCCGGGGAAAAAGAATCGGAATCCTGCAAAATTCTACGTAAAAGCTAAGTGATGTCAAGCTCTGTATTCTTAAGTTTTATGCTCTGTTAGACAAAAGAAAAGGGTGATATATTCAAATAACATTCGGTTTTTCGAAACCTGCTTCCCTGCATGCATGACTGCACACTGTCAGCGAAAACGAATAGGATTCCTGAATTTGTTGCTAAAGCTAAGTGACTGCAAGTATCGTTTAAGCTTATGGTCCGCTATGGAAACTGGCGATATTCAAATAACATTCCCGGACAAGGAAGGGCGATATTCACGTTGCGTAAGCTGGCTATTTAAAGCGTGTGTCTTGTCGTGTAACCCGGACCTTATTGCTCGTATTCGAAACCTTTCAACAGGATTGCTAGCTGACATTAACAGACTATATTGGCTTCAGAGGCATAAAACGCACGGTAACCTTTATATGATCCTTGGGCTAACCTAAACGGTAAGCATACACCCTGCCCCGGATTATTGGTTGGTCATGTTCGTATACTCGCTGCCTCGTTCTGGAAGTGGGAGACCAAAGAGATCTTATACTTCGTGGACGCGGTCCGACTAGGCTAATCACTGAGCCGGCTTCTGATACGAGAGGTTCGTGGCCGTTCACGGAGGCTGATACGTAAGTGGGGAGAAAACGAATAAATAAACAAATGCGACAAATGATTAGTCTACATAGTTCACGTCCTAACGCACTGCTGCTCCAACTATTATCGTAACTAGTTCTGCGTGTGTAATCGGTAATGATGTGAAGACTAGGCCTACCGTTAACCTGGTATGTAATTATACATTCTATATCTTGCACGTTATTGCCTTGGCCGATCTGTATCCTGCATGGTATTTTAATTTATCGGGACATAATTGCGCTCGTAGGCCTACTGCATCTGCGTCGCCTACTCGGATACCTAGCTAATAATTTTCAGGTTGAATTTAAGTGTTGTAGCCTATTCATCATTATTACGGCTAAATTATATCATTGCCAGGGATTTGTAGGCTATATTACCCTAGCATACTACTGATTGCAGACAACCCTAATTCACATTGCAACATTACGCGTGTAGTTTTTTGTGGATACTACTAGGGGAGAACCGGGACGAAAGAATAACATTGATTTTCGCGAAAACTACAGAAACCCGAATACCGTAGATCAGTCAGTATGTGACACGTGTAATCATTTCACTCTGCAAAGAACCAGTGATGTGCGTCCCGTTTTTGCGGAGTGCTAGACCAAAGTTATTTTGACCGCTGAAAGTAAAATATCGAAACCGGAAGTGTTTTTCGGTCGTATAAGTGTGTTCATGTTTGAATTTTCCAAACATGCATAATTTTCTTAATACAACTGTGGACTAAAGGACAGCATAGGTTTGAATGTGATGCTTGCGAGAATTAGCTGATAGCCAAGTTGAAAGCAAGCGAGACACGAGCGGGACGAAGACACACTGTTAAAGGCAGTGGTGAAAATCAATGCACAACCTTGGAATGCGTATTGACCCCATCAGAACCGAGTATTCAACAATGCCGTGGTATAAATGAATGTAATGTATAATAAGCATTAATAAATGATGTCTGGTAGCTATTAATAAAGGTGAGTTGCTATTAAATCATCAATTTCAGACTGTTTAACGTTTGCGATGCAAAATTCAATTAATTATGCAACATGATGCTCTCGACGCATGGTTGATTTTCATGGATTTTAAACTTATAGCAAGTGGGTAGGCGGAGCAAGAGGTCCAATTTCGGGGCTGGAAGATTCGCACTTGGATTAAAGCCTTGCGTTTTCATAACGACTACGTCGAAACATCAGTTACTTTTAAATTCTTTACCGACGCAGCGCTTTCTATTGCTTTTGGGGGTTTATAATACTATGGTTGCAGAAACATGGCCTAAAGAGCTGCAAACTCTGCCTCGCAATATTCAATTTATAGCTTGTTCGAACTATACCCAATCATCGTTGCTTGCATCCTATGGGAAACAGCTGGCCAAGGAAACAAATTTTGGCCTATTGCAACAACCAAGCCACCGTCAACATCATTAACAAGGATGCTCGTCTGTCCCTTTCATCAATAGGCTAGTAGACGCCTGGACTGGATTGCGTTATGCATAATTGGATTTGGACTTGCGTTATGAAAAATTCACGCTTCACGCTGTTCTTGCATATACTACAAATACAACTTCAGTAGTTAGAATGGCCCTAGGCATACGGGCGCCCTGAAGCCAATGTTACGCACAGCATCCTCCCTGACGTCAGGGAGAAGACCAACAGGCGTTGGTATGGTATTAATTGGCATTTGACCTGAGGGATGAAGAGCTTCTCCCCATAAGCATGCCGGCTTCATCAGTAGCCGAAAGGTCACACATAGCTTTTAGGTGGTTGGTACATATACATATACTACAAATACAACTCCAGCGCCCTGAAGCCAATGTTACGCACAGCATCCTCCCTGACGTCAGGGAGAAGACCAACAGGCGTTGGTATGGTATTAATTGGCATTTGACCTGAGGGATGAAGAGCTTCTCCCCATAAGCATGCCGGCTTCATCAGTAGCCGAAAGGTCACACATAGCTTTTAGGTGGTTGGTACATATACATATACTACAAATACAACTCCAGTAGTTAGAATGGCCCTAGGCATACGGGCGCCATGAAGCCAATGTTACGCACAGCATCCTCCCTGACGTCAGGGAGAAGACCAACAGGCGTTGGTATGGTATTAATTGGCATTGACCTGAGGGACGAAGAGCTTCTCCCCATAAGCATGCCGGCTTCATCCGTAGCGAAAAGTTCACACATAGCTTTTAGGTGGTTGGTACATATACATATACTACAAATACAACTTCAGTAGTTAGAATGGCCCTAGGCATACGGGCGCCATGAAGCCAATGTTACGCACAGCATCCTCCATGACCGTTAGGGAGAAGACCAACAGGCGTTGGTACGATATTAATTGGCAGTGACCTGAAGGGATGAAGAGCTTCTCCCATAGGCATGCCGGCTTCATCCGTAGCCGAAAGGTCACACATAGTTCTTCATCACTACACATAGAACTCCCCTGATTAGTTTTGCTCCCATGGACGTCCAACAGGCGTTGGTACACATAGCCACTGATCCACGTAATGTTAGAAGACCGAGAGCTGGAAGATCTCAGACAGTTTTTCATCACTACACATATAACTCCCCTGATTAGTTTTGCTTCCATGGAAGTCCAACAGGCGTTGGTACACATAGCCACTGATCCACGTAATTTTGAAGGACCGACAGCGGTAGGTCACACATAATTTTTCATCACTACACATATAACTCCCCTGATTAGTTTTGCTCCCATGGAAGTCCAACAGGCGTTGGTACACATAGCCACTGATCCACGTAAACGTAAAGGGGCCTTGGGTTGAAGGACAGGATGGCTACATCGGTAGCTGAAAGGTCACACATTGTTATTCACCACTACACATAGAATTCCCCTGGGTAATCCAATGTCTGGCTCCCAGGGGAAGTCCAACATGCGTTGGTACACATAGCTACTGATCCATGTAACGTTTAAAAGGCCTCGAGCTGAAGGACAGGATGGCTTCATCGGTAGCCGGAAGGTCACACATTGTTCTTTATCACTGCACATAAACTTCTTGGGGTTAGTCATACTATACTCTGGCACACGGGGGAGTCCAACAAGCGTTGGTACACTTAGCCACTGATCCATGTAACGTTAAAGGACCTTGTGCTGAAGGACAGGATGGCTTCATCGGTAGCTGGAAGGTCACACATTGTTCTTTATCACTGCACATAAACTTCTTGGGGTTAGTCATACTATACTCTGGCACACGGGGGAGTCCAACAAGCGTTGGTACACTTAGCCACTGATCCATGTAACGTTAAAGGACCTTGTGCTGAAGGACAGCATGGCTTCATCGGTAGCCAGAGGTCACACATCGTTCTTTATCACTACACGTAGAACTTCCTGGGGTTATTTTGCACTGCATCTGGCACAGGGGAGTCCAACGGGCGTTGGTGCACATAGCCACTGATCCATGTTACGTTAGAAGGACCTTGTGCTGAAGGACAGTATGGTTTCATCGGTAGCCAGAAGGTCACACATTGTTCTTCATCACTACACATGGATTTCATGGGGTTGGTCCGCACTCCGTCTGGCGCACGGGGGAGTCCAACAGGCGTTGGTGCACATGACATTGATCGTTGTGGTATTGGGGGATCCTTGAGCAGATGGACAGATCGGCTTCCTCCAAGGCGAGGGGTCGTTGCACGGTCATCACGTGTGCACATGCTGGCAGCACTTGGCGTCTGGTTGTTTTTTGGGGTTGTGCAGCTGCCCTCGCCGCCATACCCATGCTTGCTCGCGTGGATGGGCGGGAGGGCTTGGTGAACAGAACCATACCGCCAAACCTAAAATGTATTGTTTCATAATGTCAATAAAGTTATTTGAACAACAGTGGCCTGACTGAAATAGCCTTTTGTTTCAGATGGGTTATGCTCTCGGAAAGTGAGGAGTGCCCTCTTATATTATTAGCTGAACAGGACTTAAGGTTAAAAAAAGAATGCATAGAACTGCTGGCAGCAAGCATTTCAAGAGATCTTTGATGCCATTTATGAATCTGCCATAAAAAGGATCCAGGGTGGCCTATGAATGAATAGGGGCAGAAATAGTCTTTCTATAAGGAGCAATTCTGTAAGAACAGTTTACAGGTAAGCGTTCTGGACTTCCTTTTTTCATTGTATGAAACTTAGTGGTGGAATCTTCAGCAATACGCACTTCTGCAATATGCAATATGTTTAGGCACGTCAATCTGCAGGCTAAATGTTACCGGTTGACACGTGTAGTGTTTTAGAAAAGCCAGTAGATGGCGCTTTGTTGTGTAAAAGACAACTACTGCATGTTTTAGTGATGCACATAAATGGGTACTGGAGAGAAAAACAGTGAAGACCTTGATAAAAAATTATGTTCTTTTGCAATGCTTGTTATTATTGAAAGATTGTACACACCATAAAACAAACTGGGGATCCGGATGGCGCTTCTTCCACTGTATATGCCTGCTACTGCATCCATGGAATGCCCAGGTGACCCACGCATGCTTTGGAAGCTTTTTTCACCCAGAGAGTGAATGTGAGACTGGCAAAGTAAGGACAGAAGACAGTTTTAGCTGTATTTGATCCCAGATTACCTAAAAGTCTCTTGACATACATACACCTCTCATCCGTCTTTCGGCTCTCTTTCCCTCCCTCTACCCCACAGGTCAAGGAGAGGATATCTGCTTGTCTGACTGACATCTCTGAGTGGATGGCTACCCATCACCTGAAGCTCAACCTTGACAAGACAGAGCTCCTCTTCATGCCGTACAAGACCTCCCCACTACATGACCTCTCCATCACCGTTGATGGGACCATGGTGGCTGCCTCCCGCTCTGCAAGGAACCTGGGGGTGGTCCTGGACGACCGGCTGGACTTCAAAGAGCACATCAGGGCGACGGCACGGTTCTGCAGGCTCCTCCTGTACAACATCAGGAGGATTCGACCGTACCTGACCACCTACTCCACCCAGCTTCTTGTCCAGACCATGGTCACCTCACGCCTGGACTACTGCAACTCCCTGCTCGCAAGCCTACCGGCCTGCGCCATTCTGCCTCTTCAACTGATCCAGAATGCAGCTGCCCGGCTTGTGTTCAACCTCCCGAAATTTTCCCACGTAACCCCCCTGCTGAGGTCTCTCCACTGGCTGCCAGTTGCAGCCAGGATCAGGTTCAAAGTTCTGACCCTGGCCTACACTGCAGCAAATAGGACAGGCCCCGCCTACCTGCAGGACTTAATCCAGAACTATGTTCCTGCTCGACCACTTCGCTCTTCTACAGCAGGGCGACTGGCACTTCCCCCCCTCCGTGTCAAAGGCTCTCGCTTGTCCCGACTGCGGAGTTTTTCCACATTAGCACCTCAGTGGTGGAATGAACTTCCCATTCCCCTACGTTCTACTCCAACCCTGCCTGCATTCCGTCGAGGCCTGAAGACACACCTCTTCAGACTCCACCTTGACTGATATCCTCACCTAGGAATATCAGTTCCCTGTTCCCTGTGTTTTCCTGTTTGTTTATTATAGTTTATAATAGTATTTGGAATGGTTTATAATAGCATAGTTTATAATAGTACTTGGAATGGTTTATAATAGTATAGTTTATAATAGTATTTGGAATGGTTTATAATAGCATAGTTTATAATAGTATTTGGAATGGTTTATAATAGTATAGTTTATAATAGTATTTGGAATGAAGTGTGGTGTTGCTGATTTGCCCACAGCTTACTGTGAACTACAGTCAACGTTCATTGCTAGGGATAGCTGCTACATTATGCAAAGGATTAACTTTGCCTTGTCTGTTCTGTAATGATGATGATGTCTCTGTACGCACTTACTGTACGTCGCTTTGGATAAAAGCGTCTGCTAAATAAATGTAATGTAATGTAATGTAATGTTAAACCAAGGTCCTGAATCAAAGTGGTGATTAAAGATCCCCTGACACTCTTGGCAAAGAGTAGGGGGTTCCCTGGTGTCCTGGCTAAATTCTCAACTTGGCTCTCTCAACCTGACACCTAATCATCCTCTGATTTATTCGGCTAAAAAAATGATTCTCTCCCTCTCCACCTCAAAACCGCTGCCCAGGTGGGTGCTACACATTGGTGGTGGTTGAGGCGAGTTTCCCCCTCACCATTGTAAGTGTCCTTGAGTTTCTTGACAGACCTCAATTCCAGAAAAGTTTGGATAGTATGCGAAGTGCAAATAAAAGCAGAAAGCAGTGATTTGTAAATTCTCTTTTACATATATTTAATTGAAAACAGTACAAAGAAAAGATATTTAATCTTTTACCTTATCAACTTTATTTATTTTTGTAAATTCCGAATTTGATGCCTGCAACACATTCCAAAAAAGTTGGGACGGAGGCAAAAAAAAAAAAAAAAGACTGGGAAGGTTGTGGAATGTTCAAAAAACACCTGTTTGGACATTCCACAGGTAAACTGGTGGATAGGTAACAGGTGATGCTATCATGACTGGGTATAAAAGGAGCATCCACGAAGGCTTGCGCGTTTATGAGCTAGGATAGGTCGAGGTTCACCACTTTGCGTCCAACAGTTTAAGAGCAACGTTTCTGAACACACAATTGCAAGGAATTTAGGGATTTCACAATCTACAGTCCATAATATTATTAAAAGATTCAGAAAATCTGGCAAAATCTCAGTGTGTAAAGGGCAAGGCCGTAAACCATTATTGAATGCCTGTGACCTTCGATCCCTCAGACGGCACTGCATTAAAAACCGACATTCTTCTGTAATGAATATAACCACATGGGCTTGGGAATACTTTGGAAAACCGTTATCAGTAAACACAGTTCGTTGCTGCATCTACAAATGCAAGTTAAGACGCAAAGCGTAAGCCATATATCAACAACATCCAGAAACGCCACCGACGTAATTGCTCTGGGCTCGAGTGTGGTGCATTATGAAGCGCAAAATATGACAACGGAGACCCCAGACTGTTGAGCAGCTGAAGTCTTATATGAAGCAAGAATGGGAAAAAATTCCACTTTCAAAACTACAACAATTAGTGTCCTCAGTTCCCAAAAGATTACTGAGTGTTGTTAAAAGGAAAGGTGATGTAACAGTGGTAAACATGCCCCTGTCCCAACTTTTTTGGGACGTGTTGCAGGCACCAAATTTAGAATGAGCGTATGTTTACAAAAAACAATAAAGTTTATTAGTTAAAACATTAAATGCCTTGTCTTTGTACTGTTTTCAATTGAATACAGGTCAAAAAGGATTTGCAAATCATTGCTTTCTGTTTTTATTTACATTTTATACACTGTCCCAACTTTTTTGGAATTGAGGTTTGCATAATAATAATAAGATAAGGCCTGGGAACAGCACTCACTCGACTCACAGAGAGGGGGTTGGAGAAGACTGTAGTGTCTGCTTCACATAGCCTGTCCAACGCTGAGAGGAAGTATTCCATTGTAGAAAAGTGGGCATCAGCATGTGTCTGGGCTGCCGAGTAATGGTGGACAAGGTTCTGGGGGAGAAAGTTCCTGCTGAGAACAGATTGTCAAGCAAGCTCTTACAACTCTCCTGACAACAAAGGAAATAACTAAGCTGGTTTCCTGGTGGCAAGATGGCCTGCATGCTTGCTTGAATCTGACTATGATAAGTTAGCCATTACAAGAAAGGAACAGTCATTCAACCATGTTGCCAACTGTTTTTCTGGACTGCCTTCCTGACCATTTGAAATTGCTGGTGATGACATAATGGAGTCAGTGCAGGCTGCAGTGCTGGCTAAATGCAAAGGACGACTTTACGAATGTTTATAACCACTGTTTGTCAAGTGTTTGCCCAACACTTCTAAAGGTGTGTGCTCAGATGCGACAGACTATTCCAAAGGAAACCAAAATGACCAGGACCTCAATACTTATTTCCAGACTCGTCATGAGTTAAATGTAGTTGACAACTGCATTGACAGATGTAATCACTGCCTGGTGGTGCTGTCCAGAAAAGACTAACAGAACTCCCATGGGAGCCACTAAGACATTGTTCGTGCTAAACAATGCTTCAGAGAAATTTACTGATACAATTGTCCTCCCTCCAGACAACACAACAAGACCTAAGTTCCTCACAATACTCACCAGTACCTCTCCCAGATTCTGCTGGAGAAAAGGTTGAAGTGAATATTGTGGGACCCTTTGAACTTGCCTTTCGCTCCAGAGCAGACACGGAGACTGAGATACAGGTAGTTACCTCCATCTTAGTCAAGAAGAGAATCCAAGTGAGCTTGTGTCAGACAATGGATCTCGGTACATTTCACATGAGTTCCTAAAACACAGGGAGATAAAGCACCTGAAATCCTCTGTCTACTACCCTTGCTCCAATAGAGAAGTAGAAACATTGAAGAAATTGCTGAAAGACTACCTATAAACTAGATCCTTCCAAAAGAAGCCATAGTATTGATGATACAAAGTTTCTCTGACAAAGCTGTTTCATGGGTGCCAGATAAGAACAAAACTTCAAATACTGAACTTACCTGATCCTGAAAGATATAAAAGTGCTGTGCAGGAATCAGTGGAACAAAAAAAGCGAAGGTAAAAAGATACACGGACACTCACAGAGGTCCAAAACAAGCCAATTTCAAACCTAATTAAAAGGTGAAAGTAAAGAAACCATGAATGATCAAGAATGGTGAGCACTGCTACACAGATCTAAAATATGTGGTAAAGAAAACCAGTCCAAATACTTAGCTGTTGAATGATGGCAGAAGGTGGAATGCCTCATGTCTCTCAACACTACAAGAAACGGTGAAAATGGCTGTTCAGACATCAAAGGTTTTACCTCTGACAGTACTATCCAGCAAGTGATTTGGTGCAGGAAACTCCCTGCATGGACTAAAGACTGTTATTTAGAAACAATAAAAAGAAACATACTAAAATTGTTATACTGCTATGTTCAAGTGAACTGCATGTTACGGTTCCGAGTATGAACTGGACCCAAATGCACGACTCAACACACAGGAAGTTCCAATAACTCCAATAATTTATTGCTTCGACCAGGATTCCTCCTGAAGCATAGGGAGATAACACAGAATAGACAGACAACCAGGGATGGATTAGCAGGGGATCAGCGGGAACGGGAGAGGCCAGGGACTGGATGGTGGCAGGAATCCAGGCTGGTTGAGCAGAGGAGGAGCGGGAGACAGGGCAGAGTGGAGTGGCACGAACAGCTGCAGGTTAGCAGAGCTGGAGCACCGGCTGGATGCACACACAGCAGCAGGTTGGCAGAACAGCAGCACAAGCAGGATGCACACAAGCTGTAGGTGGCAGAACTGGAGCACAGGCAGGAAGCACGCACAGCTGCAGGCTGGTAGACTTGGAGCAGACAAAAGTTAGTACAGCGAGGCAGGACAGAATGAACAGCGTGTTTACGCCGTTCCTGGCGAGAGCTAATTAAAGCTGGATAGGACTGGAAACAGCGAGTTAATGCTGATACAAGACAAAGGCTTTTAAAGCAGGCAAGACAGGACTAGATACAATGTATCCACGAGACAAAGACCAGTGTTACCACAAAGAGACTTAATGAACTGGCACAGGACAAAGAACACCGGGTGACTAAATACAAAAGTGTCAATTGAGTGTCGCGTGCGAATGTATGCATGATTAACGGAGCAGAGAGTGTGCAGAATGCATGCGGAAAGGAGGAAAGGGATAGGCGGGTAAAGAGTAGTGGAACAGAGTGACATGAAAGGAAAAACCACGCCCAGCCTGCAGCACGAGGGAAACAAACAGGAATACAAACAACACGATACGAGAGGGAACAGGTAAAACACGGGACACAAAAGGACGGGAGTGAGAGCATCACACTGCAAGTACTTTTGTAGCTGATAGTCTTACAGTAAGTAATGGTAATGCACACAGAGAAGAAGAATTCTTGGAAAATGTTGTTGCGCTTTACACCAGAACAACCTGCTCGACCCTCATCAGTCCGGCTTCAGAACTGGGCATTCCACTGAAAACTGTGCTCCTGGCTGTGACCGAGGCACTCGCCACTGCCACTGCCCACCACTGTCACTCTCCTCTGTCCTGATTCTCCTTGACCTGTCTGCAACATTCGACACGGTCAACCACAAACTCCTGATCTCCACACTGGCTGAGATGGGCATCTCTGGAACTTCCCTCTCTTGGTTTACATCCTATCTCACAGATAGATCCTACCAAGTCTCCTAGAAGGGCTCTGTCTCTGCACCTCATCCACTTTTTACAGGAGTCCCGCAGGGATCTGTACTGGGTCCTCTGCTGTTCTCCATTTACACTAAGTCTCTTGGTTTGGTTATTAATTCACATGGCTTCTCTTACCATAGTTATGCTGATGACACTCAACTCTTCCTCTCTTTCCCTCCCTCTACCCCACAGGTAAAGGAAAGGATATCTGCTTGCCTGGCTGACATCTCTGAGTGGATGTCTAGCCATCACCTGAAGCTCAACCTCGACAAGACTGAGCTGCTCTTCATGCCATACAAGACCTCCCCGCTCCTAGACCTGTCCATCACCGTCGACGGAACCATGGTGACCGCCTCCCGCTCTGCAAGGAACCTGGGGGTGGTCCTGGATGACCAGCTGGACTTCAAAGAACACATCAGGGCAACAGCATTGTCTGTTTTTCGTTGTGGTCTGAAAACGCACTTTTTCAGACTCCACCTCGACTAAAATACCTATATAGGGCCATTCTATAGTACTCGCTTCCCGTTTTTTTGCTTGTTTTCTATTTAACTTGTGTTTTTGGTTATTTTATAGTTCAGAATGTATAGCTGACTGTGTGTACTACTCATGTTTATTACTAGGGATAGCTCCTACGCTGTGAGAAAGTTGTGCTTTGTCGGATTTGCTTTGTAGTCGCGTCAATGACCTTCAATATGCACTTATTGTACGTCGCTTTGGATTAAAGCGTCTGCCAAATGATTGTAATGTAATGTAATGTAATGTATTAGAAAAGCCAGCAGATGGCGCTTGAGATGTACAAGACTCCTCCATTATAGTGAATCATATGTGTGTGGAAACTCGAGAAAAGAATAGTGAAGACGTTGATTATGTTCTTTTGCATTGTTTCTCTGCTTGCCATTTATGAATCTGCCAGCTAACATATATTTTTTTCTCCTTCACTTTAGATGTCCAACAAGCAATTTCTTAGAACTGAAAAAATAGAGACAACATTAAGATTTGGTTGGCATTAGATCTGTCAATTAAAGGATATTGACTTAGTTTGTGCTTGATATGTCTTTAAAATGATTTTCAATTAATTAATGTTAAATGTTCATTTAAAAAATGCTTGTTTTTTCAGAGACCATCCCATGAATGTGAGAATAGAATGCCTTATGCTATGTAGCTAATGTAACCTACTGCCTGTAGCATAGGCCTACTGTATGCATGGGAGGTTCATGGATAATAGTTTAACCCTGTTGGTGTAGTCTATGTCACACTTCCGTTTTGTTCTGGACTGGTTCTCGTGCTGACATGCAAGGCATGCTTGTTTTCATGTCCTTCATGCCCGTCATATTTCATGTCCGTCATATTGTCAGAATGTTTACGGTAGGCTATTGCTGAAATTGGGGTGCTTCCCACTTCGAGGCCTAATTAAGTTTTTTTGAAAGATACAATTGTATGAATAAGTGTATGCAGATTTAATTATTTCCACTATTTTTATTTTGTGGAGCTGCTTTTTCGAAGGATTAATGAGCCTCAGACTCAACGATGCATTAAGCCTTTGAGAAGGCGGTGTTGTTAATAATTAGTTGTTAAGTGGGATGGCCCGTGACAGCCCCACAACATCAACATAACCTGTGTCCAGGGTGTTTGTGAGAACTGTCTTTTTAGTGGACATTTGGAGGAGGAAGAGATATGGAGAGACCACTCCCCCTTGGGGGGACACCTGGGGCCTCATTTATAAAATGACTTTGATGTCATCTTTAACTTTCACGTAAGCACATTTCTTTAAATGGACGTAAGAATTACTTATTAAATTGGCTGCGCTTGTTTAAAATAGCGTAAGTCTGTCATACGTACCTTCCTCTATCAATGTCAAATTAACTTCAAATTGAGCGCACGTGAATTATCGCACGTAATTGCGCCCTGGGGCTGACTGGTCACATACATTTAATAGAATTGTCATGGTTTTTGACTAGTCCTTCCTTTGCGGTCGTTTTCCTCGGTAGCCACGCGAGGGTGCTGCCCTTTTAGTGGATGTTTGCTCCGCCCCGTCTTTATTGCGGAGCTTCTCTCAGCATCACACCTGTGCGTGGTTACCTTGGAGCTATTTAAGCCCACGTTTCCTTCGTTCTGGGCTTCTATATTATTTGCACTGTTTTGTGTTTGGTATTATTTTGCCCTTTGTTTGCTTAGCCAGTATGATTAGGTCTAGGCTCTGTAGGAGACCTCTTTGCTCCAATGTGTTTTATTGGAGTAATGCGGGACTTGCCTTTGTGTATGTAGCTATTAAGACTCTTCGTCCGTCTTTTCTGTCTCCGCTTCCTGGTCTTTCCTTTCTTTCTTTGCCTATACCTGTTGCCTTTTTCTGTCTCTCCCTCCTCTCTCTGTCTGCTTTCTTCCTTGAAAGCGAGAGGAGTCTTTGTTTGTTTGTGGATATATTTATATAGTCATTTCTTACTAAGAGACAGGGCGTTTTATCATACTGAGAGGCAGGGCTTTATCTACACTGAGAGGCAGGGCGTGTATTTTTTACTAGGCTTGCGTTAGTCATTGAGCCAGCAAATGTCCAGAACAGCTGTTCTGTTCGTCCTTCGGGTACGTCGCTTCTTACAGGGAGACTGGGCGATTTTGTTCGGAACTGTAGTTCTGTTCGTCCTTCGGGTACGTCTCTCCTCACAGGGAGACTGGGCGATTTTGTTGACATGTGTGCGTGTGACTGCGAGTCTATGAAAGTAGCCTTGGAACGTTAAAAAAACACGGACAATGGAAGTCAAACATGACACGGAGGGAGAGGGAAAAACACGGAGAACAGACAGGATGGGAACGGAACGTTACAGTACCCCCCCCCCCCCCCTTAACGAACGCCTCCTGGCATTCCCGGAGGCTTAATCTTACGGGGATGTTGTCTGTGAAAGTCAAGAATGAGCGAGTGGTCCAAAATGAGGCTCTTATGAAGCCAGGACCGCTCTTCGGGACCATACCCCTCCCAGTCGACTATATATTGAAAGCCCCGACCCATACGGCGAATGTCGAGTATGCGACTCACCGTATAGGCCGGGGCGTTGTCGATAATCCGGGGCGGTGGTGGAATGACCGCGGGAGCACTGAGGGAGCTGGAGGCGACAGGCTTAACCTGACTGACATGAAAAACGGGGTGAATTTTCAGGGAAACAGGAAGGGAGAGTTTAATGGTTACTGGGTTTAGGATACTGAGGATGGTGAAGGGACCAATGAAGCGGGGCTGCAGCTTCTTGGAGGTGGATTGTAGGGGAATAGTGGCTATGGAAAGCCAGACCTGCTGACCGGGCTTGTACTGCGGGGCTGCGGTCCTGTGAAGGTCCGCCAGGCGCTGGGTACGGGAATTGGTGCGAAGGAGTGCGGTGCATGTCAACCTCCAAACACGTTTGCATCTAAGGAGGTGGGACTGGACCGGCAGCAGGGGGGGTTGGTACCCCAAGGAGCACTCGAAGGGGGACATCCCTGTGTCAGTGCTCCTTAGGGAGTTGTGTGCGTATTCCACCCACGGGAGGAATCGGCTCCAGGAGGAGGGATTGCGTGCTGACACGCACCGCAAGGCGGCCCCCAGGTCCTGGTTTGCCCTCTCCGTCAGTCTGAGGATGGAACCCCGACGACAGGCTCGCGGAAGCACCCAGGGTCAGAAACAATATCAGAAGGGATCCCGTGCAGCACCAGGAGCTCCGCCGTTTCAAAGGCGGAAGGGAGTTTAGGGAGAGGGATAAAGTGGACCGCCTTGGAGAACCGGTCCACAATTGTCAGAATAGTGGTGTTACCCTCTGACAAAGGTAGACCGGTTACGAAGTCCACGCCGATGTGGCTCCAAGGTCGGCCCGGGACGGGAAGGGGGTGGAGAAGACCGGAGGGAGGCTGGTGGGATGCCTTGCTCCTGGCGCATACTGGGCAGGCCAGGACAAAAGCACGGGTATCCCCCTTGAGGGTGGGCCACCAAAAACTCCTCCTGACCAGGGCGGTCGTCCTGGCAACTCCTGGGTGACACGCCAGACGGGAGGCGTGCGTGAACCCATTCCAGGACCTGGGAACGGACGGAGTCGGGAACAAAAAGAGTGGAATTAGGGTTATTGCGGGGATCCGGTTGGGAGGCCTGGGCGGCCTTCACGGTCTCCTCGATATCCCAGGAGACCGCAGCCACGACGCAGGAAGCCAGTAGTATGGGCTCCGGGTCAGCAGGACTGGAAAGGGGAGAAAACATGCAGGATAAGCAGTGTTTCCCCTAGATTTTTTTTCAGGCCGGGTGGTAGGCCCCTCGAAACTACCAGTGTTGTTGCGCGTACACGGTGTCATCAAACGCGCGTGCGGGGCCGAGGTAATATCATCGCGCAGGTCGGGGGTACGGAGAGTCGTCGTACACATGGGGAGGGTGTTGGTAACAAAGTGGTGCATTTCTCCATTCTGAGCTAAAATAACATTTGCTCACAAAGGCTTATGGTAAATAAATATTATTTATTTATAATATTAATAAACTTAAAACAGAACTTATATACAATAAACCCCCCTTAGCTTCACAAATGATATTCAGAACTATACAACTTAAACCCAGGACAAGGAGTTTGTTTCTACCGGTTTTTAAGGACTGTTTCTGCATCAGCTATCTATTCAGCACTGTAGAGCTGCTTTTGAGACTCCTCCATAGTGCTGATCCATAATCAGTCCTTAAAAACAGGTAGAATCAAACTCCTGCCTCTGCGGTATCAGTGGCGGATACAGAAAGTGGCTGATGGGTAGGCCTGGAAAAATCTGGGTAGGCCTGAGTGAAGCTCATCACCGCACGTTTTCTTCAACAGGCTTAGATATTTACAATACAATGTGGGGACCCCAACAATTGATTTGATTTTTATTTTGCACAATGATAACACAAAAAAGCAAAGAGATAAAGAAAATACCAACAAAAAGAGAGGTGCAAGGTAGGCAAGAAACCCAAAAGGGCTTATACGAGGCCTCTACCTATATTATACAGAATTCACTAAATTAATTTAAAAACAAGTAACTATAAACTGGAAAAAAATTATAAATTAAAAATTAAATAAAGTATAATAATATTAATAATAATAATAATACAAAAAAGAAAGAACGAGAAGTGTGTGTGTATCTCTAAAGACACACACTATGAAGCAAATGACAATGAAAGATGAAAGTTTGTATCCAAATCTGTATTCAGCCAGGCAGCACTTAATTTTAGCAACAAATGTAACAGAATTGTTTCAACAAAAGTAACAGAAACAGAAGCGGCGCTTCCACTTCTGAAAATAGGAGTTTGATTTTGGTCACGCAGAAAAATGAATTCTGTTGCTTATTTGAAAAATGAAAATGAAATAATCTCTGCAGTTGTAGCATAGATGATTAGGAAACGTCAAGGAAAGAGTTGATCGTGGCATTTACACTGCTGTAATAATTATAATTTTAAAATCACAACGCCAATTGGCATCGGCGATGGCGCTTCTAGTGTTAACAATAATACAGCCACGACTGTCACCAAAATACATCACCAGAGATCACATAGGCCTATCTATGAGCCAGCCAGATGAATGGCTAGCTAGCTACAGAACAGGTGCGATAATAACAAATATTGCATAACCCTCATTAGTGCACTGACAGGAATACAACCACAAATTAAATAACCAAATAGCCTAGAGTTTGTCACAATTCAGAACTCTGCCTCGCTCACAGAGGCTGCAGTCATCCATGTCACGGCGGGTCCCAGAGAAAATTTTTTTTTAAATGAACCCGTATAGGACTACCTTAAGGTCCCTTCAGGAGTGGAGGGGGCTGTGGAGCCTGCATGTCCACGTTAGCATGCAGGCTAGCATGACACTCACGGGATGTCGTTGCTGTGGCCGTTTCTCCTTCATTGCCAGGGCCCGCAAACGTCTCAGGACGATCCTGCCAGTGCGATTCCTCTTCGTTGGTCAAGTCCTGGTCCAAACTTTTTTCATCTTCCACTTCCAGACGTGGTTTTTTAAGAAAATGGGTCAATGATAGCTGTTTAGCCATATTTGGCTCATACTAGGCTGCTACTGTACATGAAACTCAGACAGAATTGGCGCGCGAGTTCGTAATGTAGCCTAAACAAACGTAAGAGAACTTCTGCTATGAAAGTGCCGTGTCATCACATAGTAACGAACATAGCAACGGGCCGATGGAGACAAACAATCACATCCAGCGTTTTCTCCAGTTGGTTTATATGGCATCTCCACACTTTTTAGAGATTATTAATACATAACGATTCCCCAAGACAAAACAATTCACATTTAAGGTAATTATGAATCTGAATGGGTGGGCAAGCTGTCAATCTGGACGGGCCCACCCATAGATCCGCGACTGTGCAGTAGCTTTTACTTTACACTAAAATGTAAGAGTTCTGGTCAGATAGCGAAACGGACGAAAGTGCGCCATTTTGCGTAGAGGCGGAAACTATAATTACACCCTCATAATATCAGCGCTGCCATTGAACATTTTAATTAGGCCTAACGGGAAACCGAAGCTGTTTTGGCAAGGGTTTTTCCAGATGCTATTTTGATCATTCCAGCATTCTGCGGTAAGGGAAATATTGCAGCTATATAAAAATAAAAATAAAAGATTATATTAAAAAAAAGAATAATATAATTTTTTTTTTTAATTAAAATTATTTATTTTCCCTCTTGTCCAAGCCGGGCGGCACGTAGGTAGATAAGGCATCTGCCTTAATGTTACGGAAACCAGGACGGAAGGTGACGGTGAAATTAAATCTAGTAAAAAAAAGTGACCATCGTGCTTGAAGCGCATTAAGTCTTTTAGATGACTTAATGTACAGGAGGTAATGATGGTCAGTCAGGACAATGAACGGGTTACCTGCCCCCTCCAGCCAGTGACGCCACTCCTCTAGGGCGAGTTTTATTGCCAGGAGCTCCCGATCCCCGATGTCGTAATTCCGCTCCGCGGGGGTCAGTCTCCGGGAAAAGAAAGCACAGGGGTGGAGCTTATTATCCTGAGCGGCTCGCTGCGACAGAATGGCCCCTACGCCGGTGTCGGAGGCATCCACCTCCACAGTAAACTGGCGGGTCGGGTCGGGATGACATAGGATGGGGGCCGTGGAAAACCGGGCTTTGAGCTGTTCGAAAGAGTGTTGAGCCTCGGGATTCCAACGGTAGGGAATGGAAGTGGAAGTGAGTTTTGTTAGAGAAGCAGCAGTAGTACTGTAATTGCGAATGAAACGGCGGTAGAAATTAGCAAAACCAAGGAACTGCTGAAGGTGCTTACGGGCCACCGCCTTGATTTTTGCAGGATCCGCCCGGATTCTGCCCTCCTCGATGATGAAACCGAGAAACGGAACTGTAGAGGAATGAAATGAGCATTTCTCGGCTTTCACAAACAGTTGGTTCTCTAGGAGTCATTGGAGAACCTCACGAACATGGTGCACGTGTTCCTGTGGGGTCTTGGAAAAGATTAAAATATCATCGATGTACACGAACACTGACCTTCCCAGTAGGTCGCGTAATACATCGTGGAACACTGCTGGGGTGTTAGTCAACCCGAAAGGTACCACCAAGTACTCGTAGTAGCCAAGCGGGGTATTAAATGCGGTCTTCCACTCGTCCCCCTCGTGAATCCGGACCAAGTGGTACGCGTTGCGGAGGTCGAGCTTGGAAAAAATTACAGCCTGGTTAAGGGGTTCAAAAGCAGAATTGATTAACGGAAGTGGGTATTTGTTACGAACAGTGATTTCGTTGAGGCCCCGGTAATCGATGCAAGGTCGAAGCGACCCGTCTTTTTTCGCCACAAAAAAGAACCCTGCGCCAACCGGAGAAGAAGAGGGTCGGATTATACCTGATGCTAACGACTCATTGATGTATGATTCCATAGCCATTTTCTCCGGGCCCGACATATTGTAGAGGCGGCCAGATGGTAACTTGGCTCCCGCCAGTAGATCTATGCAGCAGTCATAGGGTCTGTGGGGAGGTAATGAAACAGCACGTGATTTGCAAAATACTTGTGAAAGATCATGATAATGACTGGGTACACCAGTTAGATCAGGTACGGGTTGTGTAGGAATAATTTGTTTAACCCCCGAGGGGGGTAGAGCTGACCGAAGACAGTTAGCCAGGCAGTGACTGCTCCAGACCAGGACTTGACCGGAACGTCAGTTAATGTGAGGATTGTGGAGGCGTAACCAGGTCTGTCCTAAAACCAGAGAAGACTGTCTTGAGTGAATGGGAAACAGCTGGATGGTCTCATGATGGTTGCCGGATAAAACTAGTTGGAGGGGAACGGTGGAGTGGGTGACTAACCCCAGGCTCCTACCGTCCAGAGCGAGTGCAGTGATCGGGGCAGACAGGGGTTCAGTAGGAATCCCGAATTTCTTGACGAAAGATATATCAATAAAGCTGGCATCGGCTCCGGAGTCGATGAGAGCAGATGAAGAGGCGGTGTGGTTCCTCCAAAGGAGGGTAGCCTTGAATTCGACACGGTTCTGGGCAGAGGTAATCGGGCTCGTCAGGACGCCCAGGTTTACTGGCGAGCCACGTCTTTTGGGCGAATAGGACAGGGGGCAATGTGGTGGTCTGCTTTGCCACAATACATGCAAGAACTGGTGCGGATTCTTCGTTGACGCTCCTCAGTGTCCATGGTGATTTTGCCCAACTGCATGGGTTCCTCCTCAGAGGGGATAGATGAAGCCCTCGGTCCCTTAACGGGGGAAGGCGGACGACCGCCGTGAAGCGTGGTGAATGGGCCACGTGAAGGATTCTTCCCTCTCTCTCGGGCCCGGGCTCTGAGACGGTTGTCTATGGAGATGGCGAGGTGAATGAGGCTGTTCAGCGAGCTGGAATCCTCTCGGGTTGCTAGCTGGAATCCTCTCGGGTTGCTAGCTGGTCCTTCAACTCCTCGCTAAGGGCCTGTCGGAAGGCCCCCTGAAGTGTGGAATCGTTCCATCCTGCCTCGGCAGCAAGGGTGCGGAACTGAACCGCCATCTCTGCCACACTGCGACTGCCCTGCCAAATCTGAAGGAGGCGTTGGGTTGCGTCTCGTCCACAGACTGGGTGGTCAAAGACACGTCGCATCTCAGAGGTGAAGATGGAGAAGTGGGTGCAGGCTGACGTCTGGCTCTCCCACAATGTCGTGGCCCACTCCAGGGCACTGCCTCCCCAGCTGCTCATAACGAACGCGATCTTATAGGAGTCAGTAGCGAAGGAGGTGGGCTGCATGCGGAAGATGATGTCACACTGCATAAGAAACTCACGACACTTCCCCAGACCTCCGCGGTACAGCTTGGGGTGTTGAACTCGGGGTTCTCGACCTGAAGGGGGAGCCGGAACCTCGGGCGGCTGTTCGGATGTAGGTGGAGTCGGACCCACTTGGATCCGAGGAAGGGGCTGGTGGAGCGACATCTGCGTCACTTGCGCCGACAGGCCCCTCAGAACCTCCAACACATCATCTAAACGGCGGCCCTGTTGATCGCTGACCGCGGTCTGGCAGGCGAAGGCATGACGG
Organism: Synaphobranchus kaupii; assembly: GCA_029718625.1. Lineage (NCBI taxonomy): Eukaryota > Metazoa > Chordata > Actinopteri > Anguilliformes > Synaphobranchidae > Synaphobranchus > Synaphobranchus kaupii. Next base: position 82,516,160 of record CM056376.1, on the reverse strand, counting down.
ATCTGCTCCAGGTCGGCTGGGTCCATACTTTGGCCAGTTCGTTCTGTCATGAACCTGAACACGGGCTGAACCAAAACGCAACAATAAGGAGGCAGAGGTACAAGAAAAGGTTATTTATTGAAGCTTGGGGCAGTCCCAAGCTGTACACAATATAACACAGGAACAGGAATTCTCCGGAGCTTCTCTGGAACTTCAAACTTGCTCCAAACCGGAGCTGGACTTGACAGGAACAACTGGTTTGTTCCAAACCGGAACTGGACTTGACAGGAACAACTGGTTTGTTGCAAACCGGAACTGGACTTGACGGGTCACCCTGGAGTCGTTCCAAACCGGAACTGGACTTTGTGGGTCACTCAGGAATCGCCCCCACACCGGGACTGGACTTTGACGGATCACCCGGGAGTCGTTCCAAGCCGGAACTGGACTTGGCGGATCTGGACAGACTAGACAGACAGGACAGATAGAGGGAGCGCTAGGCATCCAATAAGTTATGCTTCGAACTTGTCTCCTGAAGCGAGGGAGGACATAAATGACAAACAATCCGGTTATGGTTATGCATGAAAGTTTGGAGTAGGAATGACTGGGGTTTACTGGTAACAGGCAACCGGGTTGTTGGAGCAGAGGAGGAGCGGCAGCGGAAACGGCAGGGCAGGACAGTGCAGCGGACCCCGGGTCGGACCCAGATGTAGCAGCAGGGCAACAGCAGCAAGCGCAACCGTAACCGTAGCAACAGCAGTGGCAACGGCCAGACGCAGGAACAGCTGAAGTGTGGAAGAGCAGAAGCCCAGCTGAGGACACAATGTCAGGTGGAGAGCGGGGGGGTACCGCAACACAGGCAGGGAGTCGCGAACAACTGCAGACTGGCAGACTTCAAACAGAAAAGTGGTTAGCGAGACAGATTATTGCTCGGCAGGTAGTGCCGCACACACACTGGACAGACTGAGGATATTAACAGTTCAGCAGAGTGCCCAAAGCACCGAGACAGAACCAAACTGTTAAATAAAGGTTACACAATTCAGCAGGGTGAACGAACACCTAATACAGAACCAAACTGTGCGACTAGAACAAGACAAGGAATAGCGAGGACCAGAGGTTTCAAATAAACAACGTTAACGAACTGGCACTGGACAGAAGACAGCAGGTGAGCTAAATAAGGAGTGTAATTGGTATCAATTAGGAAAGCGTGCGAATGTATGCGTGGGTGATTGAACAGAGCGGAGTGTGAGGAATGCATGCAGAAATGGAAAGAGGGGATAGGCTGAGACAGGAGTGGAGAAATGGAGTAGGACAAACAGAGGGAACACGCCCAGCCTGCAGCACGGGGAAAAACACGGACAATGGAAGTCAAACATGACACAGAAGGAGAGGGAAAAACACGGAGAACGGATAGGATGGGAACGGAACATTACACTCACTTTTATTTGGGGTATATTGCCATGGCAACTTACTCTGCACGGCTAACCTGCTCCGGGGCAGTTTATGTTCAGGATAACAGATAGAAACATATAAACGCACCGCCCTTTGACCAATCAACTCATTGGCTTTGGAAAAAGACATCTCCATTCCAAAGGATCCCGTAGTGATTAGTGAGTTCCACAAAAGATTTTCTGAGTTCCCAAAAATGCTTGAGAGACTTTTTTTAATGAAAAAACATTGATGTGATTGCTTCAGCAATATTTTAAACATGCTGTATCAAGTTTAAAGTTTAGCAGCTCTAGAATGTAGTAGTAGGCCTACAGTCACATTAGAAATAAACTGTATGACAATGCTCTGATGAGAGTATAGATTTATTTGTTATGAGTGGTAAGGTGAATAAGGTATTAACTAGCCTAACGAATTTAACCAACACGATGAGTATTTTATTTTATATTTTTGCAAAAGCTCCTTCCTGGCTTTGTTGGAGGCAACGGTGTTGCTTTTTGCTCATATTATTGTTTCATGTTCTTATCCGTCCCATTATATCTGTCCGTATCAGTCTTTTTTCCCCACAAGAGAGAAATATGTTGCTCTAGTACAGCCCATGCTGCACCGCTATAGGCTCATTGTTGCCACCCCTTTTATGGGAACACGCACGTACCTTGATTAATAAAGCCTGTGTTCACTTAGCAAGTTGATAACCATGTTCGTAGTACCGGTTAAGCTAGATTGTGGTGGTTAGGCTTTCTGAAGCCAGCTAACGCAAAGAAACCCTGCCTGTGTTAAACTTCCTTCATAGTATACCCCCCAGGTTAGTCGTGCAGGGTAAGTTGCCATGGCAATATACCCCAATTAAAAGTGAGTCAGAAAACCCAGAGTTGAAGCTTAAATTAGCTTGCTAACCCCTTAATCTTGCTTCGTAGTAGGCAACACCCCCAGGGAGTTCTGTCACTTCAGTCCACATAAGTTTACATTTACATAGCGAAAATTGTGTTATTTACGTTGGTTAACAAACATTGGCCATCTCTTTAAATTTACAACCTTCCATGTGAGTTATAGACATTATTTGTAAATTTAATAAATGAATAAATAAATAGACAATAAATAGAGATGGAAATAAATAAGTATAGGCTAAATTAATTAATTTATCATTATGGCACTCTCGGGGGTATTCCACAAAGCAGGATTACTGAGTCTTCAGTCCATGGTGCAAATTTGGTATGGCTCCAGGTTTTAGTCAGTGTAATTATCCAGCAAACTCAGGAATCCTGCTTTGTGAAATACCCCCTCGGTGTTCCATAGTTAGCTAGCTATACAAGTATGGAACACAGAGAGTGATACAATGATAAATAAATAAAAGAATAAATAAATAAATGTGGAAATATAAAAATGAATAAATAAAATAATTTGCAAATAATAAATAAATCTGGGAATGAACATAGAAATACAAATGTATGTGCAATTGATTTAAGTTATTACATTTACTTTTAAATTTAAAAAAAATATTTTTTCTAATATATTCATTTATTTATTTCCATATACTGTATATTTCCCAATTTATTTCCTTATTTACATAGTTATTTATTTCCCTATATATTTCCCTATTTCCCAACAAGCACAATCTGTCAATCAACTCGCTTTGGTCCACCCACTAAGTTCTCCTCGTTCCCACCCTTATGGTTCCAACGTACGTATGTGTTCAGAGCATAGATTGAAGAATAATGGTTCAGAGCTGCAGACAGCGTTTCTCAATGTGAGCAAATACATTAATGGAAAAGTCAATTCCTCACATATTGAGAGAAACGACGGATAGAGAAAGGTAGCTAGCTATCTCTCTTAGATTTGCAAATCTCAACATGACCTCTAGTTACATGATCGCCTCCGTCTCCTTCATCATTATAATGTTACTTCAGCCGATTCGTTTGCTTAGCTGACAATCAAAATAGCTGACCATCAGAATATTTGAAGTTGCAAAACTATAAGATACTGCAAAGCCTCATAGGTGAATTTAAAGAGATAGCCAGTTTGTTAACCAACTTTTTTTTTAAAAATCATTCACTCCCATAATGCTCGCTATGTAGGCGAAATGTAAAGCTATGTTGTAATGAAGTGACAGACCTAAGCTAGCATGAACTTAGATGTTAGATGTTATGTAGCTTTGTTTCACGTCAGATGCTAGCGCAAATTGTACATTGAACATGATCATGTAGCTAGCTTTCTCAATCTATCCGCCGTTTCTTTCAATATTTAAGAAATTGACTTCACCATTAATGTAGTTTCTCACATTGAGAAATGCTGTCAGTAACTCTGAATACATGGAGGGTTGGAATCTGGTTAACGTCGAACTAGGCGAACTTAGTGGGTGGACCAAACAGTTACTGACAGCGTTTCTCAATGTGAGCAAGTACATTAATGGAGATGCCAGGGGACCAGGTATTGAAATTCTCCTTGAAGCTCGCAAACTCCAGTGGTCACTGGAGGTATTGCAGCCTCTGGTGCCAAAAAGCAAATTTCCCCATTGAAGTCCATTAAAAACTACGAAATTACTCAGGCCAAATTATACTATTTTGGACAGTTCTTCTAAATTAAAAAATTTCTTCACACCAAACGAATTACTCTCCAGGGACCAATTTTTTTCTGAGCCCCGCAGAATTTATATGATTTTTTTAAATTATAATATTTCTTTATCCGTTATTCATCATCATCATTTTCCCTCCCTACCCTTTATACCATTTAAAATACTTTAGCTTTATTTTTTAACAAAAAAAAAAAATTATAATTATAATTAAAAAATAATTAAAAAATAAAAATAAAAAAAACAAACAAAAAAATAATAACCCCTTCAACCCACCCAGCCCTTCCCTGAGTATTACTTATATACATATATGCATATACGTACATATATACACATAGATACATACATACACATGCACACACACACATGCATATTATTATTATTACAATTTTTTTCCTTCCCTTATTTAAGTATTCCAGCCACTCAGAAGATATTATTTATATCTTATTATTAGATATATTTAATCCCATCCTTCTGCTTCCCTAAGTATATATTCCATCTTTCCTTGTATACGTTTAATCGATCATTACTTTGTAATATTCCTTGCCTACTGTATTAATTATTATTCTTTTCCATTTTTGTGGTAAAGAGGCAATCAATTGATTTTAATTTTGAATTGACCATACCTTAGCATATATATTTCTTAGTTGCTTATGTGACATGATTTTATCTTTGTTACTCAAAATATCATTAATAAATATAATTTGTTTTCCAAACATGTCTTACATACAGATGGGTCTACCTTTTACTCTAATATGTGAATTGAACCAAATAATTTGCTGTGATATTTGTTCCTTATTTTCTGGAGGATGATATTGGTACTGTAACCAACTTTCCATAGCTTCGTTCAAAAGGACTGATAATTTAGGCCTTATTTCATTATTCATCCATTGGAAGTGGAAGGAATTCAGCTGAATGAAGGCAAATAGACCTTCTTTAAATAAGGTGTCTCTTAGTAATCTACTTGGGTTTGAAAATAATTTCTGTATGAATGATGCCTTGAGTGATACATTTAACACATTAATGTTTAACAATTTAAGTCCTCCTAATTCGTATGGATTATATAAATATGGCCGTTTAATTTTATCTGGTTTACCATCCCAAATAAATGTAAATATCTTTTGTTCATATAATTTAAAAAAGCCTCTTCTGGATTTGGTAAAAGCATTAATAAATATGTGAGTTGAGATGCTACCAAGGAATTAATCAAAGTAATTTTTCCATAGATGGACAAATGTTTGCCTTTCCAAGTTTGAAAAATCCTATCTACTTTCTTCAAAGTTTACATTGGAAAGTTTATTTCTGTCTTTAGGAATATAAATTCCGAGTATTTCTACCTCCCTATCTGCCCATTGTATCGGTAAACTATACGGTAGTGTAAAAGTTGTATTTTTCAAGGACCCTATTCGTATTATGTTACACTTGTCATAATTTGGTTGTAATCCTGATATTTTAGGAAATTTATTCAAATCTTGTATAAGAGATTGAAGTGATCCAGTTTATGGAGATTAGGAAATTAGAATTATCTGCATACATGGTTACTTTAGTATTTAATCCCCAAACATCTAAGCCATTTATATTTTCATTAGCCCTGATCGTAATGTCTAGCATTTCTATAGCAATAATAAATAAGTAAGGGGAGAGCGGGCATCCTTGTTTTAATCCTCTTGATTGTTTTATAACCTTAGAAAAGTAACCATTATTAATGATTTAACATTTGGGATTGCTATACATAATGTTAGATCTGCCATTTCCCTCCAGTCCACCTTCCTTTCGTTTCTCCTGTTTTCCCATTCCTCTTGTTTCATGTCATGTTTTTCAGTTCACCCTGTCTGTCTAGTTCCGTAGTTTGTGCAGGCTGGGCGTGGTTCCCCGTTTTATTCCTCGTTTTCTCCCCGTATCATTTAGCCTATTACTCTCCCCCTCTGCTTTCATTCCGCACGCACTCCAATTATTTCATCAGTACTCTCATCTGTTCCTCACACTATTTAAACTCCCCAGTTTCGTTCACTCACTGCCCGTTTGTTGTTTGTCTCAGCCCCGTCTAGACATTCCCCGGCCATTCTGTCTGTTTTGCTAATCTGCCTAACCTGTTTTGTTTGTTCTGTTCCTTGCTCCAGCCCGTCCTGCCCTGCTTCCCATCCTGTTCGCTCCTGCCCCGTCTCCTGCCCAGCCCAGTTAGTTTCACCAACCCTGTTTCTAGTCAGTCACCTAGCCTTCCCTGTTCCTTTGTCTTGTGTTTGCTGATCCTGTAAATAAATTTACTCCTCGCAGATTTTTTGCCTGAGTTTGCCTCCGAGTCCTGCATTTGGGTCCATACCTGTGTTTTAAACCATAACAGAACGAACTAGCCAGCATGGACCCCGTGGACTTGGAGCAGCTCCACCATGCCCTCGCCTGCCAGGAGTCCGTCATCAGCCGACATGTCCAAGACATCCAGGAGACCCTGAATTCACCGGGACCGCTCTCACCTGGGCTGATCCCCTGATACGGTCTAACGTGCCTGTCATGAGCAACGCGGATAGGCTGATGAAAGAAATGGCATTGGTGTTTGACCATGACATTTAGGGTCAGGAAGCAGCAATGAGGCTGTTCAGCAATGAACCCGGTTATGGTTCGCCTACAGCTACCTCGGTCCATGAGGGTCCACCCCACGTTTCACATCTCTCGCCTTAAGCCAGTGCTGGTTAGTGCGCAGGCCCCATCTGATGAGCTTCCACCACCGCCTCTTCTCATCGAGGGCCAGCCTGCGTACAATGTCCGTTTTATCTTGGCTAATAGGCGAGTAGGCCGTGGGGTGCAATACCTTGTGGATTGGGAGGGCTACGGTCCGGAAGAGCGCTGTTGGGTTCCCTCTAGGAACATCTTAGGTCCGGAACTCATTAATGACTTCTACAGGCGTGGTTCTGAAGAACCGTCAGGGGCCGCTCCTTAGAGGGGGGGTCCTGTTATGGTTTTCCAGCCTGCTCTTATACGTTTCTGCGGGTGTTGCCTCTCGGGGCCACGAGAGGGCGCTCCTGTTGTTTTTTTTCCGCATTCCGTGTGACAACCGCATTCCCATCCTACTGTTTCCCATGTTTTCCCTCTCTCCCTGTGTCATGTTCGTCTCTCCTTAGTCCGTCTTTCCCCGTGCTGCAGGTTGGGCGTGGTTTCCTAATGGTTTCACCCTGTTTCACGCCACTCCTTACAGCCTATCCCACTTCCCCACTTTGCATGCATTCCACACTCTTCTATCTGCTAATCACTCCTGCATACATTCGCACGCGGCACATAATTGATATCAATTAAATGTTGTATTTAGTCACCCGGTGTTCTCTGTCCTGTGCCAGTTCGTTAACGTTGTTGTCTGTGAACCTCTGGTCCTGTCCTGAGTCCTAGTAACCAGTCTAGAATTATTCCTGAGTCTTTGCGGTTTAGGTGTTAAATCGCCTTACCGTCCTGTTTAAAACCTGAGTCCGCTCTTGCCTGGAACAGCACGTCTGCTGTTCATTGTTCCTGTCTCGTTAAATTAACTCTGTCTGCTTCAGGATTAGTTCCTTTAGGACCTCGTTATCCTTTTCTCTTTCTCTTTTCTAAAGTCTTTCCTCAGTTTTCCCCAGTCCTCTTTGAGGCTGTAACCTCAGTTACATTTATATTTTCCTCCTTTGGTATTCGCTCTATTTCCCTTGCCTTGAGCGGTTTTCGTTATCTTTTTATTTTCCTCCTTGTTTGAGCTCATTTGAATTTGATTGAGCTGGAGGTTTTTCTTTCTCTTTCTGTCTACTTCCACTCGAGTCTTCGAGTCTGTTTTGCGCCCTCTTTTGTGGGTTGTTTGTTGGCTGATACGCCGGGGGTTATTTCCCCTTTGTTTGTTTTCCCTGTTCTGTCAGGGTATCCCTATTTGTTCTCCTACTTGTGGTTCCCACGTTAGTGGGTAACTTTTGGATCCCCTTCCAGTCGCGTCTGGTTCTTCGACCCCTTCCCCTCCCTTACATCAGAATGACCTGAAAAAGCTTTTATGGGCAAACTTCCAAATGTCCAGTATACTGGACGCTTCATATTTTCTGACCCCCCAGTAGATTGATAAGATTGATATGTTTTGGTGTTTAATAAGTAGCAATTAACATGTTATTTTAAAAAATGTAGTAATATCTCAAAAATTCTTATCTCGGGACTGAGGAGGCTAAGCAAACTAATGTTACAATGATGCAGGAGACGGAGGCGATCATGGAACTAGGGGTCATGTTGAGATTTGTCAATCTAAAACATAGCTAGCTAGCTTACTCTATCTGTTGTTTCTCTCAATATGTGAGGAATTGACTTCTCCATTAATGTAGGCTATTTGCTCACATTGAGAAAAGCTGTCTGGAGCTCTGAACCATTTTTCTACAGTCTATAGGCCTCCGTAGTCCCGCCCTCTTTGGTGACGAACGGCTGGTGCCACTTTTCAGAGAAAATACTATGCGAGTCATCAGGCTATTTTTCTATATTCAGGCAGTTATATGTTCAAAATACCCAAGAGAGGGGTTGTCACATTTTTAAATAATTTATAAAATTGGTCATTTTAAATGATGTGCAACAAATAAACAATAAGCGCATTTTCAAAAAAACAACTAAAACAACTACAATATCCGGGCTACTCACCACCACTGCTGAAGTGAAAGCCACCACTAAAGCTGACACTTTCGATATGGCCAGACTGATAGTGGTTCTTGCACTTGGTGATACTCTTAGTTTCACTTCCATAATAAGTTACAAGAGCAGACAAAGTGATAGCCATTTTCGCTAGCAGAGCGGCCGGTAGCTACTTCGTTAGCTAGCAAGAGCGGGAGCTGGCAAAGTACGACCGGGGATTCTAGTTATGTTTCTCAAACATTATACGATTCAAATTTGATTTAAACGTGGTGATGAGTATATAATGGACTTTGTATCACATATATGTCATATAAGTGGACTTTGTATCACATAAGTTTGGTCCATACAATGTCATAGCCTTTATGAAGACTTCAGGCGCAAAAGCCGCTAAACGGCACTTCCATGAAAAATGAGATAAATCAAGTGAAAGCTCTCAGTGCCTAGTATACGATAATCATATACTTTTTGATTCAAAAACCACGAAATCCCACATTTAAGATATCCCAAAACCGAGTTCTGTGGCAGAAACCTCTAAACGCCGGTTGCATTCTTCCGCAAAAGCCGCTATGTTCACAGAGCCAATCAGAAGACGCGCATCAGATCACGTGACGTTCACAGATTTTTGTCAATTTCTTCCAAAATTAACATTAAATAATGGAAAACTTTGGAGACTCTGAAGAACCTTTCGGATCAAATGAGTCAGATGTCGCCCCACCAACCTCTTCCGAGGATCCAAGCGGGTCCAGCTCCATCCACTCTGCAGTCTGAGGCGTCAGCACCCTCCTCTGGCAGGGAACCCCATGTTCAACACCCTGAGATCTACCGAGGGGATCTGGGGAAGTGTCGCAAATTCCTCCTTCAATGCGACATTGTGTTCCACATTCAGCCCACCTCCTTCGCCACGGACACCAGCAAGATCGCGTTCGTCATGAGCAGTTTTGGAGGGAGTGCCCGGGAGTGGGCCACGACGCTGTGGGAGAGCCAGTCGTTCGCCTACTTCCACTTCGCCTCCTTCACCACTGAGATGCGCCGCGTCTTTGACCATCCTGTCTGTGGGCGAGACGCTACCCAGCGCCTCCTCCAGATGCGTCAGGGCAGCCGCAGTGTGGCCGAGATGGCGGTCCAATTCCGCACCCTGGCGGCCGAAGCAGGATGGAACGACACCGCCTTCCAACGGGCCTTCTTGCAAGCCCTTAATGAGGAGTTAAAGGACCAGTTGGCAACCCGTGATGAATCCAGTTCACTTAACAGTCTCATCAGCCTCGCCATCTCGGTCGACAATCGTCTCCGGGCCAGGGCCCGGGAGAGGAAGAAGGGCCAGCCACGTGTTCCATTCTCCACACTCCACGCCAGTTTCCTCTCTTCTCCTGGCAAAGCTCCCGCCTCGACACCTGTTCCCACAGACAAAGAACCCATGCAGTTGGACAAGGTCTCCATCGATGCTGAAGAACGTCGCCGGAGAATCCGCACCAACTCATGCATGTACTGTGGCAATCCCGACCATCATCTGGTTGCTTGTCCGACTCGCCCAAAAGGCGCGGCTCGCCAGTAAGACTGGGCGTACTGGCGGGCCCTATCGCCACTGTCCATTCAGCCCAGAACCGAGTCAAACTCAAAGCAACTCTCCTCTGGAAGAGTCAAGTCGCTTCGTCATTCGCCCTGGTCAACTCCGGACCCGACGCCAACTTCATTGACTCTACCTTTGTTAAAGAGTCCAGAATTCCTGTGGAATCCCTGTCCTCGCCAATCTCTGCACTCGCTTTGGATGGAAGAAGTCTGGGGCTAGTCACACAGTCCACCATTCCCCTCCAGCTAGTGCTGTCCGGTAACCACCACGAAACAATCCAGTTTTACCTAATCCATTCCAGGCAATCTCCATTGGTCCTCGGTAAAACCTGGTTACGCCTCCATAATCCCCACATCAACTGGTGTTCCGGCCAGGTTCAGGACTGGAGCGCCCACTGTCTAGCTAACTGTCTGCGGTCGGCCCTGCCCCCTCCGGGGGTTAAGAGGGCCACTCCTAACCATCCCGAACCTGACTTAACCTGTGTTCCTAACCATTATCATGATCTTTCCCAGGTTTTTAGCAAATCGCGTGCTGTATCCTTGCCCACTCAGAGACCCTACGACTGCTGTATCGAGTTGCTGGCAGGAGCCAAATTACCCTCCGGCCGCCTCTACAGTCTGTCGGGGCCTGAAAAGGCTGCAATAGAAACCTACATCCACGACTCATTGGCTTCAGGTATCATCCGACCTTCCTCATCCCCGGTGGGGGCGGGGTTCTTCTTCGTGGCAAAGAAGGACGGGTCGCTCCGACCCTGTATCGATTACCGAGGCCTGAATGAAGTCACAGTACGCAATAAATATCCTCTCCCTCTAATTAATTCTACTTTCGAACCCTTACATGACTCCACCATCTTCACTAAGCTCGACCTCCGCAACGCGTACCACCTGGTCCGGATCCGCGAGGGGGACGAGTGAAAGACGGCATTCAACACCCCTCTCGGCCACTTCGAGTATTTGGTGGTCCCGTTCGGGTTGACTAACGCCCCAGCCGTATTCCAGTCAATGGTGGACAATGTCCTATGAGATCTACTAGGACGGTCAGTATTCGTTTACATTGACGATATCCTCATCTTTTCCAAAACCCCACAGGAACACATCCATGTTCGCCAGGTTCTCCCAAGGTTTTTGGAGAACTAACTATTCATCAAAGCCGAAAAATGCAGTTTTCACGCCTCATCTGTACCCTTCCTGGGCTTCATAATTGAGGAGGGGAGAATCCGGGCGGACCCAGCGAAGATCCAAGCTGTGACGAAATGGCCCCAACCGGCCACACGTAAGCACCTCCAGCAATTCCTTGGCTTCGCCAATTTCTACCGCAGATTCATCCGGAACTAGTGTGGCAGCTGCCCCCCTTACAAAACTAACCTCAACCTTGATCCCCTTCTGTTGGAATTCTGAGGCTCTACAGGCATTTCATCTCCTGAAAACCCGGTTTTCCACGTCCCTGATCCTCTGTCATCCTGACCCGGATCACCAGTTTGTCGTGGAGGTGGACGCCTCCGACACTGGCGTAGGGGCCATTCTGTCACAGCGATCCATTCGGGAATCAGGACCTGGGAGCTACCCTGCGGTGCGTGTCAGCACGCAACCCCTCCTCCTGGAGCCGATTCCTCCCCTGGGTTGAATAACTCCCTGAGGAGCACCGCCACTGGGATGTCCCCCTTTGAGTGCTCCTTGGGGTACCAACCCCCTCTGCTGCCGGTCCAGGAGGAGGAGGTTGGTTGTTCCTTCAGTTAAGTCCCACCTCCTCAGATGCAAGCGCGTGTGGAAGCTGACACACACCGCTCTCCTCCGCACCAACTCCCGTACCCAGCACCTGGCGGACCTTCACAGGACTGCAGCCCTGCAGTACAAGCCTGGACAGCAGGTCTGGCTGTCCACCTCCACCATCCCTCTGCAGTCTACCTCAAAGAAGCTGCAGCCCCGATTCATCGGCCCCTTGCCCATCCTCAGCGTCTTAAACCCGGTAACAGTAAAACTTTCACTCCCCGCCTCACTTAAAATTCACCCCTCTTTCCACGTCAGTCAGGTCAAGCCTGCCGCCTCCGACCCCCTCAGTGCTCCCGCGGACATTCCACCACCGCCCCGGATGATTGACGACGCCCTGGCCTACACGGTAAGATGCATCCTTGACATCTGCCGTAGGGGCCGGGGCTTCCAATATCTCGTGGACTGGGAGGGGTACGGCCCGAAGAACGGTCCTGGATTAATAAAAGCCTGATCCTGGATCACTCCCTCATACAGGACTTCCATAAACAGCATCCCCAGAAACCCAAGCCTCTGTGAACGCCAGGAGGCGTTCGTTAGGGGGGGGGGTACTGTAACGTTCTCACTCCCGTCCTATTGTTCTCCGTGTTTTCCCTTTCCCCCTGTCTCGTGTTTGTCTCTCCATAGTCCGTTTTCCCCCTTGCTGCAGGTTGGGTGTGGTTTCCCGTTTGTGTCACTCTGTTTCACTGCACTTATCTCAGCCTATCCCATTTCCCCGTTTCGCATGCATTCCACACTCTCCGCTCTGTTAATCACTCTCACATACATTCGCATGCGGCACCTAATTGATACCAATTTAATGTTTGCATTTAGTCACCCGGTGTTCTCTGTCCTGTGCCAGTTCGTTGATGCTCATTGTCTGAAACCTCTGGTTCTGTCTTGAGTCCTAGTCTAGTTTATAACTCCAAATTCTTGTTCTGTGCCGGTGTTAACTCGCCTTGCTATTCTGCCTAGTCGAAGTCTGCTCCTGTCTGGAACAGCAGTCCCGCTGTTCATTGTTCCCGTCCCGCTATACTAACTTTGTCTGCTTCAGTCTGCCAGCCTGCAGTCGTCTGTTATCCCTGCCTGTGTTGCGGTTTCCCTGCCTTCCACCTGACGTGTGTGCATGCAGCTTGGGCTCCTGTTCCTCCACTCTGCGGCGGTGCCCGCTTACTGCCAGTGTTGCGGTGCTGCTGATGTGCTGTCGCTCCTGCCTCTGCTGCCGCCCTGCTGTTGCTGTGCCGCTACTGCCGCTGCCCTGCTGCAACGCCTGCGTCCTGCCCGGACCCCGCTCCACTGTCCTGCTCTACTGCTCCCGCTCATCCCCTGCTCCACCAAACTGGTTGTCCGTCTCCATAACCTTCCCTGGCTTCTCCTACTCCCACTGCTCCCCCACAGCATCATACCTGGACTGTCCAAACTTTAATGTTCTCCCTATGCTTCAGAAGTTTGGTCGAAGCATAATTTATTAGAGCTACGCGCTCTGTTGTCTGTCTTGCCATTCCAGTTCCGGCTTGGAACACTAACCACCTTTTGCCTTTCTCCCCATGCTCAGGACTACCCTGATCATATAAAATATTGAGTTTTGGCATTCCTGTGTTCGAGTCGTGCATTTGGGTCCAGTCCACTTCCGGGGTCGTAATAATTAAGGCATTGCTTCAAAAAGTCTATTGACAGCCAGATTCTATTCTATATGTTATGCAAAATGAGAAATGTTAATGTAGGCTATTTGAAAGTGAGTCGGCTTCGTCATACAAAAACTCCAGGGTTAAATCTTAAATTGAGCTTGCTAGCTGTTTATTATTATCCTAAAATAGCTCTCATCATGTTTCTGTTACCCATCTATCGTTAATTGTGTTTACTGTATTACACACACTGTGTGTGCATGAGTCACTGGACCGTTTACACATTTAACCTGGCTCCGATAGATCTAGCTAGCCTACTTCAAACGAACATTAAGGCATAGCTTCTAAAAGTCTATCGATAGCTAGATTCATGACGGTCGTCAAAAAATATGGTCGCAAATATGAATAGGCTAGGGCATGAAAGATGCGTTTTTGCATTGTTATGAGAGAAAAAATATTGCTGAAGACAGCTGAAAATGGAACGCACAAAATGGTGCTATGACGTTTTATTGTATCCGGTTGTTTTAATACACATCGGAGCTATAATCCTGAGAAATAAACGAGAATGTCTAAACTTGGAACCTGCCAAGTGTGTCGTTGTTTTTTCCCTGAGGGAATTTCACGAAGCAGAGGTGTAGCCTAGCTACGAAGCGAGATTAAGGGGTTAGACAGCTAATTTAAATTTCCAGCCTGGATTTTCTGTATCACAAAGCCGACTCACTTTCAAATACATTAATGTCTCGATAGACCTTTAGAAGCTATGCCTTAATGTTCGTTTGAAGTAGGTTAGCTAGATCTAACGGAGCCAGGTTAAAAGTGTAGGCTAAACGGTCCAGTTACTCATGCACACACATGAAGTGTGTAATACAGTAAACACAATTAACGATAGATGGGACAGAAACACTTATGAGAGCTATTTTAGGATAATAATAAACAGCTAGCAAGCTCAATTTAAGATTTATAACCCTGGATTTTTTGTATGACGAAGCCGACTCAGTTTCAAATAGCCTACATTAACATTTCTCATTTTGTATAGCATATCAGAATCTGGCTGTCGATAGACTTTTTGAAGCAATGTTCGCTTAAAGTACCGGAGCCAGGTTAAAGGTTTAAATGATCCAGTGACTCATTTGTGGTCTTTTCATTATTTTAAGAGAGGATTTCATTTATTTCCAGCAGTCCAACACAACTGATCCAATCCAACGTTTAACCTGGCACAATGTAGCCTATCGTAGGCTACTACCAGGTTTGCAGAGGTGGAAAGTCCAGGGGTCAGAAAGTAAAAGTCCTGCTGTGTTTCTTCCACCCATTAACTCACGATTTCACTAATTAGCCTAGTTAGCTCCTACCTCTTGGCTGAAGAATTGTGATAATTAGCAAATCCAGGTGATTGGAACAAATGATTGGGGAGGACTTTCACTTTCTGAACGTGGATTTTCCACCTCGCAGGTTTGACCTATAGCCTACACAGCGTAGCGCTGGCTAGCTATCTCCGTTTCTTTCATAAAACAAGAATACTTTATAACACTGCTCAGATTCTTCATCATTTCATCCATTAAAACTTACGAATGCCCTGAGAGCATAGTATCAAGCATAGACTGTTACCCATCCCTATGCTATGCTCCATTGTGCTATGCTATGCTATGCTCCATTGCTATGTGTTCATTAATTGGTACTGCACTAAACAGCATGCTTTGATTGATAGGAGGACCATAGTTTGAAAATGAAAACGAAAATGGAAATGAAAATGAAAAGTTTTGAATTTTCATTTTAATTTTGGGCTGAATAATCCTCCATTTTCATTTTCCATTTTCGTTTTCGTTTTCATTTTGGGCTGAATAATCCTCCATAGAAGGAACCCCAGGCATAGCAAATGTTGACGGTGGAATAATTTTGAAGTTACACCGCCTCTTCTGCCTGAAATACGTAGTTTTGAAAAGCCAAAAGAAACCCACAGAGCTATATGAGAAAGGTGTTTACATGCCCCAAAAAATCGAAAGTTTGGCCAAAAAACCAGGGTGTTAATCGGGTTTCGAAAACACGGATTATGACTTTACTTTATCGGATAAAGGTGTTTACATGACCATTTCAGTAACCAGAGTATTGCCATAACTACGTTCAGATCGGAGTAGGCTATTAGTGTGCATGTAAACGTATGACACGTTGAAAACGCATAACCCCACAAACATTTTTTTAGGTACACGAAACAGGTAATTAGAATATCATGCCCTGTACCACCCACATTTTGAGATAGCCTAAGCACCTGCGCAACCAAAGTTAGAATACGGCGTAAATCAGCTCACGTTAAATCCGCGCAGGAGAGGCAATTAAGCGCATGACTTAAGCTGGCCAGCTCTGAATCCGGCCCTAAATATGGAAATAAATAAATGAATATATTAGAAAAAATACTTGGAAATAATTTTTAAAAAAAAAATCTAATTACTTAAATTAATTGCACACACATTTACATTTCTATATTAATTCCCTTATTTATTTATTTCCAAATAATGTAATTTATTCATTTTTATATTTCCACGTTTATTTTTTATTTTATTTATTTAGCATTGTGGCACTCTCGATGTTCCATATACATGAGCATATCTATTTATTTATGATATCTTGAGACTATAAAGTCTCGCCATTGTTCACTTTCAAATTTAAACCACAACTTACATAAGCATCGCTATAATAATATCTGGTCAAACATTTAATAACTGTCTGGATGCTACACACAACTATGCTGTGAAGACCCGCGTAGCGTATCGCGATGTGTTGTGCGAAACCCGATTTGTAAATAAAGTTTGGCGAGAGTAGTGACGTAATTTTCTCCGCGTTGGCCTGGACCACAGTGGCCTGGACCACAGGCCCAGACGTGGCATCAAAGGTTGCGAATAGAAAACACGGAAGCTACTCTCGTATCGAGTAGCAACAACAACAAAGTACACAGTACTGGCTAAATTGCATTTTACTTAACAATAGTTATTCAGTAGTCTAATCGTCCATAGGGGCTTTCTCATGCAACATGGGGCTTATGATATCGTCGGTCTTTTCCAGGCTTTTTGGCAAGAAACAGATGAGGATACTTATGGGTGAGCATTCACTATCTTAAAAAAACATTAGCTCCCAAAGACAGAAAGTGGTTTTGTCAAAGCAGACTAAGATGTGAAAAACAGTCGAGCCATTCAGATCATGACCTGAAATTACAAAGAGATCGTTTTCAATGTCTTGATACTTAACGTTATGTTGCTAACGTTAACGTTGCTCCCGTTCCTGTTCTTAAAACAAGATAAACAGTGTGATCCACAGTCTGCTTGGCTAGGCGAGTAATTTGTGTTCCTCTAGCCTGCCAATTACACAGCAAGAATCTAAGAAGTAAAATAAGCTGTACATAATATGTAGCTCACTAGCTACGGAGCCTATGAATAATATTCCATACACATGGTAGTTAGCTCACAAGACGGCAAACTGGCTTGTTTTATTAAACAAAAATTCGTATGCGCAGTCACATATCCGTTGATACATTACAGGAGACGTTGCAAGTCTATTCTAGGTCGGTTAGCCCACTATCTCAGTTTGGAGTTCGACGCATTCCTAGAGATAATGACCTGACTTACGTTATGTTATAAACTAGCCAGTGGTAGTAACCACTATCCTTATTTGTATAAGTAACGTTTGAACTGTTCAGACATAATTGATAAGAGGACGTAATTTACTCTGACGTAGCTTTACAGTTTTGTTTGACAGCTACCACCAGTATTGCAGATGAACCACACTCGTATTGCTATAATAGTATCATTCAGAAACCTGTATTTTATCTGTAAAAACGGAAAAAGAATGTTCCAGTTTTAGCGACTTTTGTGCCCTATAAATACACTTATGAACCTTATTAGTTGCAAGAAACACTAGGGATCTTTAGTTTACCATAACCAGAGGTGGAAAGTTTCTTATGTTGGGAGGATTGGGATGGCAGGTATGCCATTCGCCAAATTACAGCTTGGCGGGGCATGCCCCATTCCTATACAGCACTGAGAGTTCGGCATTTTGCAGCGTTTCCTAAAGAAATAACCACAATGACCACAGACTGTCAGCACATTAACATTAAGAACATTAACTTCTGTACATTCTGACCTCATGTAAACAGAATTCAGATACAACTTCACACGTCCACACAATAAAGCCCCAAACTTGGGTGATTTTGGCATCTTCACGTCACGTTCTCACAGCAAGCAACTTAGTTGGGGTTCATTCCAATCGCTTATTTTCGCTCCTTGCACGCGAGGAAAGGATTCAAGGATCAGATACGAGGACGGAGGAATTGAGGCAACACGCATTAGGCAAATGGAACGTCCTTTCTCAGCGTCAGCGGCATATTATGCTTACGTGCTTAACTATAATCCTTTTTAGCCTATTTTTTCACGAATAAACGTGGCTTTTGTTAGTTATAGAGAATGAGTGTCATTATGGATTAGCGCTTTATAATAAATGGAAAGGAACGGTAAAAATGCATTTGTGTCTGGGTGTACCCATGACGTGGCAGATGTGGAGAGTGGTGGATAATTTATATACAGTCAAGCCGGAAAGTCTCCCCACCCCTTTCACCTTCTCCACGTTTTATTACGTTACAGACTTATACTACAATAGATTGAGTTCATTTTTTGCCTCAAACATCTACACACAATAGCCAATAATGACGAAGCGAAAACAGGTTTTTAGAAAATATGCAATTTTATTTTACTGACAAAAATAGGTTATTTAGGGGTTACATATCTGTACACACCCTTAGCCTAATACTTGGTTGCTGCACCTTTGGTAGCGATTACAGCTTCAAGGCATCTTGGGAAAGAAGCTACGAGCTTGGCACACTTGTTTCTGGACATTTTTGCCCATTCCTCTTGGCATATCCTTGCAAGCTCCGTCAGGTTGGATGGGGAGCGTCGGTACACAGCCATTTTCAGCTCTTTCCACAGATGTTCAATTGGATTCAGGTCTGGGCTCTGGCTGGGTCACTCAAGGACATGCACAGACTTTCTCCGAAGCCACTCCTTTGTTCTCTTGGCTGTGTGCTTCGGGTCGTTGTCATGTTGGAAGGTAAACCTTCGCCCCAGTCTGAGGTCCAGAGTGCTCTGGAGCAGGTTTTCTTCAAGGATCTCGGTGTACTTAGCTGCATTCGTCTTTCCCTCTATCAGGACTAGTCACCCCGTTCCCGCTGCTGAAAAACATCCCCACATCATGATGCTGCCACCGCCATGCTTCACTGTAGGGATGGTATTAGCCAGGTGATGAGCGGTGCCTGGTTTCCTCCAGACATGACGCTTGGTATTCAGGCCAAAAAGTTCCATTTTGGTTTCATCAGACCAGAGAATCTTGATTCTCATGGTTTGAGAGTCCTCTAGGTGCCTTTTGGCAAACTCCAAGCGGGCTGTGATGTGCCTTTTACTAAGGAGGGGCTTCCGTCTGGCCACTACCATAAAGGCCTGATTGGTGGAGTGCTGCCTGGATGGTTGATCTTCTGAAAGGTTCTCCCATCTCCACCAGGATACGCTGGAGCTCTGTCAGAGTGACCCTCGGGTTCCTGCTCACCTCCCTGGCCAAGGCCCGTCTTCCCCGATTGCTCAGTTTGGCCGGGCGGCCAGGTCTAGGAAGATTCTTGGTGGTTCCAAACTTCTTCCATTTACGAATGATGGTGGCCACTGTGCTCTTTGGGACCTGTAAAGCTGCAGAGATTTTTCCGTACCCTTCTCCAGATCTATGCCTTGACACAATCCTGTTTCTGAGGTCTGCAGATAATTCCTTTGACCCCATGGTTTGGAGTTTGCTCTGACATGCACTGTCAACTGTGGGACCTTATATAGGCAGGTGTTGGCAATCCCCAATCATGTCCAATCAATTGAATTTATCACAGGTGGACTCCAATTAAGTTGTAGAAACATCTCAAGCAGTATCAGTGGAAACAAAATGCACCTCAGCTCACTTTTGGGTGTCATATCAAAGGGTGTGCACACTTGTGTACATATGATATTTTACATTTAGATTTTTTATAAATTAGCACAAATGTCTAAAAACCTGTTTTCACTTTGTCATTATGGGCTATTTTGTGTAGAATTTTGAGACAAAAAATGAACTCAATCTATTGTAGAATATGTCTGTAACGTAATAAAACGCGGAGAAGGTGAAAGGGGTGGGGAGACTTTCCGGCTTGACTGTACGTCACACGTTCTGAGAAAAAGCATCCGCAAAGGCTACACTTGTGTTTCCTAACTGAAGCATCCTCCGGGAGCCGCCTCGTTCCCCACTCCTCGCTCCTCTGAGGAGCATTTTGTGGTTTGGAATGTCCTTAAAGATGGCGAACCTTGATCGATTTCCGGGTCAGGCGAGAACCGAGGACAAGAGGATGGATAAAATAAGTGATTGGATTCCACCCTTGGGGTGCATCCCAATATTCTTCACTCCCCACCTCCTTTCCTCCACTACCACTCCTTTCTTACCTGGAAGTATGTGGAGGAATGGAGGGGAGGAGGGGAGTGGAGGAAAGGAGAGAACGAGGAGCAGTGAAGAAAATTGGGACAGCTAATCCGCTTCTTCGTCATCAAAATCGCCGTCAAGGGAGTTTGTTCTACATGGCATGCATAGCTATTTCTGACATAATGAGTCTTAAGAGGGCGAATAATTCCTCCAAACATGAAAAGCACCTAATTAAGAAAAATTAACAGCTTGTTAAAATTCTGGGATTGCAACTGTGGTTGCAACGAAAACCAGCATACACAGGGGTCCCCCAGGACCGGTTTGTGAACCCCTGGTTTAGATGTTAGTGCTGGTTTTTGTTTGGCTTTTCTATATGTAAATCCCATTTCATTCAGCCGATTTCTTACAGTTCTGTCACAAACATTGACTCCAGTTTCCGCCCATTTGTTTTTAATTTGTTTTGAATTTTCTATTTTCAAGGCATATTGCTTTGCGTTTTCTATCCTGACGCTTTGACATCTTCCTTGGTCTACCCGTATGTTTTCTTTTTATAACCTTCATATTTTGTTTATACTTGCACAAAATATTAGACACAGCTGACCATGTTGGATTTCCTTCTTGAAGGAGTTTTATAATCCTTTCCATTGACAACTCTTGTTGGGGCCATGTTTCCTTTCAATTAGCCAAGTCCAACAGCTCGATAAGGTCTGTAAGCACTCTCTGTTAACTGCAGACTAATTTGCATTTTTAGACTTGTGCCGGTATTTGTTTTAGAAATGCAAATTACAAGGTGATACCATAATTTTTTTCCTCAACATTGAGTGATTCCATAATTTTTTTCTCTACTTGATCTGGAAAAAAATATGCCATTAATTAAAATTTATTTATTTATTTGTTTGAGGTATGTTTCCCGAATCCAGAATGTTCAGCTATTAAACAAAAATAGTTTTCATATCTGTTATTTGTTTATTTGCTACAAAGTAAAAAAGCTGGGTGAACATCCTTTAAGTGTGGTGATTCCATCATTTTTGCCAGGGGTTGTATACATATTCCAGAATGCGCTGGGATCAAGATTGCCGTCCTTGTCAGTTGTAGCAATCGGACGTTTGACAGTCCCTGCCAATAGTGTTGATGCCCTGCGCTCCTTTCCCCGTTAAGGTAACATTATCAGTCACAACAGGTGCTCCATCAGACTCAAACATTGCATTGTACAACATGTTGTACCAAAACTAACTTTAAAGAAGTAAAAAAATGGACACACGGTAACTCTATTTTATTATTTTAGTAATGCAATTTTATCATGCTGTGTTTCCAACGTTCTGTTAAATTAGCCCCCGCGATCCTGACCAGGAATAAATGGATTTGATAATGGATGGAAGTTCCATCCATGTTAACTTTCCCTTCTCTGATTCATGTATTATGTCAACTAATTGTTTTTATAAGTCTTTCAATTAGCCACTGAATTGTATCATTTTTTTTCTTTCAATTGTGTAATTAGCCACTTGATTTTGGCGTCCGAGTGCCTACAGGGGCCATTGGAGGATAACAGTTGAATTACAGGTTTCAATCCCTGCGAGTCACATGGTCGAGATAAACCGGTGGCCCTAATTGTAGACTGCTTTGTATGTGTGAGTAACTGGGCATGTTTCTACATTGAAAATGTTTTTTATTGAGAGTTTTGCTTTCTGAACCTGGACTTTCCACCTCTGACCTTAACAGCAAGATATACGTTCAACTGTGAATGCCCTTTGTCAAAGGCAAAGTACTGCTTTGTTCCAAAAATAGTTTTTTGTTATACATTTCTGTTCAGTTTTTAGACTTCAGACGTTTACTGATGAGATAAACAGTTTGGGAGACTTAAAATTGGAGTAGGCATATTTGGCTGCAAAAACAAGTTAGCTGAGTAATTTTGCATTATGATCCCAGTAGTTCTGTAGTTTATTTCTTCTCAGTTTCAAGGATGTTGTAAGTAAATGCTGCCTTTTTTTCCGTTTAGGCCCTGTAAGCTTTGCGGTGCTTGTTTCATCTTATGGGGCTTTTGTAGATATGGCTCCCGTAGATACAGCCCCCTTATCATAACATGGGTCTTTCACCAAAGCATTCCTCCCTTTCTACACACACTCACACACTCAAGCTATGATCAACTGTGAAGATAAGACGTATATCTTAGAGAAATATAATGTATAAGAACAAATCATACAGATAAATTAAAGAAATGCTGTTTTAAAGATGTCCATTTAATTGTTGGAATCCGTTACCAGACATTCATTAATACTCACCAGCCTACGAAATGTGCCTTTCTCCTGCTATTAAACAGAGAGAGAGATGGAAAGCATTCTGTGAGAATGTCAAAGATTAAATGAGGGAACTAATTGAGCACCAATTATTGTCTCGTGGGCATGGATTATAAACTTGTGGAAACAAATAACTAATTTCTGGGCACCAATGAAGAAAGGGGGAGCACGGTTTACAAATTTGAGGGAACGGATTACTAATTCAAGAGAACGATTTAATTTGAGGGAACAATTAAAAATGACTCCACTGACCCCTGGGGGGCTCTTTAAATTTGATACATTATAGTTTGCTTTTGAATGTGATGACTGATCCAGGGTGGAGAGAGGCTAAGCAGACAGCTTTCACAACATTGCACAAAATAGCAGACAACCAAATACGTACAATTTCATTCACAATGAAATTCAGCCCGTTGTTTTCCCATGGAATGCTATAGGCTAATGTTACAAAATTTAGGGATATTTCTTAGCAGGGTTTTAGCCTTGTTGCTGAGGCGCAAGCTGTATGTTAAAATCAAAGGAGCATTGGGATACTATAGTATGTTTATGCTCTTGTGTTATAGTAATAACTTGTTCTGTTTGGGACAACTGCAGTTTCACAGTGGTTTCTGGTTACTTCAGCTTTACAATGGAAGGAATAGGGCATTTGGGTGGTCATGGTCTAAATTAAACAAGAAAATACTTGACAAGTAACTCCAAAGCAGCTTGTCTACCGATGTTACATTTCCAGAGGCTGTATGAAAATATGAATTAGCAATATTCATATAGGACCTGATTTACTAAGACATTTAGCATGTGCAAAACGTTTTAGCACACACAAAACCAATAACAAGACTAATGATTGGTCATGGTATTTGTTTTGCACCAATCGTTGGTTGTGTTATTAGTTTTGCACATGCTAAATGTCTTGTATGTAAGTCAGGCCCATAGTGTTTATTCACAATTTTAAAATATAACTTTTTATATTAGGTTGGTACTTCTTTCCTTGCATGCAGCGGTCTCAGGTTGCACACCCCATAGTTAACAGTTCCAACCAAAAATAAGATTAAACATAACTTTTTGAAGAAAAATAGGTAATATACACTTGTGTAACATCTGGAGGCATAACATCACTGTAAAGCTGCTTTGGAGTTACTTGAAGTGTGTTTTCTTTCTTTAAATGATAAACTCATGACTGCCCCTATACCAGCCATTATAAAGCCAGCAGGCTCATGACTGCCCCTATACCAGCCATTATAAAGCCAGCAGGCTCATGACTTCCCCTATACCAGCCATTATAAAGCCAGCAGGCTCATGACTGCCCCTATACCAGCCATTATAAAGCCAGCAGGCTCATGACTGCCCCTATACCAGCCATTATAAAGCCAGCAGGCTCATGACTGCCCCTATACCAGCCATTATAAAGCCAGCAGGTCATCATAAATCTATAACATCCTTCATTGCACACAAAAACTGTCTGAGCTAATTGGAAACATACACTAAATAATATCAAAAATCCCAGTAAATGAGCTATCCTTTTTACCTATTATTTTTAGCCACATATTCAATACACACATATTGTGAAATTAGGCTATATTTAGTACTCAAAGGAAAAGTTCTGAATACACTTTGTTGGTTTTTATGATAAGGACTTTGTCAAAGATAACATTACTGGACTGCACTTAGTCATGTTGTTTATATGCTGTAACATTGCTATCCTCTCATTTCAGTTGGTCTGGATGCAGCAGGTAAAACCACTATCTTGTACAAACTGAAGCTGGGAGAAATTGTAACCACTATTCCAACAATTGGTAAGATGTTTGTTTGTTTTTAATAAGCAGTAATTGCTGAATGAGATATTGAGTTATACAGCCTACTCAATGACATATGGAGTAGGCTGTATGATGCTGTATTTTGTACCATGTGTTTTTTCCATACGTTTGCGCGAAAGTGGAGTCCTCATTCCTCTAAAAGATGTTGAGGATGGCTCTATAATGGATGTAGTTGCTGAGATGCTGGCAATTGCAGCTATTGGCACTAATACTACGTATAAAAGCTGACTCAGAACTAGAATGGTTATTCAAGGAGAAAGACTTACGCATGCACGTAATGTAGTAAAATCCTGCAGTGGGCCGTGTCAGTGAATGCACATCATCTGGCAGGTGGAACCTGTCGTCACCTCTCATACTTTCTGTTCACTCTTTCTCAGTGTCTCTTCCCTCCAAGGGTGTAGTTCCGAGTGAGGGGTGGGTGGGGGGGGGGGGGGGGGGGTGTAATGTTACTACTGTGTAATGTTACTCCCATTATTTCCCTATGTTTTATTTTTTAACTGTGTGTACAGTGTACAGAGTAGGCACCTCAATAAAATTATTTTCTGCCCTGCCTCTCTTCACTACATGACGTTGCCACACAAGTGCCCTACAACAGTCAGAATTCTATTATGTAAATTGAAAATGCCATTATAAATGTTATTTGGCTTCATCAATAGACAGCTTGCACTGTCACCATTCTCCCCAATCTCGTTTAAATTTATATATAAAGAAATATGAGATCTTTGCCTGGCCCTTTTTTGGTGGCAACCTCCTCTTCTTAGCTGAAGATGACATTATGATTTAGCTAGGTTAGTTATTTGTTTTCCTGAGGTAATGTAAACAAATCTGCTTTTCTGCCCCTTGCCAATCAGCCAATCGTAGTGATGTCACCGCCAATGAAATTTCATAACTTACTTGTAGTTGGTAACCGAGGGGGGTCCAAACACTCCACAAATCTTGAATCGTTGATAATTTCTGAAGACAGATGACAAAATGGAGCGCTTACACAAACACATTTTCTATTGATTTTTAAATGATAGTAAATTAGTTTTCAAACCATTACATTTCCAGTTTATATTTTTAGGCAGGGTGGCAAACTCTGGAGGTGTAGTAGGCCGCTTCGCCTAATGTACTGAAACACTGGTTTTGGCACGCTCAACCTTACTCAAGGATGAAAAGACAGGAATCAAGCCTGAATCCAGTTCCCTGAGCCCTACACCACACCGCTGATATTGATATTGATAATTTTTTTCTTCTATGTTGCTGGGTAGGTTTTAATGTGGAGACAGTGGAATACAAGAACATATGCTTCACAGTCTGGGACGTTGGCGGCCAGGACAAAATTCGTCCCCTGTGGAGGCACTACTTCCAGAACACACAGGTACACGTACAGCAGTATAAAAAGTGCTGTAATTTCTACATGGTAATAAAAAAATGTATCAAAATACCTTTTAATAAAAGCTGAGAATCTGCACTTTAACCACATAGTAATTGTTTAATTACAAATCTAAAATTGTGTACAGAGCCAAATCAATAAAAAATGTCTTTGTCCCAAACATTATATAGGGCACTGTATATACAGTGCCCTCCATAATGCATGAAGTAAAAAAAAAAAAAAAAAATTGTGTTAGTTTTTCATGAATGATGAAAACAAACAGATCTTGGTAGTGTCCTCAGACTTTTGAACACCAATGAATATGTGTTGTGTAGTGTGAGCTCAGCATTAGCTGTCCTTGGTTCACCTCACTGATGTTAGACTATGGTCTGACCTTGCAGGGCCTCATCTTCGTTGTGGACAGCAACGACAGGGAGAGAGTGGCAGAATCGGCCGATGAGCTTGCTAAGATGGTACGTGTTCACGCAGGGGCCCATGTGGCTTCGACGTGTATTGTTTCGACTTGTAGGTATTGTGTGAATGAACTAGGGTTATGCACCATTCAGAATTGAATTGCGAATGCCTCTTTAATTACAATTCAGTTCTTGAATTTGAATTGAGGCAGCAAACAGAACGCAGAATTTCAATTCAGATTTGAATTACAGGTTTTAAATACTTTACTAAAAAGACATCAGCCCTTGTTCAGCTCCTCTGTGCTTTGTGGTTTGTTATAGTCTCTGATATTGATATGTTTATATTTTCTGACAAAATAGCTGCAGATCTGATATCTGCTATCCATTTCTAACATTATAACTGGAGATGAAGACCATAAAGGCGAACAACTGTGGGCCATGCTGAATCAGTTTAACCAGATGTAAAATAATTATTATATTTTCTTGGCATGAGGCAAAGTATTGTATTGAATTTTGCAATGAAAAACAGTGGCGATAAAAATGTGTCCCTGCACCGCAGAATTAAATTACAGTAAATTACTTCCACATAAGCGGCCTACTGGATTATCGGACACCCTCATTTTAATGTTAATGTCCATATCCGTTCTAATTGACAGCCTGGTGAAGTGCCCACTTTTGCATGACTGATAACTTTCACCGCTCTGTGGGGAAGAAAAGGGAACAAAATGGTTTGCTGAATTGATTGAATTTTGCTATTCAATCAATTCAGCAAAAATGTTATAATTTTGAAATTGTATCAGCTGCCATGCTTATTTAACTTTTTGCTGGTTTATCCAGCCTTAGTGTACTGTGGGAAGTAACCGAGATTAGAATTGTCTCGTAAAAACGGCGGTGACTTCATTTTGTATCTTTCTTCATTAGGCTGCACATATTAAGCAATGATGGTTGTTAAACCTAGGTGTTCATTCAGGAAAGGTTGTTGAAAAATTGAGTACACTGTATAACTACTGAAGTATTGGCATAACTAAAATAAACTTTAAATTTTTTTTCTTTAAAAAATGTTTGATATATGGCAGTGGTTTGAATTCATATTTTATTTCTGATATTCAACAAATAGGAAAACTTGAGTTAAGGGTTGTTTTTTCGTTCATTCATTGAAAAGATTTGATCTACATTTGGCATTCCTTTATCGCACAGTGAACCTTATGTCGGGATACAAACTGTATCATGGGAAGTGTAGCATCTCCTGCCTAATATTCGCCCCCTTAATTTACATGGTGTACGATAAATACTGCAGTGTTGGAAGTATTAGAAAAGTGTTGGAAGCGTATGGTAATTATATGATTTAAGCTTCACTCCTTCATCAATGGTGTACATTTCAGAGCATTGCCCCTCCTCTATACTTCAACTGTCGTGTTTTGGTCCTGCTCGTTCAACTGTAATGAAGTTAACGAACAAAACAGAACATCTGTAATGAGGTCCGTTCTGGAATTGATCTTTCCTCCTCCACAGCTGCAAGAGGACGAGCTGCGAGACGCTGTCCTGCTGGTGTTTGCTAACAAGCAGGACCTGCCCAATGCAATGGCAGTGAGCGACCTCACAGACAAACTGGGCCTGCAGAGCCTGCGGACCAGAACTGTGAGTGTGATAACTCCTTTTCCATTCCATTTTAAACATTATTGTTATTATTTTTTAGTTTTTAGTATTTTTTTGTTTATATTTATCCAAATAGTTTTTTATTATACACAAGTCCAATAAAAAAAAGGCTTTAACAGATGATATTCAACACTCACAATCTGGTAATGGTGCCCTTTTATTTTATTGCCTTGGTAAAGAGTTACCCTCTTTGTTTCTCTCTCCCTCCCTTCCTCCAGTGGCATGTCCAGGCTACCTGCGCTACACAGGGTACGGGTCTCTATGAGGGACTTGACTGGTTATCCAACGAGCTGACCAAACACTAAGACAAACAGAAGGAGAGTACCAGCGAGCGTGTGTGAGAGAGCATAGGACGGAGGAAGTTTTGTCTATATTGTCCATTTGTCTGTGTGGTAGAACTTGAACTTATGGACTTTGCAATCAGTTCCAGTTGTAAAATCCTTTTTCACCTTCTTTATTTCCACTGATTCTTTTTCTCCCACTGGTGTTTTTTAGTCTTTAATTTAATTTTTTTTTATTTGACTGTAAACTGGTGTTTTAAGTTGCATGTTTTTACGGTAAAAAGAAGAGAGCCAAGTGGTTGTGCAGAGGATTCTATTGAGACGGAGGGAGGAACAATGGAAGGGGCAGAGCCAAGGACTTGGACCTTGGTGCGTTTTGGTTGCTGCCAGCCACAAATCAGTTATCCTGTTTATCAACCCACCCTTCTTATTAACCTGCCTCTCTCCCAGCAAGTTCAAGCTAAGCAGCACCACAAGGCCATTTATGCTCCTTAACACATACCTCATGAGGGTAGATACTGAAGAAAGGCCTTGAGTCATTTCAAGGGACAACACAACGCAATAAGGCATTCCCATTCACGGCATGTACTTGAGCTGCAGGTGGTTTTGAGAATAGGGGCACAGAAATTTTTACTAACACACATTTGCTTATGAAATCTTATTTGCATTATGCCTTTTGACTTTTATTTGAAAACATATGTATACTTACCTATTCTCTTGCTCCATGCTTGTATATAGCAGTGAATGAAGTTCTTGTGGCAGGGATAGGGACAGAATTCCTTTGCAGGCCACAGCTAATGAGTTCTTTCAGATCTCCTTGCCCCTCCCCTCCAACATGCGCATTCCCATGGCACTCATCGTGAAACCGCGCCTACTGACAGGAATTACCACGCCTACTGACAGCATGAAGCAATTTGTGTACAAAAACTAAGATGATAAAAATGAAAGCAAGTGCTTTGTCTTTCAGAAAAGTGAAACATTGGTAAACTGGCGAGAGGTGTCGGCAACAAATGTATTTAAAGTCAATCTCTGAAATGCTTATGTACTTAATATTTAATGTGAAAGTAACCTGTGATCAACATCAGTTTTAATCCGGTCCTTTAATAATGCTTTATTTTTATCACTCTGCTACTTGCTGAATTTGATAATTGATTAATTTCTCTTATGTCTGTGATTAAAAGTTGCTACACTTGTGAATCATCATCTTTGGTGTGCTTAGTTAGGCCGAGGCTTGCACCTCTGCTTCGGAATTGTGTAATCAATACACTTGTTGGTAACCATATCCTTTGACATCACTTCCTTTCACATGATAGACTGCAGAAGCTTGGCGTTATATTTCTCTTTTTTAATTTCATTCACTTTTGTTAATTTGCAGCTGCAGCTGAACAAAGTGTCAAAAGCAGAGTTACGCCCGGAACACACTGGCAGCGTCTCGCGGAATCACGCGCGCCAGAAGCGAATGCTCGCGGCATTGAGAACATACCGGAAGCGCGCG
Organism: Synaphobranchus kaupii; assembly: GCA_029718625.1. NCBI lineage: Eukaryota > Metazoa > Chordata > Actinopteri > Anguilliformes > Synaphobranchidae > Synaphobranchus > Synaphobranchus kaupii. Next base: position 82,486,855 of record CM056376.1, on the reverse strand, counting down.
CCACTCGCGTCCGCGCTTCTAGATACGGATTTATACAGTAGTTTTTCGTAACAAAATGGGCTACATTACTTACATAATATTGTAAATTTCCAGGTACAAAAAAACAAGAAGCTATAGCACACTTGTCAAATCCGCCATGGAAGGTTTTAAATCATAGACATAAAACGAACATAAGTTAATGTAGCTTACACAGATGTAGCTTAGTACACCAAAAAGTCGGCGAAAGTTCAGAAGCATTTTTCGCTAAACTAATGGTGATAGTCCGGGTGTAACAGGGGGTCTAATTTTTAGAGAAATTAAATCATGGGTTTAAAAATAGATTTTGATACATAGCAGCAATTAACACATGTAGGCTATAGCCACACCTAATGATGATGGCTGTAGGGGGCAAAACTAGATTTTGATTAAAAAAAATATAGCAGCAATTAACACATGTATAGCCACACCTAGCCTAATGATGATGGCTCGGCTCTAGGTGCAAAACTAGATTTTGAAAACAATACCTGCACCATGAACACCTATTTTGACCACATAATGATGATTGCTGTTTAAATAGGATAGGTAGGCCTATGCAAGACTATCCCTGAGAACTATTTCAACTATCGTAACAACAACGGGATCCGTTTATGCATAGTCATGCATAGAAACGTCCTCGTTTTCAGTAATCGCGTACCAATTTCGGGTTTTTAGTGAAGTAAACATTATCACAATAAAAAAAACAATAGGCTACTTCCATTGCATTCCAAGCTCTTATATTGTCCCTGTAGAAATAATCCAGCGCGTCATACAGCTCCATGTATTTCTCTACTTAATAGATCTACAATCGTCCATCTTCTCTCTTTGCTTTCTTTACAGTTTATGTCCGCATCAAGTCTCGTGCACAGCAAAACTGCTGGTGTACATTTAACACCATGGGGTGTTTATATACAGTGCCTTGCGAAAGTATTCACCCCCCTAGGCATTTTTCCTATTTTGTTGCAGTACAACCTGTAATTTAAATAGATTTTTATTTGGATTTTATGTAATGGACCAACACAAAATAGTCCAAATAGGTGAAGTGAAATGAAAAAAAAAACTGAAAAGTGGTACGTGCATATGCTCACTGCAAGGGTTATTTCTCCTGACTCATTTTCCTATAAAACTCTATGGGGGAAAAAGTCAGGAGAAGAAACCCTTAAAGTGATCCATCCACATCTACTCCATATGTGGCCGCAGAGTGATGATTTGGGGCTCGTTTGATACCTTAGACCCTTGATGACTTACTGCCATTTAGCCAGTCATGTGTTCCATACTGTACCAGCGTAATTTACATCTGAATCTAGTCTCACCCCCCAATTCCCATAGAGATCCATTCAAATGCAGAGAGGTTATAGTATCGCTTGTAACAGTACCTGAAAATAAGATATCGAGAGTCTTTTGATGTTGATGGGTCACAGACTTCAGGAAGTAACAACATGCAAAGGATATGCGACCAAATATTAAATATGATACTTTAAAAATACATTAAAGCAAAGGGGGTGAATACATATGCACGTACCACTTTTCAGTTTTTTCTTTTTTTCTTTCTTTTTTAAAACAAGTTTTCTTTTTCTTTTTTTTTCCATTTCACTTCACCAATTCGGACTATTTTGTGTAAGGCCATTACATAAAATCCAAATAAAAATCAATTTAAATTACAGGTTGTAATGCAACAAAATAGGAAAAATGCCAAGGGGGGGTGAATACTTTCGCAAGGCACTGTATGATATGATATCATATAAACACCCTAGGATGTTAAATATACACCACCATTTTTTGCTGTGTGTCACGTGCAGTTGTTTAGACTACTTTTTTTCCCCGCCAAGTTTGACACTTGATTGTAAATACATGATAAGCCTACATAACCTATTCTTATTTATTTGGCAGTAAGAGATGCAATGTTTATCCATGCCCACTGAAGTGATAATACATGTTTAATGTAGTTTTAATAACCGATGTTCATATTATCGAAGAAAAATATAACCCCAGTCCGGGCCAGATGGACTGGGGAGTTTCTCCCACACAGTTGAGTGTTTCTTCAAGAAAAACAACCATGATCTTCAGAGTCTGATGCAATCAGGTTTATTGCATATGATTCAATAATGACATACAAAAAAAACCCCGGGCTGGTCTGCGCAGACCAACACATATTCAATCTCAGCAATCGTAAAAAGCCCCCCGCGATCTTGAATTAGCAGGCCTTTTATCCTGTCCTTATCTCTACCTACTTGGGCGTTACTTTGCCTCTTCCCAGGGGCTGGTCTCATCCTCTGAAATCCTACACCAGGGGTCCTCATGCCCTTTTCTTTTTCATGGTACAACATTTTAATTAAGCATTACATATGGCATTTATTTTTACTGTAGTTTGATGAAATGCTATGATTTAATTATATAGTAAATGGCCTGGCCATGGTGTGACCATTCTAGTTCAATAAGTGATCATTACAATGATCTACTAAATTAAAACAATAAAAGTGTAACGTTCCGTTCCCGTCCTGTCCGTTTTCCATGTTTTCCTTGTTTCCTTCCGTGTCATGTTGGATCCCTTGTCCGTGTTTCCCTCCTGGCTGTGGACTGGGCGTCTCCCTCGGGTACTTTTGGTTTCATTTTCCACTTTAGCTTCCGCCTATCACTCGCCCCTCTCGTTACTCACATTCCTCACTGCTGTGCTTCGGCAATCACTCCTGATTTAACATCACACCTGTTTCTCGTTTTCTCCTTCACTTCCTGCACCATTTAAACCCCTGGCTGGCTGCTATTCAGCGCCAGTTCGTTGACTAACCTACCGTGTTTGTTTCGTATCCCGTTTCTGGTCCAGTGTTTGTGAACCTGCTGGTTCATACCTGTTCGCCTGGTTTCCTGACTGGTAGCTATCTCTGCTAATCTTTCGCTGCTGCATGCATTTACCTGTTTCCCTTCAAAACCTCCAGACGCCGCAGTTCCAGTCTTCCCGCAGCTGTGTTTGTCCTCCCCGTGTTACGTACCTCCCGTACTCGTGTTGCAGTACCAGGACCTCTGCATGCCAGCCGGCTTACGCCAGTATTGCCCGAGCTACGCCGCACCTTCCAACTCGGCGGTGCATTCACCAGCTACAGTCCTGTCACAACACCCTGCCTTTAACCTCTGCTTTCTGCCCGGTTACTCAAGCTACCCGGTCCAGTTTCCAGTCCTGTTCCAGCCCAGTTCCGATCCAGTTTCCAGTCCAGCTCCAGTCCAGTTTCCAGTCCAGTTCCAGTCCAGTTCCGGTGTTTTAGACACCTCCGTTCTAGTCCAGTTCCGGCTTGGAACAAGTTCCGTGCCGTCCCCTGTGTTCCTGAGTGGACCTTCCGGTCCAGCTTCCAGTCCAGTTCCAGTCCAGTTCCGGTGTTTCATACACCTCCGTTCAAGTCCAGTTCCGGCTTGGAACAAGTTCCGTGCCGTTCCCGTTTCCTGAGTGGATCTCCCGGTCCAGTTTCCAGTCCAGTTCCCAGTCCAGTTCCAGTCCAGTTCCGGTGTTTTATACACCTCCGTTCAAGTCCAGTTCCGGCTTGGAACAAGTTCCGTGCCGTTCCCGTTTCCTGAGTGGACCTTCCGGTCCAGTTTCCAGTCCAGTTCCGATCCAGTTTCCAGTCCAGTTCCAGTCCAGTTCCAGTCCAGTTCCGGTGTTTTAGACACCTCCGTTCAAGTCCAGTTCCGGCTTGGAACAGTTCCGTGTTTCCTCAAGTCCAGCTCCGGCTTGGAGCAGTCCTCAGTTGGACGCTATCCTGTGTTAACTAACTAACCTGTTTTGCTCCCGTGTACAGCTTTGGGACCACCCCAACGCTTAATAAAGTTCCACTTTCTGTAATCTGTCTCCTGGTCGTTGCACTTGGGTTCGTCCCGTATCAGGATCGTAACAGAACGAACTGGCCAACAATATGGACCCAGCCGATCTGGAACAGATTCGCCACGCCTTCTCCTGCCAAACTGCGATCAGCGACCAACAGGGTCGCCGTTTGGATGATGTGCTGGAAGTAGTTAGGGGCATCACGGAGCAAGTATCCCAACTTTCGCTCCACCAACCGCTACTACGGATTCCAGCCAACCCTACTCCTTCCTCTCCCGAACCCCATCCGGAGGCACCGGCTCCCACTTCCAGCCGTGAGCCCCGTGTACAACACCCCGAGTTATATCGCGGGGGGTTGGGGAGATGTCGTGAATTTCTACTTAAATGTGACATAGTGTTTCGGATGCAGCCCTCCTCCTTCGCCTCTGACTCCAGCAAGATCGCGTTCATTATGAGCAGCCTGGGAGGGAGCGCCCTGGAGTGGGCTACATCCATCTGGGACAGCCAGGCTCCGTTATGCAGCAACTTCGCAGCCTTTACGGCAGAGATGCGACGTGTGTTTGAACACCCGACCTGTGGACGTGACGCTACCCAGCGTCTGCTTCAAGTTCGCCAAGGCAACCGCAGTGTCGCAGAAATGGCCATTCAGTTTCGTACCCTCGCCGCGGAGTCAGGATGGAATGACGCCTCCCTCCAGGGGGCTTTCCGCCAAGCTCTCAGCGAGGAACTCAAGGACCAGCTTGCCACTCGGGAGGAATCCAACTCCCTTAATAGCCTCATCAGCCTCGCTATAGCCATCGATAATCGTCTCCGCATCCGGGCCCGGGAGCGGGGAGGAAGTTCCGGGCGTCATTCGCCCTCCGTCGTCTCTAATGTTCATTCACACTCCATCACTGGATCTCGGGCGCCTACGGCCGGGTCCGAGGAAGAGCCCATGCAACTGGGCAGAGTTGCGGTCAATCCCGAGGAGCGTCAGCGCCGTCAGCGCACCAGATCCTGTTTCTATTGCGGCAAGCCTGGCCATCAGATCGCCTCCTGTCCCATTCGCCCAAAAGAAGGGGCTCGCCAGTAAGACTGGGCGTACTGACGAGCCCCATCGTTCCCAACCATGCTGCCCAGGACCGCCTCATGTTCAAGGCTACTCTCCTTTGGAGGGACAAGACCCTATCTTCTTCGGCCCTAATTGACTCCGGAGCTGACGCCAGCTTCATGGATATCACCTTCGCCAGGAGGGCCGGCATTCCCACGGAACGTCTCACTTCACCCATTTCAGCTCTAGCTCTGGACGGCAGGAGTTTGGGGTTAGTTACCCACTCCACCGTTCCTATCCAATTAGTTCTATCTGGCAATCATCGGGAGTCCATTCAGCTATTACTGATTAACTCCCAACAATCTGCTCTGGTTTTAGGTCAGACCTGGCTTCGCCTCCACAATCCCCATATTGACTGGAAAGCCGGTCGCATCCTGGCGTGGAGTGCCCACTGTCTAGCCAGCTGTCTCCGTTCTGCACTACCCCCTCCGGGGCCCAGTAAACCCTGTTCCATGCAACCTATACCGGATTTAACGAATGTTCCCAGCGAGTATCACGACCTCGCGCAAGTATTTTCTAAATCACGTGCTCTGTCCTTACCTCCTCACAGGCCGTATGACTGCGCCATTGACCTACTGGCTGGAGCTAAACTGCCATCGGGACGCCTCTACAGTCTGTCTGGACCGGAGAAACTAGCCATGGAGGAATACATCCACGACTCCCTCGCTTCGGGTATTATCCGTCCCTCTTCATCCCCAGTCGGTGCAGGGTTCTTCTTCGTTGGGAAGAAGGATGGCTCCCTGCGACCCTGCATCGACTACCGGGGCCTCAACCAGGTCACCATCCGTAACAAATACCCTCTTCCCCTCATTAACACCGCCTTTGAAGCCCTCTCTCCAGCTGTGACGTTCACCAAGCTCGACCTCCGGAATGCGTATCACTTGGTGCGTATCCGTGAGGGGGACGAGTGGAAGACTGCTTTTAATACCCCGTTGGGCCACTACGAATACCTGGTGGTCCCTTTCGGCCTTACTAACGCCCCAGCAGTCTTCCAGAGCATGGTGAACGACGTCCTGCGGGACCTCCTAGGGAGGAGCGTTTTTGTTTATATCGATGATATTTTAATTTTTTCTCAATCCCCGCAGGAGCATGTCCGTCACGTTCGAGAGGTTCTCCAGCGGCTGTTGGAGAATCAGCTGTTTGTTAAGGCTGAGAAATGTTCCTTCCACGCTTCCACGGTCCCGTTCCTCGGCTTCATTATCGAGGAGGGCAGTATCCGGGCGGACCCTGTGAAAATCAAGGCGGTGACAGAATGGCCCCAACCCACCTCCCGCAAGCACCTTCAACAGTTCCTGGGGTTTGCAAATTTCTACCGCCGCTTTATTCGCAATTACAGTTCCATTGCTGCTCCCCTGACTAAACTCACTTCCGTTGCCCTGCCTTACTGTTGGAATTCCGATGCCCAGCGAGCTTTCGAGCTACTCAAGGCTCGGTTTTCCTCAGCACCTATCCTCCTTCACCCTGACACTTCTCGGCAGTTTGTCGTTGAGGTGGATGCCTCCGACACCGGCGTGGGGGCCATTCTGTCTCAACGGTCCGCCTCTGATAGCAAGCTCCATCCCTGCGCATTCTTCTCCCGGAGGCTGTCCTCCGCCGAGAGGAACTACGATGTCGGGGATCGGGAACTGCTGGCGATAAAACTGGCTCTTGAGGAGTGGCGCCACTGGCTGGAGGGGGCAGGTACCCCTTTTCTTGTTTTTACCGACCATCAAAACCTCATTTATTTAAGATCTGCCAAGAGGCTCAATTCTCGTCAGGCTAGATGGTCGTTATTTTTTGCACGCTTTAATTTCTCTGTTTCTTTCCGCCCTGGTTCCCGTAATATTAAAGCAGATGCCCTGTCCCGCATTTTTTCCCCTCCCTCCAGTCCTGCTGATCCGGAGCCCATTTTGCCGGCCTCCTGTGTGGTGGCTGCGGTCTCCTGGGAGATTGAGGGCATTGTGAAGGCCGCCCAGACTTCCCAACCGGACCCCCGCAATAACCCTAACTCCTGTCTTTTTGTCCCCGATTCCGTCCGCTCCCAGGTCCTCGAATGGGTTCACGCCTCGTGCCTGGCATGTCACCCAGGTGTCGCCAGAACTATCGCCCTCGTCAGGAGGAGTTTCTGGTGGCCTACCCTTAAAGGGGATACCCGTGCCTTCGTCCTGGCCTGCTCGGTGTGCGCCAGGAGCAAGGCTTCCCACCAGCCTCCCTCCGGTCTTCTCCTTTCCCTCCCCGTCCCTGGCCGTCCTTGGAGTCACATTGGTGTGGACTTCGTAACCGGTCTGCCGTTGTCAGAAGGTAACACCGTCATTCTGACAATAGTGGACCGGTTCTCCAAGGCGGTTCACTTTGTTCCCCTCCCCAAGCTCCCGTCCGCCCTTGAAACCGCTGAGCTCTTGGTGCTACACGTGGTCAGGCTGCACGGGATCCCCTCTGACATCGTGTCAGACCGTGGGCCCCAGTTCTCCTCCCGAGTTTGGAGGGCGTTCTGTGCAGCCCTGGGTGCCTCTCCTAGTCTTTCCTCGGGTTTCCATCCCCAGTCTAATGGTCAGGCAGAGAGGGCGAACCAGGACCTGGGGGCCGCCCTGCGGTGCGTTACAGTGCGCAATCCTGCCTCTTGGAGCCGTTTTCTCCCCTGGGTCGAGTACGCACATAACTCCCTTAAGAGTGCCTCTACTGGCCTATCCCCGTTTGAGTGTGCTTTAGGCTATCAACCCCCTCTTCTGTCGACCCAGGAGGCCGAGATAGCGGTCCCCTCTGTTAGGGCCCATGTCCTTCGTTGTAAAAACATTTGGAGACTCACACGCACCGCACTCCTTCACGCCAATTCCCGCTCCCAACGTCTGGCGGACCTTCACAGGACCGCAGCCCCACAGTATAGGGCCGGTCAGCAGGTCTGGCTCTCCACTGCAAACATCTCCCTTCCCTCTTCATCCAGAAAGCTTCAGCCCCGTTTTATTGGTCCCTTCCCCATCATTTGTCTAGTTAACCCGGTGTCTGTTAAACTTTCCCTCCCCGCCTCCCTCAAAGTTTACCCGGTGTTTCATGTGTCCCAGGTTAAGCCTGTCTCCTCCAGCCCCCTCAGTACCCCTACCATCCCGCCTCCTCCCGTCCGAGTTGTTGACAACGCCCCGGCCTACACGGTGAACCGTGTTATTGATATCCGCCGCAGGGGCCGGGGTTTCCAATACCTCGTCGACTGGGAGGGGTACGGTCCTGAGGAGAGGTCGTGGCTCCACAAGAGCCTGATCTTGGACCATTCAGTAATCCAAGACTTCCACGAACAGTTCCCTGACAAGACCAGGCCTCCGGGTACGCCAGGTGGCGTACATTGAGGGGGGGGTACTGTAACGTTCCGTTCCCGTCCTGTCCGTTTTCCATGTTTTCCTTGTTTCCTTCCGTGTCATGTTGGATCCCTTGTCCGTGTTTCCCTCCTGGCTGTGGACTGGGCGTCTCCCTCGGGTACTTTTGGTTTCATTTTCCACTTTAGCTTCCGCCTATCACTCGCCCCTCTCGTTACTCACATTCCTCACTGCTGTGCTTCGGCAATCACTCCTGATTTAACATCACACCTGTTTCTCGTTTTCTCCTTCACTTCCTGCACCATTTAAACCCCTGGCTGGCTGCTATTCAGCGCCAGTTCGTTGACTAACCTACCGTGTTTGTTTCGTATCCCGTTTCTGGTCCAGTGTTTGTGAACCTGCTGGTTCATACCTGTTCGCCTGGTTTCCTGACTGGTAGCTATCTCTGCTAATCTTTCGCTGCTGCATGCATTTACCTGTTTCCCTTCAAAACCTCCAGACGCCGCAGTTCCAGTCTTCCCGCAGCTGTGTTTGTCCTCCCCGTGTTACGTACCTCCCGTACTCGTGTTGCAGTACCAGGACCTCTGCATGCCAGCCGGCTTACGCCAGTATTGCCCGAGCTACGCCGCACCTTCCAACTCGGCGGTGCATTCACCAGCTACAGTCCTGTCACAACACCCTGCCTTTAACCTCTGCTTTCTGCCCGGTTACTCAAGCTACCCGGTCCAGTTTCCAGTCCTGTTCCAGCCCAGTTCCGATCCAGTTTCCAGTCCAGCTCCAGTCCAGTTTCCAGTCCAGTTCCAGTCCAGTTCCGGTGTTTTAGACACCTCCGTTCTAGTCCAGTTCCGGCTTGGAACAAGTTCCGTGCCGTCCCCTGTGTTCCTGAGTGGACCTTCCGGTCCAGCTTCCAGTCCAGTTCCAGTCCAGTTCCGGTGTTTCATACACCTCCGTTCAAGTCCAGTTCCGGCTTGGAACAAGTTCCGTGCCGTTCCCGTTTCCTGAGTGGATCTCCCGGTCCAGTTTCCAGTCCAGTTCCCAGTCCAGTTCCAGTCCAGTTCCGGTGTTTTATACACCTCCGTTCAAGTCCAGTTCCGGCTTGGAACAAGTTCCGTGCCGTTCCCGTTTCCTGAGTGGACCTTCCGGTCCAGTTTCCAGTCCAGTTCCGATCCAGTTTCCAGTCCAGTTCCAGTCCAGTTCCAGTCCAGTTCCGGTGTTTTAGACACCTCCGTTCAAGTCCAGTTCCGGCTTGGAACAGTTCCGTGTTTCCTCAAGTCCAGCTCCGGCTTGGAGCAGTCCTCAGTTGGACGCTATCCTGTGTTAACTAACTAACCTGTTTTGCTCCCGTGTACAGCTTTGGGACCACCCCAACGCTTAATAAAGTTCCACTTTCTGTAATCTGTCTCCTGGTCGTTGCACTTGGGTTCGTCCCGTATCAGGATCGTAACAAAAAGTACAATAAAGTAACAAAAATGAATACACTCAGAAACCAAAAATAAACTAAATGCATATGACACATGTAATACAGAGACTATTGATTGTAGTTAATTTCTCCTTACATTTAACGTGTGAATGTGTTAAGAAATATAAGCCAACATTTTCTCTAATAATCCTTGAATGTTCACATACACTCATTTTAAAACTTTTCCTCTCGTCCTTGAACATCTCAGACAAAAGAAACCCAAACTGGGCCTCCTGACCTTCGAGAGGTCTGCAGCCAGAAGCATTTAGACTTAAAGTGTGTGTGTGTTCATTTTTCCTATGTACGTGTTCATGTCCCTCTATTTTAAAGCAGAAGAATACCTATAAATGCATCTGAATGGTCACTGGTTCGAGGATGAGCGCATACTTGTGACTACATCTCACCTTGACACCATCTAGATTAGGTGAGGCCCACGCTAAGCAACCAACGGCCTTTTGTAAATTTAATGATCATACTGCGTGAATATATATCTTTTTTGACACTTCAGCTTGATAAACTAGGCTGATCTTTCCGGAAGGTTGAGAGAGTCGTCCCAGCTCAGATGCTTCCAATAACAATTAAAAATGTGGCTGGGGCCTTGATTCTGGTGCATAGGTCTGCCCGTGTGGCTTTGATAGTGAGAGGCCTATGTGTGAGTATATTGGTGTGCGTGTGTGTTGGTTCTGGTTTAAACTTGTTTTTTGAATTGGCCCAAACCCCCCTATACAGAATACCATCTTTATGTAAGCATGTCATGAGCGGTTCAAGGCGCTGCCTGGCACGGAATATCACGTAAAGTCAGAACAGGGCCTTTACTCTGATCATACAGTGGTCTGTAGTGATACATATATATACACATCCATACATATATATATATATATATACATACACACACACATATACATATACACATGTACATACACATATACATACATACACACATACATGCACATAGACTCAATCATACATACACATATATAATACATCGTGCATAATCAAATATAATGGTCATATATTGTTTTTAGGCCTCATCATTCCCTCTTATGCATTTATCTGTAAGGATACCTGGGTGGAAGATGAGGGGCACTCCCTCAATCTCCCTGCCCTTACACCCTGCACAATGCCTACCCGGATTATGTAATTACTGTTTATACTAATATTCACACACTTCTAATATTTAGACACATTCTGGATGATTATTTTCATACTTGAATTTTATTCCACATTCCCCTTTGTGACTTCATAGTCACATTTTGTCAAGCTGTCCCTACCATCTGTTGTCAGATAGTTACTGCTCAAAGAGATCTAATGTATAAATCAATACCAACTTATAGGTATAACTAATAAAATGATTATGGTTCCTTCAGGTATAATACGTCAAAACTTGCAACATAATAAGTTTCTTCCCACTAATTATTTGAGTACATATGTTCTTCAACATTAATCCAGACCACATTGATCCGTTGAGAAGTAAATAATCCAGCAGACTCCCTAAACGGCCTTTCTGCTGCTTCGTGTTTGCCACTAGTGAGCAGTATGACAAAGCACTGCTATAGGTATGCCCCCATTACATGCGCCACGTGGCCCCCTCCCACGTGAATGCCGCCTGTGATTGTGATGGACAAAGACTGTGATTTCATCACCTACTTTTTCCTGAACTTTAGCAACAGGGCAAAGCGTGACATTGATCCACAACGAGGCTCAGTGTGGTCTGATTTTCTTCTTAAAAAACATAAACATTTAACCATATATACATTGTCTGCTTAAGCGTGAGTACAATAAAATAAGACCAGCCACAGGTTTTAGGTGCACAATCAAGTCTTAGGTTATACAGTGACATAAGATGTTTTTCGCGGAGTAACATACGGTACTTAAGCGGAATAATGTCTTCTCTTCTTCCCGGGGCCTGCTTCAACCACGTTGGACCAGTGGACAGAGGAGAGGTTACTAGCACTTCACTCAGCCATAGCTGGCCATGATATTCTTTGGCAGAAGGATGTAAGATACTATGTGTATACTTTAACTATGTTAGTGTATTTTAACTATCTGCCATAAGTAAGGGAGTGTGAAAATCTGTCTTCATGTATGTCTGTGTAGTCAGTGTATGTTCTTCAACCCAGGTGCTTTTCACACTATAGAGGGTCATAACTGTGGAGAGGTTACTAGCACATGCGATGCACAGTGATTCGGGTCACTGCTCTCCACGCAGCTTCATGTCCTCACATTCAGGTGCAGAGGGGAGGGTTTCAATCACCCACTCTTTGGTGCCCAAAAACGAGAACTTACTGTAACTCTTTTCTACTTACGATTCACTTTCACAATCTCTACTTCCCTTCTCCATTTGTTTCTCCCTTCTCAAACTCATTTTCCTGGAGGGAAATGTTACTCTAACATAACCCTTTCCCTCTAAATGAACAGCTCTCACTCACTCTCTCTCTCTCTCTCTCTCTCTCACATCTAGCCTGCATTCTAACTTTAATCCTTGCGCTTCTACACTTCTATTGTTTCCTCATCCTCCCTATTTTCTGAAGGTGCACCTTTCTCATCCTGCCTTTCTGCTATTCTCCTTAAATCGCCCCTAATCTCTTCCTGTGTGCATTCTGGTTCTCTCGCTCTACTACAGTGATTAAGGTGAAACCACAGTTTTACCTTCAACCTTAAGTGCAGTAGGAGTTATTAGAACCACCTTGTATGGTGCCTGGGTTCACTCCAGCTTCTTTTAAACACTTTAATATACACCCAGTCTCCCGGGCGTATACCACATAAATCCTCTGAGATGTCGCTTGTTCTTCCTGCAGTGGCTCCTTTTACCTGTTGGAGAATAGTCTTGTGTATTAAGGTTAGATGCCGCACATAATCTGACAGCTCTCGCTCAAGCTGTTCAAGCGGAGGTCCATTGTATGGACCCCGTAGGTACGGTACTGGCATTGGTCTACCTGCTCATTAGTGCCAGTGTTAGTGCCTCTACCCATTTGATTCTGCCGTCTGCACATATTTTAAGCATTTCCCCCCTTGCGCAATGGTCCTGACCATGCGCATCTTTAATCAGGGTGTGGACTACTGACGTAGGTGCTACAAATGGCCTTTTGGCCCTCGCCACAATCCCTTGTTAGGGCCGTCCTCTGTTTCCACTGCCCCCTTTTTAGCCAAACGCTGAGTTGTACACACTTGCTTTGTTTTGTGCCTCAATGAGAGAGGCCAAGTTCCCTGTGGGACCGGGCTCTTCTGCTACTATCGCTCCCATCAGGGCTAGCCCTATGGCAGCACGATGCGCTGCCTCGTTTGCTAAATTGTTGCCCTTGGCCCCCAAGGTGCGGTCTCCTTTCTGCAAGGGAAACATTCCACCCATTTGGAAAACATGTCCACAATCACCAGACACTATTTATACCCTCTGCATGGACTTAATTCTAAAAAATCCATCATCAAATAAGAGAATGGTTCCTCGGGGACAGGCTGTCCCACTGTTCCCATTGATTGTCCGCGAGCAGAGTTATCCTGTAAAGAGATCACACATTTGTCACAGAATCACTGCGCAATGGCTGAAAACCCTGGTGTATACCAGTAAGCTTTCACCATATCTAACATACACGTACATGATATGTACATGCAAGCAACACAGGTTTTCCTTCAGGTGAGACCCATAGCCCGTCCGGGCGGGGTACGTACGTATCGATGCTTCCTCCACTGAGTTTGTTCCTGTTGTCCTGTAGATTTCTGCAACAACTTCAACTCATCATTACCAAACAAATTTATATTATTTACATACATTTGCAACACTGGGGCATCAAAGGAGTGTGTTGCAGTTTTTGCTGCCTGATCAGCATGAGCATTCCCCTTTTTGAGACATCATCTTAAATTTTCCTGGCATTTACACACCTCTATTTCTTTAGGTAGGAGTAATGCTTCCAATAGATTTGCAACTAATCTATAGTGAGACACACACTTGCCCCCTGAGGTTATAAAACCTTGTTCTTTCCATTAAGCTCAAAAATCATGCACCACTCCAAAAGCATATCTTGAATCACTGTGAGGGCAACGGCGCATTTTCTAAAATTCGATGCTCATTTCTTACCAAATAGGCAGCTCGTGGAGCTCCTGTTGTGGGGTGTCTCAGGGCTGATCCGTCAACAAAAACTACGATCTCGGGGTTAGTGAGAGACACATCATTTAAATCACTGCGGGGTTTTAACACTGTTTCCACAATATGCTCCCAGGAACGCGATTCTCCTTCTGTGGAAAGTAAGATAAGAGTTAAGAGTAGTGCACCTCTTTAGAGTAATATGAGGTAGAGCTAATAACACTCCATGCCAATGCAATAGCCTGGCAGGAGTTAGGTGTGCTGTTTAGCCTGTAATAACAGTGCATGAACAGCCTGGGGAATGTAGCCAGTCAGGGGAGAGTATACTACTATGTCATGTAATACAGCTTCTGTTGAGCTTACAGCTCGCAAACAGGCTGGCAGTCCTCTAGCTACAGAATCAAGTATTCTTGAGTAATCCAATCCAATCGGTTTATACTTTTCACCATGTTTCTGAGTTAAGACGGTGGGACTAGATTTAGCTGTAAATTATGCTGGAACAGTATGGAATACATGGTTGGTAAAATGGCTGTAAGTCAACAAGGGTCTGAGGTATCAAACAAGCCTTAAACAATCACTCTGCTGCCAGATATGCAGTAGATATGGATGGATCACTTTAAGGGTTGTTTCTCCTGACAAATTTTCCTATTGAACTCTATGGAAAAATAAGTCAGGAGAAGAAACCCTTCAAGTTATTCATCCATATCTACTGCATATCTGGCAACAGAGTGATGGATTAAAGCTTGTTTGATACGTCAGACCCTTGATGACTTACAGCCATTTAGCCAACCATGTGTTCCATACTGTTCCAGTGTAATTTACAGCTAAATCTAGACCCACCCCCCAATTCCCATAGAGATCCATTCAAATGCAGAGATGTTATAGTATCGCTTGTAAGAGTACCAGAAAATAAGATATCAAGAGTCTTTTGATGTTGTTGGGTCACAGACATCAGGAAGTCATGGCATGCAAAGGATATGTGACCAAATATTAAAAATTATTACTTTATTCTATATATAAATGCAGGGGTGCCAATAATTGTGGCCAACGTGGTTTTGTTACAAATAATTATTTCTTGATGTGGGATTTTTTTTTCTCATAATAAATTAACGTCAATTAAAGGTTGGATTTTTCTTGTTTTTTCAGTGTGAGATTAAGCTAATTCACCAAACGGTGAATTTTTTATAACCCTTTTTGCTCATCTTTACAGGGGGTGCCAACACTTTCGTCCATGACTGTATATATATATATATATATATACATACACACAAAACCTAGACTGCACTTAATTTTATTTATATATTATATTTTATTGCACGTATCTAATTATTCAGTTTGACTCACCACTCAGACTCACATGACACATTTCCATTCATACCATTGCCGGCACATTCACACACTTCTGGCCAGTGTCGCCGTCCCGTAGGCCCCTTAGCGACTTTGTTTACCGTCCCGTAGGCCCCTTAGTAAACTGTTTACCGTCCCGTTGGCCCCTTAGTAAACTTTTTGAAAACTGTTCGCCGTCCCGTAGGCCCTCCTAGCAAACTTTATTCATAGCTATGATCAGTGTCGCCGTCCCATAGGCCCCTTAGCGACTTTGTTTACACCTCTACAAAACCATGAGTAGTCCGTAACCCGCTAGGCCCCCCAGATGCACAGAGACACGCCCAGGCCAGCGCGCCGCAACCAAACAAATGTGCACACACCGCCCCCAAAGAGACCCCCAAACAAACAGTCAGGTGATCGAACACCAGGCGAATCAGACAAATGGCCGACCTGAACGACACAACTGGGGCCACAGGAGGGAGATCACAAGCGAGCTCACAACCCGCTCTGTCCCAGCAGGGCACTGTCGAACTGGGACTTCCGAATGCTGAAACGCCAGATGAATCAGACAAGCGGCTGAATTGAACGACTCCCGCTGGGGCCACCGGAGGTTGAACGGGTGAATGAGCGCCAACCAGACAACCCGAACATCCCTCCAGCCCTGTTACCCAGGGGCACTTTGAACAAAGACAACCGAATGAATGAACACCAGTGTGAACGAACAAACGCTGGATGAACGAAATCGCCAAGGGACAACAATGCACACAAATGAATGGCTCGGACGCTTACCCCAGACGGCCACCCCCAGCACATATGATTGGCCCAAGGCGCAGCTAGTTCTGCTCGTTTAGCCCTCCCCCTGATACACTTCCTTAACACAGATGGATCAGTATCCACAGAACCTCACTACTTGGACCACCCTAGGCCTTGTTAGTTCTGCCCGTTCAGTCCTCCTCCTGATACACTTCCGCATTACAGACGGAGCGGTATCCACAGAACTTTATCCTAAGTATGCACCTTGCACACTTCTTACACATAATATTTACAACAGGCATAACATTGCATCAGTATTTACATATATATACATTTTTTCATAACAGCAGTTATAAAACACATGTTCAATTGTTCAACAACATTCAATTATATTAGGCTACCTAATTGTGATAAAATTATGGCTGGGATAAGAATTAAATTCACTATAGATCATTCCTGAAAGTAGCCTATTGGCAACATGAGATCTTTCCCATCAAAACGGAGATATTTTGTGGGGGTATTTGGCTGCGTTCCCTCCCTTCTTGGTTGCACCGGTCATACGCAAGTTTGTAACTAAGTTTGTGCGTAAAGTCTTTACTTAGGTCCTTAGTTGTCACTAATTAGTTTCAAACTGTCGCGTTACTAAATTCAGTTGCACCACCAATACCAGTACATAAAGTAATGTCTTAGCTAGTGAAAACCAAGTAATGTGTAGTTCAATCAAAGAGTGTAAAGAGAGAAGAGAGTGAGCTTCTGCAAAAGCGAATGGAAGGCGATGTCATCACACGCTCTGTGATGACGTAATTCAAAACGAAACATATCAGAGATCCTTGCTGATTCAGGCGTTAAGGATACAGTTGTAGACAACCGACGTCACGGTCTCTGGTTCTAATGCCACCGGCACTTCATAGAAGCGTAGACTCGTAAATGAAAGTGTCGTTATTTTGATCCAGCACACAAACGTTTGCTAAACTTTTTAATTTGATATTCGGCTGGTGTTAGCTACATTAGCCACTTAGCCTGCTAGGTAAAGTTTGCTAGTTAAGAACGCCTCTGATTAAGCTACCTAGCTAGCAGTTCCTTGCTAGCGTTTTAGTCTTCATGGCTGTCTCCTGAAACACTGACAAGCAAGAAAGCTAACGTTAGTTTAGTGAATAGCGATTGAAATTGTGATTACTATGCTACAGCCAATTTCATACATAGGCTACTTTGTGCCTTGTTAATAGGAAACGCGAACACAGAAAGGTTTTGCTGTCTGTTACTGCATCCAAATGCAAAAACTTCGTTTCCCAACCTTGTTCACTGCAATCTTTGCTTTCAAACATTTAGCTAAACCATACATTCAAAGTCATATGTACAACATAGTTTTGCGCTAAAAGTTTATTAACGTTAGCTAACCCACACACACAACACACAACAACTGCTTGCTACGCTGCTAAATTCGCTGATAGCAACATTAGCTAGGCCTATGACCTGATACAACTAGTATGAATTCAGAACATCTGATTCACCTACGATCGTCGGTAGAATAAGAATCAACTGCTTAAATATCAAGAATATTAACGGACATTGCAAAAAAAAAATCTATATATTTTCTCATTTTGATGCTTAACCTATACATCGCATTGTGTTTGTAGCGAAAACGGAACTCCTTTAAATCACAAAAACGTCATAGTGCAGTCAGTTCATTCAAAAAAAAAAAAAAACTGATATTCAATAGTTTCCCTTTCAATATTACAGAATGAACAGCTATAATCTACGTCCAATTGGAATCTCTGTAGTGTATCCTTTGCTGGATATATTTTGTGCATAATCTTGAAAGCTACTTCTTTGGTTTTATTAGTGATACAATAACGACTGAAAACACACCACATATCGTCCCATACTAATGAAGGAAACACTGAAGTCCACCCATATCTCGACGGAGGAGTAAAAGTGCGAGTGCTAAATAAAGATCTAACCATCTGGTTGCTACACTTGTCATTAATTATATCAATGTTATCCAAAAGCAAGTGCCTTGAGACATAGCAATGGTCTATGCTATAGCATATGCTTTGATCTCTATATAAAGATAGTTTTCCTAGAGATTGAGCCCAAAACAGTGAAGTATTCTTTAACTGAAATCTGACAGTTGAATCTGCTATCCAACTCATCAATGCTTAGAAACTGATTGTCAGAGTTCAATAACTGACCAACCAAGTATGTTTGACTCAAACTATCGTTTTTAAAAAAAAAAGTTATATTTTGATGTGTAATGTACTTATTATTCCAAATGTAAAAAGTGTGTGGAGAAAAGTTGTGTTTAAAAATCATACATCACATCTGTAGCACTTGCTGGTGAAAATTGGATAATTTAACAGGTTTTTTTTTTTTTAACATCAAAACTACATTTCAGAAAAAAGTTGATACCACCAAGCTGTTCAAATATATGATTAGGGAAAGTATTCCTGAGAGAATAATTATTGTTGATGATGTTTCTAAGCCAATTGATCTTAAAAGTATTCACTTGAGGTGGTGTAATCAAGTATATTCAAACCACCCTGTTCATGGGGATTACATATTTTGTTCTTCTTTAAATAATGGGGTTTATTCCTCCACACAAAGTTAAATAATATTCTATCCAGCTCCTTGGTAACATTCTTTGGTACAAATAAAGCCTGAGAAATGTAGACAGCTCTTGACAACCCTTCAGACTTAGACAACAAAACACGACCAAACACGAGACAGATCTCTCTGTACCCATGAATTAAGCTTCCTTTGAGTAGATTCAACAATGGGATCAAAATTCATAAAGCCTTGTGCCGTTTCATCCTTACAAAGTTTAACACCAAGGTATGTAACAACTTCCTTTACTGGGATACCTTCAACTTCAGTAATATTTATATTCTTAAGAGGAAACAGTTCACGTTTTATATTTACTTTAAGACCAGATACCTTTGAAAAATGATCTATGGTACAAATTGCCTTACCAACCTCTGTATAGTTTTAAGAAATAAAGTGGTGTCATCAGCCAGCTGACACATTTTTAGCTCTTTCCCAAAAACATTAATACCCTGGAAAAATTCATGTTCACATAATGAGAGAGGATTTGAGTGACATGCAAAAATAAAAAGGGAAATTGGACAGCCCTGTCTAATACCTCTTAAAAGGGAGAATCTACCAGATGTGCCATGAGCCAATTTAACAGAGCTGTTGCAATCTGTGTAAAGAGTTGTTATTGCATTTCTAAAGAAATTTACAAATTTAAAATACTTTAATATCTTAAATATAAACTTGTGTTCTATTGTGTATAAAAATCAATAAACAGGATCAGACTGTCATCATTAATAAAATGGTTATAATCTAGTAGTTCATATAATCTAGTAGTCCTTCGAATTTATGCGGCGAATTCTTGTATTAGCCTTTTTGTATTTTTTAATTATGGACTTGGAATCTTTAAGCCTACTCACAGGCAACAGCTCCTCTCAGGATGACTCTATAGACTTTAACCCCTTTATTTCAGGTAGGCCTACTGTCAATGATGGCTGGTACGATGAATTATATAATCCTGATATGAACCATGATGGCCTGAAGAATGCTAAAGTATCATGCCAATATTACTCAGAGGATCAGTTCTGCAATCTGACACAGCAACAGCTGTTTGCCTGTCCAGACTCGGGCGCCTTCTCTTCCCTGCATTTAAATGTTCGCAGTCTGCCTAGGAACTATGATCACCTAACAACTTATTTATCAACCTTAAATCTTTCTTTTTCTGCTATGGCATTTTCTGAAACATGGCTTAACGATGATATCACAGGTCTCTATCCTTTCTCAGATTACAATGCTATCCACTCCTGCAGAAAGAACAAAATAGGAGGGGGTGTTTCTATTTATGTGCTAAATAGTTTTAATTTTGTCCATAGAAAGGAACTTAGTAAACATTTAGATAAAACTACAGTTGAATCACTTTTTGTGGAAATTCTTGCTTGCTCACATTTTGATGGAAAAAACATTATAATTGGTTGTATTTATAGACCTCCCGATTCTGATATCAGTACCTTTAATGATGCCTTTTGTCTTACGCTGGAAATGATAACCAAGGAACGTAAAATGTGCATATTACTTGGTGATTTCAACATTAATCTCCTTAAAAGTGAATTACCACTTACGTCCGACTTCCTTAATGTTCTTTTTTCGACCTATTTTTATCCGATGATCCATAAACCTACCAGAATAACTAGTACATCAGCTTCGCTTATAGACAACATCATTATCAATTATCTGGATTTCGAATTTACTTCTGGTGTTTTGCTATCTGATATTTCTGATCATCTCCCTGTTTTTCAAATTATCCATACCAAAGAAAACATGAATATCAAATGCAATAAGCCAGCTCAGGAGAAATCTAAATATCGCAATTTTACCAAAAAGAATATGGAATCTTTTAAAATCTTGATTAGTGGTGTTTCTTGGGATGAGGTATTCAAGTTGCAAGATGTTAATGAAGCTTATCAAACATTTTTAGTGCTTTTCAATTCTGTTTTTGAAAAATGCTTTCCTTTAATTTCTCCCAATACAAAAGCAGCTTCAAAAGGAAAACCATGGTTTACTAAAGAGTTAAAAAATGTCTTCTCATCAAAAATAAATTATATAAGAAATCTATTATAAATCCTTCCCCATTAAATGTGGAATCTTATAAAAAAATATAAAAATAATTTTACTCTGTCTATAAGGAAAGCAAAAAAGCAATATTTCTCTGTCAAATTCACCCAAGCATCAAATGACATGAAGGCAACTTGGAGCATCATTAATCAATTGTTAAATCGCAAAAAAGCGCCTCCTGCTGAGATGTTAGGAAGGGATGGCACCCTTCATAACCCAAGGGAGATAGCTGATGGTTTTAATGAGTTTTTGTTAACGTTGGGTTCTCTCTAGCATCAAACATCAGGGACTCTAATGATAGCCCCTGTAATTTGATTAATGATCAGTATCCTTCTCTGTGCAACTTTTATCCACCCAGTGCCAAAGAAGTGTATGATATAACTATGGATCTAAAAAATTCTGCTGAAGGCCATGATGGAATCAGAACCAGTCTCATAAAATAAATTATTAATCATATTATTGATCCTTTAACTCACATCTTCTTGTTATCATTTCAAACTGGAGTTATTCCTCAGGAATTTAAAATTGCCAAAGTTATACCTGTTTATAAATCGGGTGATCCCAAAATTTTTAGTAATTACCGCCCAATATCCATTCTCCCTTGCTTCTCAAAAATTTTAGAAAAACTGGTATATACGAGAATCTCTAACCACCTAACTGAGAACAACATCCTGTACAACCACCAATATGGCTTTAGTTTAATTTCCAAACTCAGTAGATATGGGGTGCAGGATGTTGCTCTCTTGTGGCAAATTACGTAGCTGACAGAGAACAGTTTGTTTATTCAAATGGTAGTGTTTCCAAGAAGTTAGGGATTCTTTTTGGGGTGCCCCAGGGTTCGATCCTTGGCCCTTTATTATTTTTGATTTATATTAATGATTTGGCTTCCACCAGTAAAAATCTTCTTCCTATCCTGTTTGCTGATGACACCAATCTGATACCTTGTCATGATGACTTTAATTCACTGATAACGTCTGTGAATGAGGAAATGTCTGCTGTGTATAAATGGTTTGAATTGAACAAGCTTACTCTCAACATCAGCAAATGCAATTTCATGATCTTCTGCAATAAAAACAAATCTTACCTGAAAGACGATTCCAAAATATTGATAAATAGAAAGGAAATTCCGCAAGTGTCACATATTAAATTTATAGGAATCATCATTGATGAAAATCTCAGCTGGAAAAATCATATTGATCACGTTTGCAGGAGATCTATGAAAATGCTCGGCATTTTGAGAAAAGTTTGCTCACTTATTCACCCTTCCTCTTATCTAACTTTATATTATAGCTTCATCTTCCCTTATCTGAACTATTGCAATATTGTTTGGGCTGCTACATATCCTTCCTATCTCAGTAAGTTACTCATCATACAGAAGAGATTTATGAGAATGATTTCTCACTCCAATTCTCAGGAACCATCTGGTCCACTCTTTAAGAAATATTCAATTCTGTCAACTGATAAGCTAAATGTCTTCCAAACTTGCCTGTTCATTTACAAATACTTAAACTGTAAACAAAATCTTCCTGTTTCTCTTCATAATCTCTTTAGCCCCTCTTCTGATTTCCACTCATACCCAACTAGACAAAGAAATGATTTCCATTTACCTTTCTGTCGAACATCCAAACATCAATATTGCATTAACTTCAGGGGTCCCAAATTTTGGAATGCCCTGTCTCCGTCTCTAAAGTCATCTACCTCTCTGGCTACCTTTAGGATTCAGCTTAAAAAGAGTCTAATCATGTCTTGAGCCTTGGAGCGACGTCCTTTGTGTGGTAACTTTGTTGTCTTTTTTAAAATTTGTTTTTTGATTTTTTAATTTCTTTTATTTAAAATGTATTTTTTTATTTATTTTTTTTCTCTCCGTGTTCTTCCTCTGTCATACCTATGTATGCTTCTTTTCTTTTATTTTCCTTTCTTATTTTTTGTTTTGCAAATAATTGTTTTTTTCTTATGATGGGAAAGGACTTTGTATAAGCCCTCTGGGCTTCCTTCCTCTCCCAGCACTGTATAGATCGTTTTTTTCTCGAAACAATTGTTTATATTTGTTTATGGTGCAGAATAAATAAATAAAATAAAATAAATAAATAGTTACAATAATAAGATCAAGGCGAATATTGTTACATATATTTCTCCCTTTCATGAATCCTGACTGAGACTGATCAATCAGGGAATCCAAGCCCAGTTTCATTCTATTAACAAATATAAGTGTAAACAATTTGGCATCATTGTTTAAAAGCATAATGGGTATCCATCCATCTAATGACAGTGTATCCTTATTAGGTTTGGGTATTAAAGTAATAATACCACTCTGGTTCAATACTAAAGTGACTTAGTCGCTTTCATGACGAGAACAAATCCGTAACCAATCAATCAACACGCTACAATGTAAACACGGAAATCAACGTGCATTGAGTTTAACAGGCTATGTCTATTTTGCATTCCATGGAAAAATAAAACATTGAACAGAAATACAATGTGTGCATGTTAATATTTTTACAAATAAAATTCAAAATATCCTTATTTGTTTGTTTAGTCTATTTACTTTATGTTAGAGCCATTATGGTTGTAATATAACGTTAGCCTTTTCGTATCATGCTTTTTGAAAATGTTAGACTGATGCTTGGAAACATATATGGAAACTGATCAGCCGTGTATCCTGGTACTGTTCTACCCCTTCTGAATCTAAATAGGCATGTTTTAACCAGAAGTGCTTACTAATCCCTTGGGTTTCTATATCCCCCCCCATTCATTTTTACATACAAATATAGAGGTATGGTATCAGCTTTTCAAACCAGTAATTCTGCAAAACCGAAACAAGTCTGTTAAAACAACCCGGGATTACACAGAAACAAAAGAAAAGTTACTGCCACAATCCTGTGCACGTTTGCATCACGTATTTCCTCCCACTGTTCTTTGTTCAAGTTAAACATACAACGCGGATTCAAACTTTGTGTCTCAAGCACCCACTTCTCTATAAAAGTTCCCTCAGGACTCTCAGATCCTACATCAACGTCCAGGCACGTGAAATGTTTTTCGGGAATCGAGCTATCGGTTTTTTCATATATCAGATGAATTAGCATATCTACCGCGATTCCCATTTACACTTTGGCGGGGACTCGAACCTTTAATAAAACTGGGGACTCGATCCCGAGTATAAAGTGTGTGTGTATAGGATCACTTTCAGGTATGTTCTGATTTAGTGCTTTCCACTAAAACTCTCTTTTGGAGTTTTTCTTTTGCATGTAATGTCAGTTATTGTGGTGTCTTAATTGTTGTGTGTATTTTAATGAATTTAATTAATGGGTATTCCCCCCTTATAAATGTTTTTAAATGTAATAAGATGTCTGAACTGCAGTGAATGATGTAAAAATGTTTTAAAATGAATGCTTTTATTGGAAATTTAATTTACACAACCAATAAAAGACAATTAGTGCTTTCCAACTTTATTCCGATCCTTTTGCATGAGCGAATCAACCAGCAGTACACAGATGATCATAAAGACTTCATACATTCTACGCTAAATCACTTAAGAATTCGTTTTTATATCCACCATCAGATGTTTTATTATCCACCATCTGATAACTGCTACACACAACACCACGAATGCAGCAGTCCAAAGAATTAAAAACAAACCCTCTTAGCTACTCGCACATTCAAGATAGGACGACCAGCACGCCGTTCAAAAAGAAAAGTAGCCCAAGTTACATAACGGGACTGTTTTGTTTGACACTCTTTTGAACTCTAAATATCTAGTTTTCAAACTGAACCTTTTCGACGCATTTTATTTTTGCAGTGTTTTCTGAAGAAACGGCGGAGGTAGCCGTTTAGACGAACAGACGGTTAGTTTTTTTATTTCCTTACGACAACCGAATAGCAACAAGATTTCAAAATAACGGTTTAGTAATAATGGTAAGAACAGCTTCCTCGAAATTCTCTGAACGGGCCATTTTTTAAATTCTTTTTCATTGGTTATGGTTACGCCACAATTTACACCTCCTTAGGAGTAAATATTTAGTAGCTAATTACTAAGCTCAACGTACAAACTAGTTTGTGTGGCACAACCCATTTTTATTTAGTAATGTGTAAACCTTCATTTAGTAAACACTTACGTTATAACTAGCCTACGTTTGAACTGGCCCCTAATCACTCGTTTATTTAGGCAAAAACCCCGCTAGCCTTAGCAACTTCAGCAACCACTTCAATACACCCAATTAATATAATCCTTGAATGTTCACATACACTCATTTTAAAACTTTTCCCCTCGTCCTTCCTCTCAGACAAAAGAAACCCAAACTGGGCCTCCTGACCTTCGAGAGGTCTGCAGCCAGAAGCATTTAGACTTAAAGTGTGTGTGTGTTCATTTTTCCTATGTGCGTGTTCATGTCCCTCTATTTTAAAGCAGAAAAATACCTATAAATGCATCCGAATGGTCCTTGGTTCGAGGATGAGCGCATACTTGTGACTACATCTCACCTTGACACCATCTAGATTAGGAGAGGCCCACGCTAGGCAACCAACGGCCTTTTGTAAATTTAATGATCACACTGCGTGAATATATATCTTTTTTGACACTTCAGCTTGATAAACTAGGCTGATCTTTCCGGAAGGTTGAGAGTGGTCCCTGCTCAGATGCTGTCATGGTTTTAACCCTTTTTGCCTATGCGGTCGTTCTCCTTGGTGGCCACGCGAGGGCGCTGCTCTTTAGGTGGATGCTTGCTCCGCCCTGCTTAGGTTACGGGGCTGCTGTTAGAGCCCACACCTGTGCGTAGTCACCTGGAGAGATATATAAGCCTACCGTTTCCTTCGTTCGGGGCTTCGACATTAATTGTTCATTGTTTTGTACTGTGGTGTTTTTGTTGGCTGTGAGTTACTCGTACCGTTTTGGCTACTCGCCTATTTTAACGTCTCTTTGTTGAGGCAGGGCTTATTTCTTGCTGGCTTGGTAGTTACTTATCTTGTAGAAGTATGGGACCGCGGATCTCTGCTCTATTTCGCCTTTTTTGTGCTTTTTCTCCGTGTATGCAGATTTGGGCGATTCTGTTCGGAACTGTAGTTCTGTTCGCCCTTCGGTGCATGTCGTCTCATGGGAGATCGGGCGTTTTCGCTTCTACTTAGTTCTTAGCTCGTAGAAGTATAGAGTAGTAGTTCTTTGTTCCTTTTTCGCCTTTGATTGGTTTTCTTACTGAGAGACCTGGCGTTTTGCTTCTACTCATTTCCGTGTTACTGTGAGCCAGTGAGTAGCTTTGGTACGTTTATTCCCTGTTTTGTCTCCTTCTCGTGGACTACGTTCCCCTTTGTTGTGAGTCAGGGTTTTTTTTTATATTGAGAGGCTGTCGTGCTATTTTTGCGTTGGTCTTTGTTGCAGCTGTCCTCCGTCCTTTTTACCAACGGGACGATTTTGTTCGGAACTATTGTTCTGTTCGTTTTCCGGGTATGTTTCTCCTTGTGTGGAGTTTGGGCGAGGTTGTGGACATGCTTGTGTGTGACTGCGCGTAGCATAGGAATGTTAGCTCTCTGTTCTTTCGCTTCGTTACATTCTTTTACTGAGAGGCTAGGGCGGTTGTTTTATATTAAGCTTGCGTTAGTCTATTTGGATAGGAAAGTTATGGGACGACGGTGCTCCGTCGGCTCACCTGTAAAATGTTTCTGAGATCGGGTGTTTACCTCTTGTTTTCTGCATTAGACTGCGAACTTATTAAACTAGCCGTGGAACGTTAAATCTCTGTTCCTGTTCGCCTCGTTACATTTCCCCTTATTGAGAGGCTAGGGCGTGGCTCTATTTTAAGCTTAGTCATTTTGCTGGTAAGGCTATGGGACTGCGGTTCTCCGTCGGCTCGCCTGTAAAATGTTTCTCCCCCTGGGAGATCGGGCGTTTACCCCCTTTAGGTTCTGCAGGTGACTGTTAGTGTTAGCTTATGGAAGTAGCCACGGAATGTTATATCTGTTCTTTCGCCTCCTCTTATTCAATGATATCATTCTGCTATATTTGTTGACTGTTCATTTATTTGTGCCTTTACGCTACTCGTCCGTTCTTGTGTGTCTCGTTACCGAGACAGGGCGCATATTATTTCTGGCTATTCAGACCCCTGTCCTTGCGCTCTACTTGGCGTGTGACAGTGAGCCGGTTAGTAGCGTCTGTAGTGGTGTTCGTTGTTCGTTGTCTTGTCTCCTCCCTTAACTGCGGGGTATCCCGCCTTAGTGGCCCTAGGGCTTTTAGAATCCCCTTGCTGTGTTTGGCTCCTCCCACCTCACACGTCACGCCCCATTACAGATGCTTCCAATAACAATTAAAAATGTGGCTGGGGCCTTGATTCTGGTGCATTGGTCTGCCCGTGTGTCTTTGATGGTGAGAGGCCTATGTGTGAGTATATTGGTGTGCGTGTGTGTTGGTTCTGGTTTAAACTTGTTTTTTGAATTGGCCCAAACCCCCCTAGAATACCATCTTTATGTAAGCATGTCATGAGCGGTTCAAGGCGCTGCCTGGCACGGAATATCACGTAAAGTCAGAACAGGGCCTTTACTCTGATCATACAGTGGTCTGTAGTGATACATATACAGTCAAGCCGGAAAGTCTGCACACCCCTTTCACCTTCTCCATGTTTTATTACGTTACAGACATATTCTACAGTAGATTGAGTTCATTTTTTGTCTCAAAATTCTACACAAAATAGCCCATAATGACAAAGTGAAAACAGGTTTTTAGACATTTGTGCTAATTTATTAAGAATCAAAATGTTAAATATCATATGTACTCAAGTGTGCACACCCTTTGTTATGACACCCAAAAGTGAGCTGAGGTGCATTTTGTTTCCAGTGATACTGCTTGAGATGTTTCTACAACTTAATTGGAGTCCACCTGTGATAAATTCAATTGATTGGACATGATTGGGGATTGCCAACACCTGCCTATATAAGGTCCCACAGTTGACAGTGCATGTCAGAGCAAACTCCAAGCCATGGGGTCAAAGGAATTATCTGCAGACCTCAGAAACAGGATTGTGTCAAGGCATAGATCTGGAGAAGGGTACGGAAAAATCTCTGCAGCTTTACAGGTCCCAAAGAGCACAGTGGCCACCATCATTCGTAAATGGAAGAAGTTTGGAACCACCAAGAATCTTCCTAGACCTGGCCGCCCGGCCAAACTGAGCAATCGGGGAAGACGGGCCTTGGCCAGGGAGGTGAGCAGGAACCCGAGGGTCACTCTGACAGAGCTCCAGCGTATCCTTGTGGAGATGGGAGAACCTTTCAGAAGATCAACCATCCAGGCAGCACTCCACCAATCAGGCCTTTATGGTAGTGGCCAGACGGAAGCCCCTCCTTAGTAAAAGGCACATCACAGCCCGCTTGGAGTTTGCCAAAAGGCACCAAGAGGACTCTCAAACCATGAGAATTTTGGCCTGAATACCAAGCTTCACGTCTGGAGGAAACCAAGCACCGCTCATCACCTGGCTAATACCATCCCTACAGTGAAGCATGGCGGTGGCAGCATCATGATGTGGGGATGTTTTTCAGCAGCGGGAACGGGGCGACTAGTCCTGATAGAGGGAAAGATTAATGCAGCTAAGTACACTGAGATCCTTGAAGAAAACCTGCTCCAGAGCGCTCTGGACCTCAGACTGAGGCGAAGGTTTACCTTCCAACATGACAACGACCCGAAGCACACAGCCAAGAGAACAAAGGAGTGGCTTTGGAGAAAGTCTGTGCATGTCATTGAGTGGCCCAGCCAGAGCCCAGACCTGAATCCAATTGAACATCTGTGGAAAGAGCTGAAAATGGCTGTGTACCGACGCTCCCCATCCAACCTGACGGAGCTTGCAAGGATATGCCAAGAGGAATGGGCAAAAATGTCCAGAAACAAGTGTGCCAAGCTCGTAGCTTCTTTCCCAAGACGCCTTGAAGCTGTAATCGCTGCCAAAGGTGCAGCAACCAAGTATTAGGCTAAGGGTGTGTACAGATATGTAACCCCTAAATAACCTATTTTTGTCAGTAAAATAAAATTGCATATTTTCTAAAAACCTGTTTTCACTTGGTCATTATTGACTATTGTGTGTAGATGTTTGAGGCAAAAAATGAACTCATTCTATTGTAGTATAAGTCTGTAACGTAATAAAACGTGGAGAAGATGAAAGGGGTGTGCAGACTTTCCGGCTTGACTGTATATACACATCCATACACATATATATATATATATATACAGTCAAGCCGGAAAGTCTCCCCACCCCTTTCACCTTCTCCACGTTTTATTACGTTACAGACATATTCCAAAATTGATTAAATTCATTTTTTCCCCTCAAAATTCTACACACAACACCCCATAATGACAATGTGAAAAAAGGTTTTTTGAGATTTTTGCAAATTTATTAAAAATAAAAAAATAAAATTTCTCATTTACATAAGTATTCATACCCTTTGCTTTAACGTATTTTTAAAGTATCATATTTCATATTTGGTCGCATATCCTTTACATGCTGTTACTTCCTGAAGTCTGTGACCATCAACATTAAAAAACTGTCGATATCTTATTTTCAGGTACTGTTACAAGCAATACTATAACCTCTCTGCATTTGAATGGATCTCTATGGAAATTGGGGGGTGAGACTAGATTCAGCTGTAAATTACACTGGTACATTATGGAACACATGGCTGGCTAAATGGCTGTAAGTTATCAAGGGTATGAGCTATCAAACGAGCCCCAAACCATCACTCTGTTGCCAGATATGGAGTAGATGTGGATGGATCACTTTAAGGGTTGTTTCTCCTGACTTTTTTCCCCATAGAGTTCTATAGGAAAATGAGTCCGGAGAAATAACCCTTGCAGTGATGAATGAGAAATTTTAGTTTTTTATTTTTAATAAATTTGCTAAAATCTCAAAAAAACTTTTTTCACATTGTCATTATGGGGTGTTGTGTGTAGATGTTTGAGGCAAAAAATGAACTCAATCTATTGTAGTATAAGTCTGTAACGTAATAAAACGTGGAGAAGGTGAAAGGGTGGGGAGACTTTCCGGCTTGACTGTATACACTACTCACAAAAAGTTAGGGATATTTGGCTTTCGGGTCATGTGCCCTTGAGCATCAATTACAGTTTGACAACGACGTCTCATGCTGTTCACAAGTCGACTTATTGTCTGCTGAGGCATGGCATCCCACTCTTCTTGAAGGGCGGCCCTCAGGTCATTGAGGTTCTGGGGTACAGAGTTACGAGCCTCTACACGGTGAGTCAGCTGATCCCATAGGTTTTCTATGGGATTCAGGTCTGGAGAAAGTGCAGGCCACTCCATTTGAGGTACCCCAGTCTCCAGCAGCCTTTCCCTAATGATGCGACCTCGATGAGTTGGAGCATTGTCGTCCATGAAGATGAAATTAGGCCTGTGTTGTTCATGCAGGGGCACAATGACTGGATTAATGATGTTATTCAGGTAGTATGGGCTTGTCACTGTACCATTCACAAAGTGTAGGGCAGTTCTGTATTGACTAGACACACCTGCCCACACTGTAACACCGCCACCACCAAAGGGTCGTCTGGTGACAACAGTGGCTGATGCATAGCGCTCTCCTTGACGTCTCCAACATCGTTGGCGGCCATCATTTCTGCTCAACGTGAATCGACTTTCATCAGAGAACAGCACTGAGGCCCACTGGTCCCTCGTCCAGCGTAAATGCTCCCTGGCCCATGCAAGACGATGACGCCTGTGCCTGGTGGTGTGGTCAGGTACCCTTGCAGGTCGTCTAGCACGCAGACCACGCTGATGTAAACGGTTTCGAATGGTCTGACGTGACACTTGGGTGCCTCTCACCTCCCTTAAATGTGCCTGGAGTTGAGTGGCATTCATCATCCGGTTCCGCAGGGCACTGTTCACAATGAAGCGGTCATCAGTGTGGGATGTGGCCAAAGGACGTCCACTTCTATGCCTTTCTGTGACTCTTCCAGTCTCTCTGTATCTCTGTTGCAACCTGCTGATGACACTCTGTGACAATCTAAGCTCAGTGGCCACTTCCCTCTGAGAACATCCTGTTTGAAGCCTCGCAATGGCGAGGTACTGTTGATCAATTGTTAGGTGTCACCTTGGTCTCATGATGTCAAAATGTGAACAGCATGATGAAGAGGACTGTTTAAATACCAATTCTAATTGAACCAGGAAATTTATTGGTCGATTCATGGATCAAACACCTGTTGTGAATTTTGCCGTTCAGCTCCTTGTTAGAGAACAGCAAGTTGTGCAAAAAGTACTGAAACATTGAATAGTTGGACGTGCATTCAAAAGTTTAGAGAAGGTCAAATTAATTTCACCTGTAAAGGTTATAGTGCATTTTAGGTTCATCCTGAAATTTCACCCGAAAGCCAAATATCCCTAACTTTTTGTGAGTAGTGTATATATATATACACACTAGGGCTGTCAACATTGGCCAAAAATCACATTCGAATATTCCTTCTGAAAAAACACATAAGTCCGAATATATTCGAATATCCATTACAATTTTAAAATGTTACAATTTGACCAACTTTCGGGCTGTGTTATTGCGCGTTAGGTTCACAAGAGGACAAACCAATACAACGAGACGCATAACTAGTATAGGTACATTTAATTTCAACATAAACATGAACGCAGTCAAGTTTTTTTTTAAAAAACGTTAACATTCGAGATGGCTTTTAAAATCTACATACACACTTTTATAATGCTTTTGTTTGAATAAAATTAAGGCACACAATTTCGAGAAATGTTACTAAAAATAATTGATCCTGAGGGATCATTTACAATAAAGTGCTATTAAAAACAGAAAAGTACCATCTTTGACCTTTTGGAGAGGGAACTGGGATCAGCATAGTTTTAACGTTTAACGTAGCATAGTTTTAACGTTTAACGTAGCTTAGAAAGCTTGCATACAACTTTGTCTCGAGGTTCCACAATTTTGCCATTCACTGACCAAAAACCGAAGTACTTCCAAACGGGGCTTTTTAGATTGCTCGGAGTGCTAATCACTCTCTCCGCGGCTGAGCTGGTTTCCGAAACTCTCTGCCATGCTGCTGCTATTGAATTATTGGCTCTTTTCAGCTCGACGAATATGCCTATACATTTGATTTTCAATCTGCTATTAAATGAAAGTGCCGTGTCCGTTCAGTACAAGCATAGCAATGACCCGTATGCAGCGTCTTCCGTTTTCAACAGAGGAGGCTTGTATGACACGTGACTCGCTCGCTCACTACATAGGCCAGTAAGGGACACACACAGCGGAAGAGGGCAGCGCGCACTTCTCTGATCCAATAAAAATATATATTTTGTACACTGAGCGGAAGCCACGCCCAATAATCGAATAGTATTTTTTTATATTCGAATGTAGCTTTTTTTTTCATATTCGAGGAATATTCGAATATCGAATATTAATTTACCAGGCCTAATACACACACACACACACACACACACACGCATATACATATATACACACATATACATATATATATACATGTATATACACACTTATACATTCATACACACATACATGCACATAGACTCAATCATACATACACATATATATAATACATCGTGCATAATCAAATATAATGGTCATATATTGGTTTTAGGCCTCATCATTCCCTCTTATGCATTTATCTGTAAGGATACCTGGGTGGAAGATGAGGGGCACTCCCTCAATCTCCCTGCCCTTACACCCTGCACAATGCCTACCCGGATTATGTAATTACTGTTTATACTAATACTATTTAGACACATTCTGGATGATTATTTTCATACCTGAATTTTATTCCACAATATCCCATCTCGATTTTAAATGAATATCAGCGAAGTGAGTAGGCTATTATTTAACAATAACAACAAGAGATTATAGGTTGGTGATCGATTATGTATTAATTCTGATTTAATGACATGGTTATTAGCAAACTCCTCTTTGGATAGTTTATTTGTTTGGCCTAATAACTGGCCTAAAATGTGAATATTCTCAATGTTGCATTTTTAGTAAGGTAATTTATTACATGACACTGGGAAGGCATATGAGTTACTTGTTGTAGGCTACTGTATGGATAGATAAAATAACACAAAGCATCGTAATTTTTTTTTGGTGTGTGATGAATGTTTTTACATTTTATTTCAGGTAGCCTAAGTGGACAGTTATAGCCTACAGGAAGATAAAATAATAATAATGAAAATAAATAGGTGCATATATAGGCTATACACACCCATATACAAATGTAAACATAACAACACACAGTGTAGGTCTGAATTCAATTCAGTAAATGTAATTCTCCGCTTCTGGTGCGCCCAGCGCGCCGAGAAAAATAGACTCAACGCCGAAAGTATCGCAAGCAAAGCGCAAGCGGAAATGGCGCTTAGCAGCCGCTCGGCTAGTGTGTTCTTTCTGGTAGGTTATAATGGACGCCGAAGTGAAGCGGTCGCATTTCCGCGTGCGCTTCGCTTGCGGTGTGTTCCGGGCCTTAGAGCTTGATTTCTGTTCATTGTTAAAGGCTAAGTGCATTCATCGTTCAGCTTAATAGAAGACAAGTGAATTTAGAGGACTGCTACAAAACTGATGTAGGCTGTTGGTTGTAAATAACGTGACCAACATCACTGTATGAAAAATTTGGTAATTAGCAGAGACTTACTGCAGAATTCCTTACAAACGTCCTGACATAATGATTTAGGCAACAAACGGAGACAATGCCAAGTCATCAGTGTCACAACTAGTCATGACATAAACATGCAACGTAACATTAAGTTCACAAGGGAGTGTGAGGATTTGATGTATTAAGTGGCATTTGAAGATGGTAGATTTGAAGATGGAACGCTTAGAGTAAAAGCTTTTTCAACTGCTAATTGCAGAATTGGCCAATAAAATGTCATTGGGTTATTGTATTCGATACAATAGATTAAGAAGACCGCATGTGTTTGGTGGTATTGTG
The DNA here is from genome assembly GCA_029718625.1 of Synaphobranchus kaupii. Lineage (NCBI taxonomy): Eukaryota > Metazoa > Chordata > Actinopteri > Anguilliformes > Synaphobranchidae > Synaphobranchus > Synaphobranchus kaupii. The sequence continues at coordinate 82,453,485 of CM056376.1, read as the reverse complement.
ATGTGTTGAATGATTGCGGAGTTAAACATTTTTTGCATACGTTATACATATGCACATGTACTGTAGCTTCCGCTTGGTTAAAATGTGTTTATTTTGATGCGTATTGTTACCTAAGGCTTTGGAGAACAATTATAAATCCACAGCCTGTCTATGGTGTGCTGTGTGCAATTATTCATTTTTTAGGGCTTTTCCGCTTTATTGGATTCGAACCGCCGATGTCACAGCTCGCAATGAGCATGTGGACGGTGCTCTTACCCCTGTGTTTTGTGTAATTAGTAAATATTGTAAAATTTTTATATTTTTATTTTGTATAATTTCAAATTTCCATTCCATTATTCAGCATTTATGGCTCATGTCATGTATACAATCAAACATCAGTTTGTGTTGAGAAAATTGACATGTAACACTTGAACGTACTATATTTTAAATCGATGAATCCTAGGGTACCAGCATATTGGGGAAAACAGGCTTAGACCTGTAAGTGTTAAAGTAGAAACAGGGTTTAGAAACACCTTGATTCCATGTCTTTATATCTTAAGAGTTTCAACTACACATACATACACAGACGGGTGACAAATTAAAAGACAAACCCCTACAGTGAGGGTCCGGTGGCTCTGTCATGCTCTGGGGGCATTGGTCCTGGCATGGTTTGGGTCACTTGTCCCCTTTTTCCTTTAGTTTGTCAACCTGTCTATGAATTTCGCAATAACATATCTTCCACAATGTGTTGAGATGGTTTCTCAACATCATCAAAGCCAACGTTCATTTGTGTGCATTGGTAAGAGCACCAAAGTAGCACAATGTCCAAGAATTAGAGTTAAAAGGAGGTCAGGCTTAAAACTGCAAATGCATTGGCCTAGGACCAAAACTTGCAGAATGGCAAATGTTGTCATTAATGCAACCGGAATTGTGCTGCCCAAGACATGGTGAAGCATACATGTTTATTGCAAAACAGGAACTACCAGACGGAGGTGAAAAATATTCCGTTTGCACAGGAGCAATGAGCAGTTACACTTAGCCCAGGCACGTTTCTGTTAATGTTTCCACCAGAGTGAGCTTAATTGAATCTGGCTCTTTATTGTAATAATTGTCATAATAAACTTACTAGCAGACTTCCTAATCTTCAAGTTTATGTATGTCAGTTTGTTACTCACCTGGGTAAATATTTTTTACCTACTGATTTTAAAACTACTATCAATTACACTTTGTGCCCATACAATTTTCAGGATTACTCTCGGCCTGCATCATCCATAAAGCTGACGAAGAAGCCCGCACTGGATCATCTTAGTTATGCACTAGTTTAACATGTTCAGTGAATAAAGCCATTGTACACCAGAAAAGTGTGACTAACACCCCATGGAGGCATTCAAAAAAGATGAGTGACTTCCAAACGGTCAAAATACAAGGAGAACATGATAAGTTGAGCTTTGAGCTTTGAGCTCTGTGCGCCTTCCTGCAAATATTTAACGTTTTTTATATTCTCTTTAACTTGTGCACTGGCCATTCAGTGACAGCCAGCATTTGAGGCATTTCCTGTGCTGATAGAGCATTCACCAGGATTTAACAATCAGGGAAAGCCCTGCAAACTGGCATGTTTTTCAAAGAATATTTAAAGACTTTACCTTACACAGAGCTTTGCACATGGTTCCAATTCATGTTTGAAAAACAATATGGAAAACATTTTCTGTTCAAATGTATTACTCAACAGTAAATTTCCCCCCTTTTCTGTTTCTCCCAAGATTTTAACAGCTGATTGTGGTCCATGAGCTATTGCTGTGCCACCTCTACAAGGAAAAAACGCTGCAGAAAGAGTTAAACTCTCCCCTCTGGCCTCATCTCAAATTATCGTAAATTTAATCCTGAATTTTATCTGATGCTCAAATCCATAATCCCACTTACACATTAAAAATATTGAATTCATCAAAATGGAAAATGCCACACATAGGCATGGCTTCATTTATATATCACATATTCTATAAACATACTTACGTGCACAAGCTTACGCTCCACGGGCAGTACATTTTTGGCACATCTGTTTTTTTTTTGACACATCTGAACACAAGTTTATTTTATTTTAATTTAAACCATATTGATTGATTAAGATAAACTCATTCAACAAATGATGCTAAAAAAGGAGACTTTGGAATCACTTAAGCAATTGAAATGAACATAAATGCAAATTCCTCATGAGGAAAAAGTAAGTACAACCCCTAACTTTACTATCAAATATTGATTAAAATTGATGTCTGGTGCACAAAACAGGTGTAAATGATTGTCCAATTATTAGATAATAATTTGGAAGTTTGGAAGAATTGATTTCTTATTTTCAGGTACTCTAACAAGCGATACTATAACCTCTCTGCATTTGAATGGATCTCTATGGGAATTGGGGGTGGGACTAGATTTAGCTGTAAATTACACGGGAATAGTATGGAACCCATGGTTGGCTAAATGGCAGTAAGTCATGAAGGGTCTGAGGCAGAGGTGGGCAACAAGGGCCATATCCGTTACTGGTTTTCATGCCAACTTCTGGCCTTAATTACCTAATTAGCCCTAATATTTACACCATCTGACATTTTAGCTACAATTCTTAATAAGCGCATGAATGACAGCCGAAGACTTCTTGTGTCCCTATATGAAACATTTTAATGTGATCTAATCTACCAGTGTTGGTGTAAACAGCCAATTAGCTCATTTAGCTGGGGTAATTGGTGGGAACAAAAACCTGCATACACACTGGCCCTCCAGGACTGGAATTGCCCACCCCTGGTCTGAGGTATCAAACGAGCCTCAAACCATCACTCTGCTGCCAGATATGCAGTAGATATGGATGGATAACTTGAAGGATTGTTTTTCCCTGACTTCTTTTTCCATAGAGTTCAATAGGAAAATGAGTCAGGAGAAACAACCTAATAATTGGACAATCATTTACACCTGTTTTGTGCATCAGACATCAATTTTAATCAATATATTTGATAGTAAAGCAAGCAGGCCTGGAGCCTTTGAGCTGACGCTGCGGGAACCAGGTCTGTAATATGGTATGCACTTTGCTCATTGCCAGGTCACTATGAACCCACACCCAGAGGAGGATGAGCTCCACCTGTTAAGTATAATTCCTCCCAAGGCTTCTTCCTATTTTCCCACCAAGGTAGTTTTTCCTTGTCACTCTAACCTTTGGCTTGCTTTTGTGGGGGGTTTTAAGGGGGTTTGCTGTGTAGCGCAGTGTGAATATTTCTTTGAAAATGCAATATGTAAATTTTCTTTGATTTGATAAAAATGTACTAAACGTTTTCAAATTTACATAATTATTATTATTATTATTACTACTACTAGGATCCACATTAGCTGTTACAAATGGTAACAGCTACACTTCCTGGCATCCACATATAAAATACATACAAATATACAAATACTAAAGAAAAAAAGGCTTAATGCCTAACACAGTAGAAATAAAAAAGTAAACACAATGACTGACGATTAAAACTGTTAAGTCCCTAGCACAAGCAATTTAAACAGGCTCTCATGCTTAAAAGTATTTATTTCTGCTTTAATGGTATTGTTCAGCTCAACAATAAAGTTAATCCATAAGATGCTCCATGTACTGCACTAACGTTCTTCATATGGACAGTGAAGAAAAAAACTGGAGACAGACGGGAAATTATCCTTGAGATATAGAATAGAATAACTTTTATTTTCCTGTGAGGATAAACATACATATATATATATATATATATATTAATATATATAAAATATATCAACAAGTATATGCAAAGCAAAGGCTGCCACACAGGAGTGGCTCATCATTAATCAAACAGATCTTAATATGTATACTACATCATGTATAAACAGGCCTGGTTGTCTGTAACTGTGGCTAGCATAGCTACAAGAGGGCTTGCATTACTTTTACATGTTAGGCAAAACAGGCAAGTAAACACAGATCAAATGTGATCCTGGGACAAGAGCCATCCCAAACAGTGAATGGCTGAACACCATATTATGTGTTTTTCATTAGTTTTCCATTGGTCAATACTAGCAGCTATCTAGTGAACATCCATTTAATTAGCTGTCAGATCACATTGCTCGTTCCTGCCCCGTCATCTATCCTGCCCTCTTGTTATTCGCTAACCCCATATCCTGACCGTCACCCAGCTCCCCTGTTTGCCTGCTTGTTTGTCCTCACTGTTAATAAATTCACTCCTTTCAGACTTTTTGCCCGAGTCTGTGGGCACATTTTTAGTTTCAGTACATTCCTTTAATTATAATTAAACTAGTTAATATTTAAATGTTTTAAAATCTTTCCTTTAAACGTTTTGTTATTTGTGTTTTTTTTAGTTTTTTTTAAATATCTCATCTTCCCCATAGCAAAAAGAGAGGGTGTAACTATTGCACTCAGAATGTCATTCTGGATGGATGAACTCAGAAACTAGTGAAGTGTCATCGATATGGTCATGGTCAGAGCTCACAATCACTAGTGCCCCCTGCAAGCAGGCCTGGAGCTCCGCATTCAGCACTGGCGTCTCATAGTGTACCCTGACCCAGATGTCACCTGAAACAGAGGGAAACCAAGTCAGGGAGTGACCCTGGCCTGAAGTCGCATGCAGAAATGAATCCCATCAAGTCCACCGAGGTGACCAATGTCAAACCATGTTTTTAAAGGGACAGTTCACTGAAATTAAGATATGTTTCTGTATACCCAGAGTGCTACCTATCCATTCAATTCAATTCAATTCAATTTTATTTGTATAGCGCTTTTTACAGAGAACTGTCACAAAGACGCTGCACAGGGAAACAGAAGGAAAATTGAGCAAAAAACCAGGCCTTAGCCCCCAACCAGCAAAATGAGGTAAAAAACTCCCCGGTAGGGGAGAAAAAACTCCCCAGTGGGAAGAAATCTCAGAAGGAACCTGGCTAGAGAGGGGGTGCCCATCCTTCGCTGGCCGGCCCGGTTTAGACTAAAGGTGGACTGAATGGTAATAATCCAGATAGTTTTGCTGAGAGTTTTGCTGAGATTTAAATAGTTTTATAGATATCAGCTGCAGCTCACTGTGATATCTCCCTGATAGAACAGACATCAACAGGTCCAAAGTTTGTGGTGCTGAAAGCGCCAAAAATGTACATTCGAAAAAATCAACAGCAATGTCTCTTTCCAAATATAATGACACGGTTACTGAACATCCACAGACTTTGTTGTGCACGTTTTTTCTGTTAATATCTCAACCAAAGCATGTCAGTATTCTGGGGCTTATGCCAATATACACAGTTGGCGTACTTTGGTAGAAAGCGGTTTCATTTCAGTTTTTTAAAAACATGCACAGCAAGGTCTGTGGATGTTCGTGAGTAACTGTCATTATATGGGGAAAGAGACGTAACTTTGGACCCATTGAGGTCTGTTCTATCAGGGTGATATCACAGTTTCACTGAGATTTCACTAGTTTTATAGATATCTGCTGCAGCTCACTATCTGGATGGATAGATACCGCTCCAGGTATATATAAAGACATGTTAATTTAATTTTTGGGTGAACTACCCCTTGAATTTTGAGGGACAGCCTTTTCTAGGCAGTGCCTGGGTGGTGTGATGCAGCTTCCTCTTTTTCATTCCTGATTATTGATCCAACAGTGCACACTGGGCTATCCAAACACTTTGATGTCATTTTGTACACAATATACCTAATTCATGCATTTGTATTATTTTATCTTGAACACCTTCATTTTCACACCTTTCCTTCACATTCATAGCCTGACCAATTATCCTTAAATATAGTGGGTTTTTATCCAGAAAATGTGACAGTTTAATGTTTCACAGCCAGGTAGAGGCCAATAGTAAGGCAACTGTATCCTCATTAGGGAACCTTTTTCATTTGTGTAAACTTGGAGCTTCCAGAGCACAGGGATTGAATACTTAAGCAAACAATATATTCCAGCTTCTTATTTTCTTCAAAATATTTTTAAACTTAAATTCAGTGTCACCTTAAAATAATAAATTTTGAGTTTCAGTGTTTTTAAATACAGTTGTGGTCAAAAGTTTACATACACACTTAGGTTATTAAAACTCATTTTTAGTCATTAAAACAAATTTTTAACCACTCCACAGATTTCATGTTAGCAAACTATAGTGTTGGCAAGTCAGTTAGGACATCTACTTTGTGCATGACACAAGTAATTTTTCCAACAATTGTTTACAGACAGATTATTTCACTTTTAATTCACTATATCACAATTCCAGTGGGTCAGAAGTTTACATACACTAAGTTGACTGTGCCTTAAAATTTTTTATATTTGGTTGCATATCCTTTGGCTTTGCATGCCATGACTTCCTGATGTCTGTGACCCAACAACATCAAAAGACTCTTGATATCTTATTTTCTGGTATTCTTACAAGCGATACTATAACGTCTCTGCATTTGAATGGATCTCTATGGGAATTGGGGGGTGGGACTAGATTTAGCTGTAAATTACACTGGAACAATATGGAACACATGGGGCCCTATCTTACACCCGGCGCAAAGCGGCGCTAACCCAAACGCAAGTGTCTTTGCTATCTTACACCCGGCGCTAGGTTCATTATAACGCAGAGCGCTTACGTCCTTTAACTAGCATGTATTCTTGCGCCCGTTGCAAGTGAACTGGGCGTGTTGGTCATAATTGTCAGAAAATTGAGCCCATAGTGTTCAATAATAGACATACAATGCTATAGTTACTGTTTCTCCTGTTGAGTTGGCTTAGTATAAATTTTCAACATATTTGTTGGTTTACAAGGTCTAAGTTTGAAAATGCATACCTCTATCACATTCAATAAAATCACTGGGATTGTAATTGATTATTTGGAATGGTTGTTACTTCAACATAAGATTATCTTCATTATGGCAAGGTAAACAAAGACAAAAAAAATACAGAAAGGTGATATTTTAATAATAGTAGTAGTAAGTCTTTATTGTCCCCAAGGGGCAATTATTGTGCAGTAGTTGAACAACGCATACTGAAATGTCTAAAAATAAGTAAAATGAAATAAAGTAAAATTAAAAATTAAAATGCCAGAATTTCCAATATTTCTTAAGGTACCGCAGACTCGACAAGCAAATTCTTTGATTTAGCTCCCAGTAATTCGCCACTATAGTCGCGCTGGAAGTCCTCTGGCTTGAAGTGTTTCGAACAAACACAAACTTTGTCGTAATCCTTTTTTGTCAAATGTATCGGATAGATCGGGTTGTTAATTGCTGCCAGCTACTGGATGCACCTCGTCTCATTTTTGGGCAAACGGTATCCTGACTTAATATCGCACCCACGTACGGCGCATGATGGCATTTTGGGCAGACACGCAAGAATTTTCTGCGGTATCTTCACTTGAACAGTTAGCTCGTCACCGTGCTCGCAGCAGTGGCGTGTACGCCCCCTATTACAAACCTAAGCGTGCGCAGGGAGATATGGGAAATGTGGTAAATAAGGCTGGAGCTGCTCTGGAGATGGAGCTGTTCTTGAGGGCCCATATCTCAAAAACCACAATTCCAATCTTTATGATTTTTTGGAAAATATGAAACATTGAAATTGTAGATTAGAATGCAGAAAACATGCATAAGCGTGACTGTGCTCCTTTAAGTTCCCTTGTTTCACTGCCTCTTCGCCAGTTCGTTGTCTCAGCTCCGTCTTGAGATTCTCCCGGCCAGTTTCTTTGTCTCTCTGCTTGATATAACCTGTTTGTTTTCTGTTCCTTACTCCAGCCTGCCCAGCCTGCCTCCTGTTTTGCCCGCTCCAGCCCTGACTCCTCACCTGTCCCGCTTAGTTCACCAACCCCGTTTCCAGTCTGTCACTTTTAGTTTCCCCATTTTGTTTGCAACTTTTCCTGCCTCGCTGTGTCTAATAAATTCACTCCCTGGTGGAGTTTACATCGAGTCTGTTTCAGAGTCTTGCGTTTGGGTCCAGTCCAGTACTAAGCCTTAAAGGGATAGTTCGGAATTTTGGACATAATGTCTCAATTACGACTTACCAATGATGCAGTTGATTGATGGAAACCATTTTCAGCTTCATTCTCTGTGGAAGTACGGCGGCGGAGTGAACGTGGCCATTGCAACTTGTTGCTCTTCTTTGTTGTTGTAGTCGACCAGTGGGGAACAAACAGACACTACATTCGTAGGTAACGTAAAGTATCGCTCCGCCGCCGTACTCCCAGAGAGAATATAGGTCAGCACAAAGTAAAGGATTCAACGATAGTTTGACTTAAAAAATTATGGTATAAACACTCAAAATAACCCAGATAGACTGTCGTCATATTTTATTTGCTTTGGGTGCACCGTGGAGTGTTTAAGTGCGCTTGGTAGTGGATGCTACCGGTTACCATAGAGTTGCGCTAGCATTAGCAACGTGTGTATGTCCAAAAGGAGGACAGCATGAAATTAGCTAAAAATGTTTTCCATCAATCAACTACATCATGGGTAAGTTGTAATTGAGACATTGGGCCTTATCTTACACCCGGCGCAAAGCGGCGCTAACCCAAACGCAAGTGTCTTTGCTATCTTACACCCGGCACTAGGTCCATAATAACGCCTAACGCTTACGTCCTTTAACTAGCATGTATTCTTGCGCCATCACAAGTGAACTGGGCGTGTTGGTCTTAAGATGAGGAGTGGCCAGGATTCTTTTTGGCGTATTGCTATCTTGAGCCAGCAGAAAGCGCTTGCGCTAGAACCACCACAAACCTGGTCTAAAGTTATGTCGCAGTTGTTTACATGTTATTTTAACGGCGCATATAAGTGCGTCTACATAGGCGTGTGCACAACGCGCATACCCTCCTGTCTGTTACACACAGGGGCGTGCACAAGCATGACTAAAATATCTAGATCACAATGTGAAATATTATTATTGTGTAGGCTATATCAAAAATGCATAATAATAAAAGGTTCCATAGGTCCACATACCTTTCCCTCAGCGAAGGGAAACGATGCCACATTACATTGCTCTCAGCCCACTCCATCAACATCCAGGCAATGTGCGATGGTACGGGACAATGGCTATCCATTAAAAAGGAGCTGATAACACCTATATCATGCCTAATGCGCAAATTGTCATTTGCACCTAATGCGTGAATTGTCATTCAATGGAAAACTCGCGTACTGCAATAGACGGACATTTGCGTTCTGAAAATGTGCTTCGGATGTCATTAAAATACAGCTCTGTTTATCTAGGAATACAGCCTGTAAGTAAATAGAATGGTTTGTGACTGAAAAAAGTTCAAAACCTTGTCCAGTGAATATTGCTTTTATTGTTTTTCAAATAGCCTAGGCTACAGCGGACTCGCTGTGCATAATGTTTTTTAGATAGACTATGGTTAAAAAACGGAGATAAATGTCATCATGTTAACTGAATTGTAGGCTAACCTTAGCTATTCTTCGTCCTTCATATTTTTTTAAATTACAGTGACAAGGTTTCCATACCCTCAGCTTATTAAAAACCCGCTGATTTCACCTGTAATTCCATAACTTGAACAAAAGATTTTAAAGAGAACTAAGCATCTAATTAGAAACGAAATTTGCAGCACGTTACACAATTAATTTACAATTAATTTTAATTCCATTATCTGCATGTTCGCTTTACATGAGCAGGTCTGTTTCCCCTGCTGTACATCGCACTTTTCACGGTCTTCCTGGGAAAGTGAATCGTTTTAAAGTATTACGCTACCAGTTAAACAGGTTGGTCACATTTCCATAAGCAGGACATTATAAAACAAGGGAAAATATGCTGAACCTATGGGTTGCCAACCTGACAGATTTGTTGTATTTAGTGTCATCATTAAGGCAAAATAACGTTAGTTATGTTATTAATCAAAATTAGAATGCAGGTAGCCTAATGAACTTCGGATGAAGCTTGAACATGAGTTCATTGCATAATCAAACGAAATTCGTTAAACAAGCAGGCTAATTTGGCGTTTTCTAAGGTGAGAAGGAAGCAATTGGTCGCTTATTCTCAGCTGTTGCAGGTGCTTTTAACGAAATTTAACAGCATATATTTCGTAAACAGCACTGTCAGGAATTACCCGGAACTCATAACACTACTACTGCTACTGATCCATATAGCTGATTCCTTGATCGCACTAAACACGCACGAGCATGTCTGTTTCGCCATCATAAGCAATCCGCCAAGGTGGAAAAGCAGGCTTTTAAAGGGAATGGGATATGACATTTTGATTGGTTTATTGCATGTCACGCCCAAGACATACCTATAATTAATGAAGAGACTAGGTTCAGCCCAGTTGCACCTTGCGCCGTGCTTAGCGCCCAAAAAACACGCCGTTAAAATAGCAAAAGTAGACTTGGACACGCCCTAAATGGACTTAGCGCCATGCGCTTAGACTAAGCGCCAAGATCGCCAAGATAGGGCCCATTATGTCCAAATTTCTGAACTATCCCTTTAAAAAAAGCTTCTGAGCAATTCTAAAGTTCCTAATTCGATTTCTGCATCATAAAAAATTAATGAATTGACACCGAGATCATCCATATCGGACTAGTCTACGCAACTTTATTGCAATTACAATTTTCATACCAGTCATGGCTGCCATCTTGAAAAATGGCAGCCATCTTGAATTTTCAGTGACTTGCGTGTATTATCCAAATGGCAATTCCCAAGAACTTTATTTATGGTAAATACATTTAAGTATGTCCTCAATATCATATTATATCCAACACTGATAAGAAAATTGATCTGAAAACAGTTGTCACTGGTGGCCATTTTGAAAAATGGCTGCCATGGGCGACATTGAAAATTCATGATGGCTCAATATCCAAATTTTTTTGGAATGCCTTTGGCTATAAGTGTACCAAATTATATGCTTTTATCATAAAATGCACAATTGTTATGAAATCTTTAGCTAAGCTGCACCACTATAATACATTATTTTGCTTATTTCAATAAGTGATATAAGTCAATAGTTTTTCTTCACAAACATTACAATCAGTATTTTTCAAGATTTCACTGACATCTCTTTATTACACTGGAATTGTGATCTTCATGATTGTAGTCTTAAACACAAAACTTACCTTTCTTTACCTTTGTCCCCACAGTGACCAGTAGCTCTGCCCCAATGCTGTGATTGATTGGTTCTCCTGCCTTTGTGCGTCCTGCCCCCAATTTATGAAGCACTTCGGCTATTATTATGCCATTTACCTCTAACACTGTGCCTGCAACATAAAATTCAAAGCGGGTAGTAAATACAAGAATATACAGTACCAGTCAAAGGTTTGGACACACCTACATACATAAAAGGATATCAAAAGACTCCTGATATCTTATTTCCAGGTACTCTTTGAAGCGATACTATAACCTCTGCATCTGAATGGATTTTTATGGGAATTGGGGGGTGGGACTAGATTTAGCTTTAAATTACACTGGAACAGTGTGGAACACATGGTTGGCTAAATGGCTCTAAGTCATCAAGGGTCTGACATATCAAACAAGCCTTAAACATCACTCTGCTGCCAGAAATACAGTAGATATGGATGGATAACTTGAAGGGTTTCTTCCCCTAACTTATTTTTCCATAGTTCAATAGGAAAATTTGTCAGGAGAAACAACCCTTAAAGTGATCCATCCATATCTACTGCATATCTGGTAGCAGAGTGATGGTTTGAGGCTCGTTTGATACCTCAAACCCTTGATGACTTAGAGCCATTTAGCCAACCATGTGTTCCACACTGTTCCAGTGTAATTTAAAGCTAAATCTAGTCCCACCCTTCCCACCGTCAACCAAAAGATTTTGATGTGTTTAGCTGGGCATAGACCACTGAGTTAAACGGTGCTGGGAAAAAAGAAAAAAAGAAGCAGGATTACAAAAAAATGAAAGACCACAATAACTGGACTAGTAACCGGTACGACACCCTGGACAGAGCTCTTGGCGTCATTTTTTTTTTTTTGGCGCTTTCTCCTACTTTGCCTAATCGTCACGGTTGTCAGAGTGTGATGGGAAAGCAAACACAAACAAGCTCCAGGCATCGTGTAGTCCCCGTTGTGGATAGTTCCTGCCCTCTTTTAGTTCCTACAACTGGTGTAAAAGGGCCATTCGAATTCAATATCTTTTCTTTTAGCTGAAGAAGACTGCAGGTCAAACTGCCTTGTGTGCTGAGCTTAAATAATAAATAGGTATGTATGTATTCCATGTGCATAGTGCATAATGGCACTTTGAGTAACAATAAGTGCTGGGTTGTGCTTCTTGGCAAACATTTTGGGAAATATTCTATAAAAAAGTTGCTCTTTTTATGAGCATGTTTCCGCTGGCTACTGTATTGTGAATGAAGATGGTTAAGTCAGTCAAAATGCAGATGCTTTCAATAGCATTGTGTGTGCTGAAATTAGATTTATACCTTCCGCCTGAGCTTCAAGCTCCACCTCAGAATGGGCCCGTCTCAAGACTTGGAAGTAGTCTGAGTCCATGGTGCATAGGATGTGTGCATTCTCTGAGGACACCCCCTGGGCCTGCAGCATGGCCTGGAACTTCTGCAAGGCCGCCCCATTCTCCAAGGCTCTGCCAATCTCCTGCTTCCCTCTGTCCATGGAGGGAGCCTTCCCACTCATCCACAGCAGGTATCCTCCTGGGGAGAAACATGACCATGCAAATATAAAAGACAATGTGTAAACAGGATACAAACGGGTTAATCATGTCTGTGGGGTTATGTTTCTACAGCTCTCAGATGTTCTACCTTGACATTTCCTTGAAGTACATCTAAACAAAAAACGTTTTCAACATACAAAAATGCCAAGTTACACATAGCCTACAAAATACTGTCTATAAGTCATTAATTAAAACTTGCAAAATCTATGCCTGCCATTAAAAAGTATTGATATCAAAATGAGGCTAATTTACAACAAACAATATTGGCTATCTTAGCTCACACAAATCAAGCTATATTCCAAAAAAATGCTACCCAGTGTTTCCCAAATTATTTAATGTAACTTGGCCCTGTGTTCTTTCATCCTGAAGAGAATGTGGTCATTCACACTGTCAATTGCCAATCATTGATAGTGGAAATAATCTGCAATTCCACTATAAGTGTTACACTTCAAAAGATTTTTAAATGAGTACACTATGGGCTCTATTTTCAAACCAGCGCAAGGGGACGGTATAGTCAAACGCAAGCTTGTTGACAGCATCAACGTCTTAAAACTGGCGCTATGGCGTTTCTCAGCAATACCGCTAGGATCAACAAATTCTCAACATAACATCCTTTCGCTTGCGCTGCAGTGGGATGGGTGGCGCTGTCTGGGGCGTGTTCTAAAATACTTTCGGCTCAGTGACAATTTGAACCAACGAAAACCCATTGCGTTATGATCCGCTGGAACCACCTCTTAGCGGCAACGCAATAGACTCTGGCAATTTGGCAACTTGTTAGTCATGTAGTTCTATGTAGTGTCTATAGGTGATGCCAACATTACACTTCCATTTATTGAACAAATAGCCTATAATTATTATTAATTAATTCATTTTAATTTAAACTACTAGAATAAAACAGGACAGCTTACAAGAAACTTGCGATCATGTAGGCCAATAGCCTATAATATAGGCCTAAATTACACATTGACACAGTTGAATCATAAGCCTACCATTTGAATCATAATTATGCCTACATCACCTCATGTAGGCTAATTAATGCATTCGCCACCTCCTCCCGTGCCTTCCGAACTTCTGGGAGACGAGGTGGTGTGGATTGTGATCCATAAATTACTAGTCCTAGCCTGTACTTCTGTTGCAAGTATGTCTGATTCCTGTGCGGAAAATCGCTCTTGTCGTTGACGGTCCAGTGCGTTTGGGTTGCTCATTATGAAATTGCATGGTTGCGATTGCGTTCCAACTGGATTTTTTTTAAAGCATGAGAACAACTATTTGATTGGCTACCATAGAGACACACCTTGGACATTTAAACCCAGCCTTTTAGCAATACCGCCATCAGATGCGCCAAGATTGCCGTCATGAAATTACCAAATTTCTCGCCGACACGCCCTCAGAGCGATACCGCCAAGCGATTACTCTTGCGTTCACCATTGCGTTTGGTTTATTAAAATAGAGCCCTGTATGTTTGAACAATTGCCTGCATCCAGTGCTTTGGGAGTATGAAAAGCACATCAATAATAAAATCCATTAGTATTGTTACTGTTGTTACTATTATTTTTTTAATAGAAAAAAAATGTGTGGTTTACAGAGCCTAGACATTCTTTTGTTCACAAGATTATGTTCACAATTTTTTATTATTTTACATTTTTAAATAAATTTAACTATTTTACTCATTTGGCTAACTTTATCTGACCCACAAACATACAGTACATTAATGGGGCAAACATGTGTGAGGTTAGGTTTGTAAGATTCAATATTTATTTAGTAGACCTTATCTGTATTTAACTATTCATTCCCCCACCCCTTTGTCTAGTGTAATTGATTGCATGTTTCCTGTCATAAACGTCTCTTTGTAAATGTGAATGTTATATGCTGCTTAAAAAATTCTATTAGTAATAAAGTAATCTATTTATCTATCTACTGTATCTACAGTATATATATATATATATATATATATATATATATATATATATACACACATACATATATATATATACATATATATAGATATTTATTTTAAGTTGCAATTTTAAACTTGTACATTTTGTAAAATTAACTTGACAATCAAGTATAAAAATATCCTTTCTGGGGTGTAATTTTTCATTAGCTGTGTAAAACATTCATTGAAATTATGTATTCTTCCATTTGTTGTTTGACACTTTGATGTGCCACATAAAGTTTGAATGACCACATTCTCTTCAGATGGTAAGATGAAAAAACAGTGGGCCAAGTTACATGAAATAAATTCAGAAACATTAGGTAGCATTTCTTTGAATAAGAGCTTGTTTCATTTGTGTGAGCTGAGATAGCCAATATTGTTTGTTGTAACTTCAGCCTCATTTTGATATCAATACTTTTACGGCAGGCCTAGATTTTTTAACTTGGTGGATGGCATACCTGCCATCCTAATAATACATTCGGTATCCTGAGCCTTTGGGGCTTTTTTTGTTTTGCTTTGTTTTTTTGCTAAGTTTCATGATTGATGTCTTTTGCAGAAAAGAAACTGCACATTTATTTTGGGATCCAGTGTGATCCAGTGTGAGTTAGTCCCTTAGCATTGCTCCCATCTCAGGTTTAGGGCTAAAGCCAACCAACGAGAGGCCTGAATCCCACTTCTTACCCAGAGAAGTGACCAGATCGTGCAAGTCAGCAGGTCCTCTGCCCTTCAGGCACTCTAGGGACTCCACCACCTCCAAAGAGTTCCCGATGCAGAGCCCGATGGGGTTGTCCATTCTGCTGAGGGCAGCACCCGTGCGGATGCCCAGTCTGTTCCCCACCGTCACCTGCAGCAAGGGGGATGGTATAATCAGAAATGCGGCCTGACACTCTCTGGTTGTACCAGACATCAGCAACATCAGGTTCCACTTTACCAAGGACTGTGCCATCTTCCTGGCACTGAAAATGTCCTTGAACAAAGCGGCCTTCCCATACTTCACATCCAGAACCAGGGCGGACAGAGACTCCGCTCCCTTCTTTGAGATAATTGAACCTGTGAATGGTTAGCATGTAAACTTTCATCATTCTGTGACTGCATTTCTGCATGACAAACCAAAACCTACAGAAAATCTGTGACTGAATTTAAAAAAAGAATATACAGAATATACAGAATATAATACACAAGGTATTGGCATCATTGATTAATTAAATGTTCTCAAAGAAAAGCTAAATTTTTATGTTATCTTATAGTCTTTAATATGGGTAAGATGTTTCCCTGATTTAACTGAGTTGACAGGCATGTGAAGTTTGAGTGTACTTGATCTGCACCTCACCTGTAATGAGTGGCAAGCTGTCGACAGTGGCGGTGGCATCCCTTAGAGCGTACAACACCTTATCAGCCGGGACCAGGTTCTCTGTCTGACCCACAATGCAGCAGCCAACATCCTCTAAAAACTGCTTCATCTGCAGGTGTCAAAGAAACAACAGAGAAACGGCATTGATTATTGACAAGCTAAGATTAGGCTGTATTTAACCTTCATATTACAAACCCCAGGTTGGGACAGTATGTAAAATGCACATAAAAGCAGAAAGCATTGATTTGTTAATTTTCTTTCACATATATTTAATTGAAAAGATATGTAATGCTTTACCTTATCAGCTTTATAGATTTGTGTAAATATATGCCGATTCCAAATTTGATGCCTACAACACGTTCCAAAAAAGTTGGGACAGGAGCAAAAAAGAAAGACTGGGAAGTTCAAAAAACACCTGTTTGGAACATTCCACAGGTAAACAGGTGATGCTATAATGACTGGGTATAAAAAGATATCAAAAGACTCTTGATATCTTATTTTCAGGTACTCTGACAAGCAATACTATAACCTCTCTGCATTTGAATGGATCTCTATGAGAATTGGGGGGTGGGACTAGATTTAGCTGTAAATTATGCTGGAATAGTATGGAACCCATGGTTGGCTAAATGGCTGTAAGTCATCAAGGGTCTGAGGTATCAAACAAGCATCAAACCATCACTCCGCTGCCAGATATGCAGTAAATATGGATGGATGACTTGAAGGTTGTTTCTCCTGACCTATTGAACTATATGGAAAAATAGGTTTTCAATTAAATGTATGTAAAAGAGAATTTATAAATCACTGCTTTGTTTTTATGTGCATTTTACATACTTTATACAATACATTATACATACATTTTACATACATTATACACCTTTTTTGGAATTGGGGTTTGTATGTTTCGGGTCAGTTTGACCCGATTCAATGTTTGATGTCTCTTAAAAACCAGTTCACTTTATTTTTTCATCTTGACACTATATGACTTTTCCTAATTTGTTGGGATTAAATAGACAACCTCTTTTAATTTTTATCTCAGATTTTTTGTGGGTAATTCTGGTGGCACTTTCCCATACAGGTTTTAAACTTCACTTCACTTCACTCACTTCAGAAATTAGATCTTTCATCACAGATTTTTTATATTTAGGGCTAAAAGGCTAGTCAATTGGGAGACACGCAAAATATGATACAAATAATGTCAATATTTTTCTTTTACAATAGTTCTGTGTCAGATTAAACTTTTGGGGTCAATTTGACTGGAACAGGGCTGGACAGGAATAGGCAAGGCAGGCAGGAGAACTGGAACTGGACAGGTAGACACAGGACTGGAAACAGGAACTCGGAGCAGGCAGGGAGCAGGCAGGGAGCAGGCAGGGAGCAGGCAGGGAGCAGGCAGGGAGCAGGCAGGGAGCAGGCAGGGAGCAGGCAGGGAGCAGGCAGGGAAAAACGCTGGAAAGTTTGACACACAAGCACAAATGCAGGGCACAAGATGATCTGGCACAGAACAAAGAAACAGGGGAGCTTATATGCCAGATTACTAACGAGACAACGAGGAACAGGTTAGACAAAACAACATGATGAAACACATATCAGGTGCGGGAAGTGGAGACACAAAATGGGGAAAAGGGAAAACGTGGAACAGACTACAAATACTGAAAATACATAGAAATGGAAAACCAGGAACAGTCTAAAACGTAGAGGCACGGGACATGACACATAATATGTCAGTTAAACTGGTTTTGGTATACCTTTCCACAGAGGTTTTTCTTGGTTGTTTATTATCTCCATTTATACCTCAACCTTGGAGAGGATTGTGCTACTCAGCTGAGGTGCATGCACTCACCTGACATCTACATGCACATCCAAAATATAAGACTTGATGCCTCAAATCTTTATAACAGCGTTTTGAGAAAGATATCTTCTGACTTTCAGACTAAGCAGCTTCATATTCCGCTAAGATCAAAATGACATAAGCAGGTGTCAAAAGGTGTCTGTGTGGGATGTGGACGTGATCATAATAAAAATCCTCCAATGTTGAGTAGTGCCATCATCATTTTGCCTCCTTCAGTTTCTGCATTTTGTTCATTTTCAAGATAACATATGCACTGGCAATTGTTAACAGTAGTAGTGTATGCACTTACAAAACCCTCTGAAATAATTCTGTCTACGCCCATCCCTCAGTTCATATTGGTTGCTTGTCCTCAGATCACATGAGATTAGAGTTACCCTAAGGTTAACCGCTGTGTTGTGTTTTTATTTTGGTTGGTGGAAGGAATTTACATGTTGAAAGCAAAAGCGTTAAGGCAATACACTCCCGTGACTTGACTGTGAGAGACGCATGCTTGAGTTTACCTGTTCCACTGACTGATAGACGTTGTACCCTGGAATGGACTCCAGTTTATCCAGCGTTCCACCTGTGTGAGCTAAGCCTCTACCACTGATCATTGGAACCTGCCAAACACACTGCACATTATCAGTCTACCTGGAATACACTTGAGGTCATTAGTTCTCTCTGGACTGCTTGAATGCTGATGCGCTGCTCTTTGTTGCTTACGGCTTGTGTTAAAAGAAATTTGCTGTCACTTTGCCGCGCCCTGCTGCTGTTACCCGGGAGACAGCAGGTGCTCTGCTGTACACATAGTCTATGTCACATAATGTTAGTATGGCTAATGTCTGATCCAAGATCACAGCCGTGTTCTATCTCCTTGAGGAAGGGATATCGATATGGTCTTCCTGATCTCAGGAGACAGCAGGCGAGGTTGGGTACTGGATGATCTGCTGTTGGGGGGCTGTTGGGGGTTTCTGGTCATCTCCTGTTTAGCGGGGGGAGATGCCCGTGCTCCGGAGCAGTACTAAAGCAGATCCATTCACCGCCAAACTAAAATAATTATGCAGCTCATTCATTCATTAAACATGTCATTTAAATCTGTGAGTTGTCCTGACAGAAATTACATTATATGTGCACAATGACTATTTTCATGCAGCTAGTTGTGTGTAAAAAAAATTGTACATCTGCATCCAGAAGCTGCATGAAGTCATTCTAAGAGAAATGTAGCTAGCCATGAGCAGGTACGATTTCTTATTTGGCATTAGGAGCAACAGTGTGCCCCAGCAGTGATACCCACCTTACAGCCACATGCTGCTAATGCTGGAGCCAGGGGAATGCTGACCTTGTCTCCCACCCCACCTGTGGAATGCTTGTCCACCACAAGCCCTGTCCACTCTTTGGGCCAGCTCATCACCTCTCCCGACAGCATCATCTCATGTGTCAGTGCCAGCGTCTCCTCGGCAACCATGCCCTTAAGCCACATCGCCATCAGCATGGCCCCTGGGGGCCATACACAGCTCTCAGTCAGCCCTCAGTCCCGCCCCACGCTCGAGAGGACTACTCCAAATGCTGACACTTTTATATTCCCACATTAGCTAACTACAAGGATCAACAGACCTTCAATGGCACGTGTACATTTTTCACTGACAGTCATGATCTGTCACGGGTCTGTGGAAGCTATAGGTTACTGGGGAGAGTGACAGCGAGCCAGAAAAAAACTTTATTTTCTTTAAAATGGGATATTTTTTAAGTTACCTGCTGTAAATCTTTTGGTGCTAGCGAGTACCGGACCATGTCGGGTACCGGACCATGTCTTTCACTGGCTTATTTTAAGTAAGCTTTTAAACTGTTAAAAGTCAATATTGTTCGGTTTCTTTGCCTTTGCAATAAAAAAAAGTCTGGGGTGGTGAGATGGTGTGTCATTTAACCACACAGAATTCAGATACAACTTCACACATCCATACAATAAAGCCACAAACTAGGGTTCCGATGGTAACATGAAAAAACACAGGGCCAAGTTAGATTAAATAATTTAGGACACATTGGGTAGCATTGCTTGTTTCATTTGTGTGAACTAAGTTATTATAATATTGTTTGTTGTAACTTTGGCTCATTTTGATAACGATACTTTGACTGGCAGGCCTAGATTTTGCTAGTGTTATTACAGACAGTGCTTTGTATGTGTGAGTAACTTTAGAGCATTTTAGTACGTTGAAAATGTTTTTTGTTGAAATAATAACAACATGTCATATAAACTCTGGTAACTTGGTTTCTTTTGGAATTTTTGGCAAGAAACAAATTTGTTATCATGGACACAACATTAAATTGGACAAATTATTCAGCAGGGTCATTATTATAAAATTATAATTGTACCTTACCTATCTGGCCTTCTTGAATTGTCTTGTCTTTGACAGCCAGCACAAATGCTCGAATCTCCTCCCGGGTGAATTGTCCCCCATCCCTCTTTTTCCGGATCAGCTCGGGGAAGCTAACTGTATTCTCCATACTTTATATCAGGTGACTTGTCAGAATCCAGACCTGCCAGTGACAGATCTCATGAACATGCATACAGTACAAAACTCTGTAAAATACTCTGCCTTCTGGCTCCCTTATATGCACTTCTGATGGTAGCTGCTATACATATACAAATATACACATGTACTCTTGCACATTGGATTTGAATATGAGGTTAAAGTGCAGACTGTCAACTTTAATTTGAGGGCATTACATTCATATCAGGTGATACATGTAGGAATTACAGCCCTTTTCATACACAGTACAAATTTAATCTGAAATAAAAGTTTTCATATTTAGTACATGGTTGCACATATGTTAATATTAATGTATTAATGGTAAGAATCATCACCTAGAATCATCTCTAGACCTTTTGCTGTCTTGTGCACAAACTAATGAGGTAACGACACAGCTGGACAAAAAACCGCTTAGCAGCCAGTTGTCCCATTATTTTTGCTCCTCTAAAATGGGGGGACTATGTATAAAAAAGGGCTGTAATTCCTACATGTATCATTCAATATGGATGTAAATACCCTCAGATTAAAGCTGACAGTCTACACTTTAACCTTGTATTTATTGTTTTATTTCAAATCCAATGTGCTAGAATATAGAGCCAGAACAACAAAAAATGTGTCACCATCAGATTACTTTTGCATTTAACTGTATTAGTTGACTAAGTTAACTAACTTTGGTTTAAGTTGCAACTTACATGTTAAAAGTAACCCAAAATTTCTAAGTTGTTTTAGCACCAATTACCAAGCCACTTGCAGATAAACTGATCTCAGCAATATATCACCATAAAAAAAATATGGGAAAGATCTGTTCAGCCATTTTCATATAATGAAATATAATTTAAAAAAATTAGCATTGAGTTTAAGACTTTTTATATAATTTTTGTATAATTAGGCCCTAGTAGCTAGAATAAACAAATATCAATTGATAGAAGTAAGATCAACTTAAAGTGTAGGCTAGCTATATAGAATCAGCACAGCTGTGTAAAAACCCAGGCCAAACAGCTTAACATTAAGCTACCTAGCTAACGAATGGTAGGCTATATCATTAGGTTTACATTTACCATAACAAGTTGAAATACAGTGAGAAATTTGAAATGAAAAATAGAAAACATTGACGTGCCCAGCAGCCAATGTGACATGGAGATAAATTTGGATAAGCCTACTCAATTAACTTTCGGTCTATTAATCAAGCCTTTAAATGGAATTAACCCTCAACAACAGCGAGTTGTTTTTTTCTACCATCTTATAGGACACGCTGGCATCATTTTTTATTTTGATACTGACAACCTCTAATATCTCACTATATTCTCTCCCTTTTAATGATGAACAACGCTTTGGCTCACTGATTGCACGGTAACTCATTCCTTACACTCCTTAGCTCAGACTTCGTGTTTTACATAAAACATGGAAAACATATTGAAATTTTTCCATTACACATGATGACAAAGCTGTCACAGAGTTCTTCCCATAGCCTTGCTAAAGGCACATTGCAGGATAAGTAGAACAGGAAAGCTATGCATGCCAATAAGATATTAGCCTTAATGCAATTTAATTTTTGCAAATACCATTTTTTCCTTCCACCACAGACTAAGAGACATATAAGGCTACCCCTCTCAAAACTGTAAGTGGGCATTATTATTATTCTATTTTCTATTACCTATACCT
Source organism: Synaphobranchus kaupii (assembly GCA_029718625.1). NCBI lineage: Eukaryota > Metazoa > Chordata > Actinopteri > Anguilliformes > Synaphobranchidae > Synaphobranchus > Synaphobranchus kaupii. The sequence goes on along the minus strand of CM056376.1, from coordinate 82,431,586 downwards.
GCAATTTTATGAGGAATATTGCCTGTTATTTTAGATAAATCTACAATTTTTATATAGTCACATATAGTTTACATTAAGGACTTTTCAGATTTATTATTTCAGCAGCACATGCTTCATCCCCAGAGCCGTCATCGGCAAGTACATTGCCCCCTCTTCAAGGTATCTTAAAAAAAGTTTTCATAGAAATTAAAATCATATGGTGTGACATGATACTGTAACTTTTAAAAGGGCAATTATTTTCAGAGTCTTGTGGAGAAAGGGTCCTGACTCATCTAGGAAGAACAGACGACATCTCTGGAGTACACAAGTTTGCCTTGTAGGTTTTTAAATAAATAGCACTTTTAGATATTCCAAGTTCAGTACCCTTTTCTTGTGTCTTGTGGTGTGACACATTTTACTCAAAAATGCAATAAACAAGTTAAGTCTGGTACCATGAGTGGGGCGGGGTTGAAGAAGGAGACTTCCCTCTACGATATTCCCTACACTTGGAGATTCAAAAGATCACATGGGCTGCGTCCCAATCCAGTTTTTGCTCCACCCTCGTAAACTTCACTTGCAAACTTCACTTGGGAGGATGTGACGCACATACCAAAAAAACAGGAGTATACACATAGAACTATATATTATATTTCTATGAGTATACACTTGCGTTTAGCGAGTGGGAGGGAGCGAGGGCGGAGCGGGTTATTTGAATTGAGACGCACTTCACCCCATCTATACTCGGAAGTTATGCTGCTACACAGTGGTGTATCGTGGGATCTCGGATCATGTCTGTCACCGTAGCCTAGGGCCCTAGGCTACCTTTAAACGGATTAAATTCTCAACCTGTTTACACTAATTATCAGTCAAGCAGTTGATTTACTGAATAACAAATATCAATAAATACAGCAAGTTGTGTGGGCTAGCATATTTATTTGTGTCATAAATTTCCGTAGCATTTAAATAAAGCATTTAAACCAAACATATTTTAAACTGTTTCCATTTATTTTGCTTGCTTATGTCAATCAAACAAATTCCTTGAATAGCCTAATTAGCTAGCTAGCCTACAGGCTAATGATTAACAAATGACAATGACAAAGAGATAACCAACGTGAGATTGTTTAATAAGGGTGGCAATAATTCTGAATAATTAACTGGCAAAAAAACACAACGTTTTCTCTGAATTGCACGCATTCCGTTTTCTCCTCATCACGTTAAAGAATGTCATTAATTTAAGACGGCACTCGATTTAGTCAAAACGATTTAAACATTAGAAAGCATAGGCTACGTTTAAAGAGGAAAACCTCTTAAATTGCTGGAACCAGCGTTGAGGGCAATGCATGCTTTCAAGCTAGAAAAACGAATTTACCCAAATATGTTTTGTTCATTGATCACTTCGCATGACATAGGCTATGAACGCATTTTGCGTCAGCACAAATGTAGATATAGTAAAAATGCTGCACAAGTTTATTTACCTATTCGCCTTGGTTATTGAGAAATTAAATTGTTTGATTGTTAGGCTATCTGGCAAATTATAGGCTACGGAAAAATATTGAGAGACAGTAGCCTAATAATCCGTTTAAAAGCAAGATTAAGCTACAGAGAACCTGGTAGTAGCCTACATCCCTCCACAGTAGCCTACGCTACTCTGTTGCTGCAAGCAATTGGCTAAATTATGAGATACAAAATAGCAAACTACTTGATTAACCTGTATTTATTAGCCTATACACCGTCTTTTCCATTCTGTATGCGCTTTTAATGTGACGTCCCGTTCCCATCGAGTCCGTTTTCCCGGTTTTGCCATGTCCCTCCGTGTCTTGTTGGATTCCCTTGTCCGTGTTTTCCCCTCTGCTTCAGGCTGGGCGTTTCCCCTCTGTTTCGTTCTCTTTGTTTCCCACTTTAGTTTCCGCCTATCGCCTTCCCCTCTCGTTGCTTGCATTCCTCACCTGTGTAATTAGCAAGCACTCCCGGTTACATTCCTCACGTGTGCTCTATTGGTTCCAATTTCACCCCCCTATTTAACCCACCTGCTGTCTCCCCTCCTGGGTCGGTTCATTACTTGTGTTACCCTCCTGACCCTGCTTTTTGCTCTTAAACTTAAACTACCTTGTGTGTTTCATGGTCTTTAGGTTTCTAGTCACGTTTACTGTTTGCTTGGTTACGGGTTATACCTGTTCAGCTTCCAGTTTCCCTACCCTCCAGTTTGGTAGCTATCTAGCCCTAACTATTTGCTGTTTGTGTGCTTCTAACCTGTCTCCCTCAATTTACCAGCTGTTCCTGTACCCACCAGTCTGTAGCGGTTAGTCTGCGTGTGTGTGTGTTACGGTGCCTCCAACTCCAGCTCGCATTGCGTCCGCTGTTGGGTTCCTGCCTAGCTATCCTGCAGTGGTTCCTGTCCGGCCGTAGTGGATCCCTTCGCTGCGGTTACGGTCCCAGGTTCCTCGGCAAACCAGCTACCCTCAACCAGCTGCAGCTGAGCTCCGCCACACAGCTCTACCCTACCGGGCACAACCGGTCACCTACCTCTGTATCCAGCCCAGTACCTGTTGGACCTCCCGGTCCAGTTCCTGTCCTGTTACGGTGCTATATGCACCCCCAGTCCAAAGTCCAGTTCCGGCTTGGAACAACCCCGTTGTTCCTGCTACCCAGTTCCTGTTGGACCTCCCGGTCCAGTTCCTGTCCTGTTCCGGTGCTAAGTACACCTCCAGTCCTAAGTCCAGTTCCGGCTTGGAACAACCCCGTTGTTCCCGCTATCCAGTTCCAGTTGGACCTCCCGGTCCAGTTCCAGTCCAGTTCCGGTGTTAAATACACCTCCAGTGTAAAGTCCAGTTCCGGCTTGGAACAACCCCGTTGTTCCTGCACTCCAGTTCCAGTTGGACCTCCCGGTCCAGTTCCAGTCCAGTTCCGGTGTTTTGTGCACCTCCTGTCTAAGTCCAGTTCCGGTTTGGAACAAGCCAGCCGATTCCGGGATCCAGTTCCTGAGTGGACCTCCGGTCCAGTACAGTCCAGTTCCGGCTTGGAACCCGCTACCTGCACTCAAGTCCAGCTTGGAGCAGTTTTTATTGAACTTTCTAACCCTGTGTAATTACTGTGTTTCCTTTCTGTACAGCTTTGGGACTACCCCAAAGCTTATAATAAAGACCCCTTGCAGTTAATCTGTCTCCTGGTCGTTGCACTTGGGTCCAGCCCGTAACTGGATCGTAACAGAATGAACCGACCAAAGAAGGACCCAGCCGACCTCGTCGAGGAAGAACGTGCCTGCCGGGATGCTTTTTACAAACTCCTGGGCCATCGCCTGGGTGTGATCCAAGCCCCCCGCAATGCACACATCGCCGACCTTCAGGGCGATGCACTCGCCGTCACCACAGGCCGGTCTCCAAGGCGACGCCATCGCCGTCCCCTCCGGCCGGCCTCCAGGGCTACACAGTCGCCGCCGGCCAGCCCTCAGGGCGATGTTGCGGTCACCGCTGCCCGTCCCCAGGGCGACTATGCAGTCGCCGTCGCTCTCTCCAGCTCCCAAGACGACGTTGTGGAGCAGTTCCGTCACGCCTTCGCCTCCCAATCCGCGACCGACGATCTACTGGACCGCCGGGTAGATCACGTGTTGGAGGTGCTGAAGGGTCTGGCGGAGCAAGTGTCGCGGACGTTGCTCGTCGTCAGCTCCCTGGGCGAGGAGTCCTTTTCCGCTGCCCGTCTCCTGGGCAAGGATACGGCCTCCGCTGCCCGTCCCCAGGGCGATTATGCAGTCACCGTCGCTCCCACCAGCTCCCAAGATGACGTAATGGAGCAGATCCGTCACGCCCTCGCCTGCCAGACCGCGGTCGGTGATCGACGGGGCCGCCGTCTTGATGGGGTGTTGGAGGTTCTGAGGGGCCTGTCAGAGCAGGTTACGCGGACGTTGCTCGCCGCCCGTATCCAGGGCAAGGATACGGCCTCCACCGCCCCTCTCCAGGGCAATGATGTGGTGGACGTCGCCCGTCCCCAGGGCGAGGAGTCCTTCGCCGCCGCCTGCCTCCAGGGCGATACAGTCGCCGCCTGCCCCCAGGGCGATGCAGCCGTCGCTTCCTGCTTTCAGGGCGATGCAGCCGTCGCCGCCTCCTGCTTCCAGGGCGATGCAGCCGTCGCCGCCTCCTGCTTCCAGGGCGATGCAGCCGTCGCCGCCTCCTGCTTCCAGGGCGATGCAGCCGTCGCCGCCTCCTGCTTCCAGGGCGATGCAGCCGTCGCCGCCTCCTGCTTCCAGGGCGATGCAGCCGTCGCCGCCTCCTGCTTCCAGGGCGATGCAGCCGTCGCCGCCTCCTGCTTCCAGGGCGATGCAGTCGTCGCCGCCTCCTGCTTCCAGGGCGATGCAGCCGTCGCCGCCTCCTGCTTCCAGGGCGATGCAGTCGTCGCCGCCTCCTGCTTCCAGGGCGATGCAGTCGTCGCCGCCTCCTGCTTCGCCTCCTGCTTCGCCTCCTGCTTCCAGGGCGATGCAGTCGTCGCCGCCTCCTGCTTCCAGGGCGATGCAGCCGTCACCCGCCTCCTGCTTCCAGGGCGATGCAGCCGTCACCGCCTCCTGCTTCCAGGGCGATGCAGCCGTCGCCGCCTCCTGCTTCCAGGGCGATGCAGCCGTCGCCGCCTCCTGCTTCCAGGGCGATGCAGCCGTCGCCGCCTCCTGCTACCAGGGCGATGCAGCCGTCGCCGCCTCCTGCTTCCAGGGCGATGCAGTCGTCGCCGCCTCCTGCTTCCAGGGCGATGCAGTCGTCGCCGCCTCCTGCTTCCAGGGCGATGCAGTCGTCGCCGCCTCCTGCTTCCAGGGCGATGCAGTCGTCGCCGCCTCCTGCTTCCAGGGCGATGCAGTCGTCGCCGCCTCCTGCTTCCAGGGCGATGCAGTCGTCGCCGCCTCCTGCTTCCAGGGCGATGCAGTCGTCGCCGCCTCCTGCTTCCAGGGCGATGCAGTCGTCGCCGCCTCCTGCTTCCAGGGCGATGCAGTCGTCGCCGACCTCCTGGGCGATGCAGTCGCTGTCGCCACCCTTCAGGGCGATGCTATCATCGCCGTGCCTGTCCAGTCCCCTTCCAGCCCTCCTGTCCATTCCCCTTCCAGCCCTCCTGCCTGTTCCCCTTCCAGCCCTCCTGCCCGTTCCCCTTCCAGCCCTCCTGCCCATTCCCCTTCCAGCCCTCCCGTCCCGCCACGTTCCAGCCCTCCCGTCCCGCCACGTTCCAGCCCTCCCGTCCCGCCACGTTCCAGCCCTCCCGTCCCGCCACGTCCAGCCCCTCCCGTCCCGCCACGTTCCAGCCCTCCCGTCCCGCCACGTTCCAGCCCTCCCGTCCCGCCACGTTCCAGCCCTCCCGTCCCGCCACGTTCCAGCCCTCCCGTCCCGCCACGTTCCAGCCCTCCCGTCCCGCCACGTTCCAGTCCCCCAGTCCCGCCCCGTTCCAGTCATCCAGTCCCGCCCCGTTCCAGTCATCCAGTCCCGCCCCGTTCCAGTCATCCAGTCCCGCCCCGTTCCAGTCATCCAGTCCCGCCCCGTTCCAGTCATCCAGTCCCGCCATGTTCCAGTCTTCCAGTCCCGCCATGTTCCAGTCTTCCAGTCCCGCTACGCCGCCGGCCTCCTGAGCGGTTCCGCCCGCGCCGCGGCTGGCCTCCTGAGCGGTTCCGTCCGCGCCGCGGCTGGCCTCCTGAGCGGTTCAGCCCGCTCTGTAGCCGACCTCCTGAACGTTCCAGCCCTCATCCTCCTGTGTTGTCTCGGGTGAACGCCATGAGGCGTTCATTTAGGGGGAGGTACTGTGACGTCCCGTTCCCATCCAGTCCGTTTTCCCGGTTTTGCCATGTCCCTCCGTGTCTTGTTGGATTCCCTTGTCCGTGTTTTCCCCTCTGCTTCAGGCTGGGCGTTTCCCCTCTGTTTCGTTCTCTTTGTTTCCCACTTTAGTTTCCGCCTATCGCCTTCCCCTCTCGTTGCTTGCATTCCTCACCTGTGTAATTAGCAAGCACTCCCGGTTACATTCCTCACGTGTGCTTTATTGGTTCCAATTTCACCCCCCTATTTAACCCACCTGCTGTCTCCCCTCCTGGGTCGGTTCATTACTTGTGTTACCCTCCTGACCCTGCTTTTTGCTCTTAAACTTAAACTACCTTGTGTGTTTCATGGTCTTTAGGTTTCTAGTCATGTTTACTGTTTGCTTGGTTACGGGTTATACCTGTTCAGCTTCCAGTTTCCCTACCCTCCAGTTTGGTAGCTATCTAGCCCTAACTATTTGCTGTTTGTGTGCTTCTAACCTGTCTCCCTCAATTTACCAGCTGTTCCTGTACCCACCAGTCTGTAGCGATTAGTCTGCGTGTGTGTGTGTTACGGTGCCTCCAACTCCAGCTCGCATTGCGTCAGCTGTTGGGTTCCTGCCTAGCTATCCTGCAGTGGTTCCTGTCCGGCCGTAGTGGATCCCTTCGCTGCGGTTACGGTCCCAGGTTCCTCGGCAAACCAGCTACCCTCAACCAGCTGCAGCTGAGCTCCGCCACACAGCTCTACCCTACCGGGCACAACCGGTCACCTACCTCTGTATCCAGCCCAGTACCTGTTGGACCTCCCGGTCCAGTTCCTGTCCTGTTACGGTGCTATATGCACCCCCAGTCCAAAGTCCAGTTCCGGCTTGGAACAACCCCGTTGTTCCTGTTGGACCTCCCGGTCCAGTTCCTGTCCTGTTCCGGTGCTAAGTGCACCTCCAGTCCTAAGTCCAGTTCCGGCTTGGAACAACCCCGTTGTTCCCGCTATCCAGTTCCAGTTGGACCTCCCGGTCCAGTTCCAGTCCAGTTCCGGTGTTAAATACACCTCCAGTGTAAAGTCCAGTTCCGGCTTGGAACAACCCCGTTGTTCCTGCACTCCAGTTCCAGTTGGACCTCCCGGTCCAGTTCCGGTGTTTGGTGCACCTCCTGTCTAAGTCCAGTTCCGGTTTGGAACAAGCCAGCCGATTCCGGGATCCAGTTCCTGAGTGGACCTCCGGTCCAGTACAGTCCAGTTCCGGCTTGGAACCCGCTACCTGCACTCAAGTCCAGCTCCGGCTTGGAGCAGTTTTTATTGAACTTTCTAACCCTGTGTAATTACTGTGTTTCCTTTCTGTACAGCTTTGGGACTACCCCAAAGCTTATAATAAAGACCCCTTGCAGTTAATCTGTCTCCTGGTCGTTGCACTTGGGTCCAGCCCGTAACTGGATCGTAACATTTAATGTGTAATACCGCGATAAACATTAATGTGATTATCACTGAACAGGACGTTCGATGTGAATTGTGGGTAATATGACCTTGCCGAGTCAGCTCTTTTGCAGACTCGTTCCCTTAAGAAAAGTTGAGGGTGGAGGGGCTATTTCACAAACTTCACTTGGATTTCTAACGGATTGGACTCACACTTAAAATGGAGACCGAGGGTACATCCTGGTCTCAAAAGGGATTCCCCCAAGTGAAGTTGGCAAGTGAAGTTTACGAGGGTGGAGCAAAAACTGGATTGGGACGCAGCCATGGAAAAGGTGCACCTGGTGGTGTAGGAGGCGCATTGAAGTGCATGGCAGAGGAGGTGGGGATCTTCAGACACCTTGAGATGTATGATTATTTACAACAGGTCTGAGAACATAGTAAAGTGGATTGAAGACAACGATATCTCCCTCCCTGTGAGAATCACAAGCGAAGCAACAGTGTCCCTCCCAATGAGCTTTCCAATGCCCTTTCAAAAGATGCCGCCAACAGTGAACCTGACCTTAGTTCCAATGAAGATGAGAAATAAATACACTGAGGGAAAGTTCCTTATTGTAAAGTATGATGACAAACCATATCATGAAAATATGTGGTGAGGTGGAGATTACCTGTATGCAACAAGTCGGAAAGAAGAATGCATTCATCTGGCCTACCAAACCAGACTACATCCTTTTTCTTTTTTTAAAATTTGGTGCCCAACATGTGGTTGAGCATATCCAATTCCCACCGCAATTTGGAATTTGTGGGAACAGTGTAGACATCCACGGTTCTCCTCCGAAACACATGGTGTTGCCAGCTGCTTATTTTCACACTGCAGACTATAGCTAAGCTCACATAGAACGGAGTTGGAGGAAGACCTTTCATATGCACCTTTGATTGCAATCTACGGGCACCCCATTGATCAGCAGGGGTCATTCCCTGGGCAACACAATCGCCAATTGCATGTCGCCTGATGGAACTACCGGCCATAGTCGGCACTGGCACTGTCTGGATTTGATCCGAGGCTGTGAAGCTCATCCATTTAGGGGCTAGATGAAGTTATCTCATTTGGCCCCACCCGGGGTAGAGGATGTAACACAAAGATAATGTATATTAAAGAAGGAAATGTGACTGCAGGATTAGGGGCGACACGAGGTTATCTCTATTGGCCCACTACAAGGTAAGCCACTTCAGGAGGGTTAACTGTACTTGGCTCCCATGATTTCCAACAGTTTTTGGTTTGTTTTTCACAATTTATATTGGAGAGGACAGACGATTATTCAGAATGTTCACAATGTTGACTGAACTTCCTGGGGCACTGAATAACATCAATTCTTAAAATGGGTGGTATTCCTATTACAATACACAGTTCAACATATTATCACAACACGGCATGCATCTTCCGATTTATATTTTTTGATGATTGTAATTCATTTTGATTATCTTGATTTAATTATGATTTACTGTTATAATTGATGTTTTTCTTGTTTGAAATACAAATCTATCATGTCTATACAAATTGTTCAATAAACCTTTCGTAATAAATGAACTATCATTTGGTGACATAAAGTTTTGCTTGTGAGAAATAATAAAATTCTTAAAATTGTTTTTAAATAGTGTCACCACAAGTCACAATAATATCATATAATGATATACAGTAGTAGTAGTAGTAGTAGTAGTAGTAGTAATAATAATAATAATATATAATGAGATTGGAGCAATGCTGATGCATTTAGCATTGTGCTTGTAAAAACAATACATAGGCTATATATGTCTGAGATTGAATATGTCCAAATGTGAAATTCTGTCTCTGTATGATTGTGAGGATTCTGTTATTGAAAATATCCCGGTAAGAGATTCTGTTAAGTATTTGGGAATATTTCTGACTAGAAATCTTATAGCGAGACAACATCTAAATTTTTCAAACAGACTAAAAAAGACCAAGACGATTTTTAATATTGGGCTTCAAAGGGACTTGTCTATCCTAGGTAGAGTTCTCCTCTCAAAAGCTGAGGGCCTATCTCGTTTTGTGTATCCATCTTTATCTTTATTTGTTAATGATTCAACAGCCACAGGAGTAAATAGAATTTTTCTAGATTTTATTTGGAAGACTAAATCACATAAACTTAAGAAATTTATGCTTTCTAATAGTAAAGCAGAAGGAGGTCTTGAAGTTCTGGATTTTGTTGATACTGTTAATACCTTTAGGATTAACTGGTTAAGAAGATGTCTTATAAACCCAGATTCAATTTGGTACTTTATCCCAAATCACATTTTCAACAAAATTGGAGGTCTTTCTTTTCTTTTGAAATGTAACTTTTTGCCGAACAGACTGCCAGTCAAGTTGTCGAAATTCCATCAGCAAGCCCTTCTAGCCTGGAAGCTGGCCTTTGTCCACAATTTCTCACCTCACAAAGCTCTTTTCTGGAACAACTGTGACATACTTATCAGGAACAAATCCATATTCTTTCCTACATGGTTCCAAAGGAATATGAATCATATCCTGAATCTTTTTGATAATTTGGGTAATATGCTGTCCTATGAACGGTTTATGGCTGTACACAGTTTTCCAATTCCCTTCAGAGAATTTAATTCTTTAACTCGGGCCATTCCAATTGTTTTAATTCAACTTGTGAAAAACCACTTATGTTATGGTGAGAAT